>JAZDUH010000301.1:3665000-3722500 GCA_036419115.1 Scarus forsteni | reverse complement strand
CTGAGAAAATAAAGACCCTCATCCACAACTACCACAAAAGACTTCAAGCTGTTATTGATGTTAAAGGGGGAAATACACGGTATTAAAAACTGGGGGGTGTAAACTTTTGGGCACAACTGTATATATACATATATACATATATATATATATATGCATAGATAGACAGATAGATAGATAGATAGATAGATAGATAGATAGATAGATAGATAGATAGATAGATAGATAGATAGATAGATAGATAGATGATAGATATACACACACACACATGCATATATATATATATATATATATATATACATATATATATATACAGATATAGATATAGATATATATAGATATATATATATATACACATATAGAGAGAGAGAGTATTATATATAGTATATATATGTATACATAAAAACTCTTCTGTCAACCCCCCCCCCCCCCTGTGGGCTGTGTGACAGAAGAGTTTTTCTCTGTGTATATATATATATATATATATATATATATATATATATATATATATATATATATATATATATATATATATATATATATATATATATATATATATATATATATATATATATATATATATATATATATATATATATATATATATATCTATATATATATATATATATATATATATTTACACACACACATACATATATACACACACATATATATATATATGTGTGTATATATATATACACACACACACATATATATGTGTATATATGTGTATATATTTATATATATATATATATATATATATATATATATATATATATATAATATATGTATATATACACACATATATATATACAATTATATATACATATACATATATATATATACACACACATATATATGTACATATATATGTATATATATACATATATATGTATATATATATAGATAGATAGATAGATAGATAGATAGATAGATAGATAGATAGATAGATAGATAGATAGATAGATAGATAGATAGATAGATAGATAGATAGATAGATAGATAGATAGATAGATAGATAGATAGATAGATAGATAGATGGGCCATTCTACTGAATTTGTCCAAACTGTGGTCCCACACTAAAAAAACTATGTAACAAAACAACTAAGAATTCAGACTTTACATATTTACTAAGATTCTGTTATGATCTATTTAACACACAAGACAGTAAATAGATAGTAATAAGCTAAATATATACAAAATCATTTATAGTGTACTTTCTATTTGGGAGTGGTTGTCCCAACCCCTAAGCCCTAAATTTCGACCTATGAAAATTATACTAATTATACAATTATTTATTTTTTTTCAATGATGTTTTTTAAAATATCTTGTTGATTTCTTTTAAACAGCATTGAAAAGATTTGGATGTATTGTGGGTTTATTTTTTTAATTCAAAAAGATCATTCAAAAAATGCTGTCCCACGCTTTCATGTCACACCAGAAACACAGATAATTTTACCACATAGGTTGAGCCTGGTTTTAGCCACACCCCTGCATTTTTGATCAGGCAGAGACTCAGCATCCCTCTACCTCATGGCTTCATGGTGAGTAGTTACCTCTCATCATTTTGGAGTAAATGTGTTCCAAAATCTGAAAATCTGTCGGGAACATTTTTAATTGTCACTACCGAACACATATTCTCTGCAATTAGGTAAACTTTTGGAGGTTTAATGCAACACATTATGTTTTTATGGGTGTACACCTGTTCAAACATCCATTTGCTGGCCATGTGCTTAGTAGCATTTTTTAGTTATTAGCTAAAATTAGCTAAAATTGTCACAACTGAAACAGATGGTAGAGTTTCGGTTGTGACAACATGTAATGGTCCACTCACTTAAGTCAATATTTGATCATCATTACCTCTTAAAACATGTAGATAATACTGATTCATGTTTTATATTATGAAAGCAACAGAGAGAAATGAAAAAAACACCGATATGGCAAAACAAAATATTTGAAAAACTAGACTTTTAGCCCAAGGGTGTCGACCACGTTATTCTTAAGAAGTTGTTTTGTTTTAAGTTCATTAAAGTTCTTGCATAACACTTTCTGGTGTGTGTATTTTTTAAAAAAGATGTTTTAAAGGGACTGTGAGGAGTTTCTAAATAATTACAAAAAGTCTCACTTTTTAGATATATGCCTGATGGAAATACACACTTTAAGATGACTTTAATATCAAAATAGGTTATCTATAAATGCTATTCCTTAGCCTTCCGGTCGGGTCGGACCGGGCTGGATTGGCCTGGATACTCAACTTCAGGAACAAGACAATTAAAACTAGAGCAAATTTACATTATTCAGACACGTCTTAGAGCACCAGGCTGTAAGTAGTGATATATGGCCAGCTACAAAACTACGATACTAAGTTTTCTAAAAATTGCTTGTTGTCACACATCAAAAACTACCGCTACGTAACTAGAAAGAGATACATTACCTCGTCGCTTTGCATCCTGCAAGTTGTTGAAAAAAGAAGTTGTGAAGCAATGCAGAGCAATGCAGAGTTCTGAGGAAGGTCCGAGTTTCATTCATTTAGCATCACAACAAACACACGCTTTGGCTTGTGGTGCGTTCCAGTTGTAGTCGGAAGTTGGAATTTCTGAGTTTCGAGAAGGAGACTACAACTGAAACGTCCCCCGAAGTGGAAATTTCCTGCTGGGAACTCGGTGAAACCTCGCCACCCCCGAGTTGACAATGGAAGATGGATGCCCCCCAGTGTGAACAGTTATTTAGCTCCTGTAATAATCAATTTATTTGCACTTCTGACTGGGGCGTGTTGCTCGAGATCAGCTGTATACAGGGGCTGCGGTCGAAAAGTCGTTTTTGCTTAGGAAGGTTCCTAACAGAGTGAAATGAACCGAAAGTAGTTCGTGATTAGAGCTGTTCGAATAGTTTAAATGCTTAGGAAAGGTGGCTCAATGCTTCCTTTATTATGTCCTTTATATATATGTATATATATATATATATATATATACATATATATATATATATATATATATATATATATACATATATATATATATAGATATAGATATAGATATATAGATATAGATGTATGTATATGTGTGTGTGTGTGTATATATATATATATATATATATATATATATACATATATATATGTATATATATATATATGTATGTATGTATGTATATATATATATATGTATATGTGTGTGTGTGTATATATATATATATACACACTATATTACCAAAAGTATTCGCTCACTTGCCCTGACCCACATATGAACTTAAAGGATAAGTTCAGTTTCTGCAGCTTTCACATTGTTTATAGAATGAAGCAGAACAATATACTCACCCAGAAGGCTTTCCTGATCCAAACAGTGCTTCAGGAGATATTTAGATCCAAAATCGATCGGCGGACATCCGTATAATGGTAGCACACGGGGCATGTATAGCGCCGCTCCTAAAACTGCACTAATCGTCCAAAAACTCATTATTTTTACCAATATTCCATCATGGTCCACTCATGCTACTCCATCACGACAGTCTGTGTCACTTCAGACATGTTGTGTGGCTGTGCTGACCTCTGAACTGAAGAAGAAGAAAGCTTGCTCCGCGCATGGGCAGTGCGACTCATTGTTTCAGGGAAAGACAGCCAGCTACACAACAACTTTCTTCTTCCAGTTTTTGAGTTTACAGATGAGGAGCTCACTGAAAGGAGGACGCGGAGGCAGCGCTCCAGAGAGTACTGCGCATGCGCAGAGGCAAACATTCTTCTTCAGTTCAGAGGTTGGCATAGTTACAAAAACATGTCTGGAGCGACACAGACTGTAATGGAGGAGTAGCGTGATGGAATATTGGTGAAACTAATGAGTTTTTGGACGATTGATGCAGTTTTAGGAGCGGCGCTGTATGCCCTATGTGCTACCATTATACGGATGTCCGCCGCTCGATATTGAATCTAAATATCTCCCGAAGCACTGTTTGGATCAGGAAAGCCTTCTGGGTGAGAATACTGTTCTACTTCATTCTACAAACAATGTGAAAGCTGTAGAAACTGAACTTATCCTTTAAATTCATATGTGGGTCAGGGCACGAGAGCAAATATTTTTGGTAATATAGTGTATATATATGTGTGTGTATGTGTACATATACAGTTGTGCCCAAAAGTTTACACCCCCCAGCAGAATTTCTGATTTTTTGGCCTTTTCTCAGAAAATATGAATGATAACACAAAAACCTTTCTGTCACTCATGGTTAGTGGTTGGGTAAAGACATTTATTGAAAAAATGATAAGTTTACTCTTTTTAAATCATAATGACAACAGAAACTTCAAAAATTACCCTGTTCAAAAGTTTACACCCCCCGGCAATTTTGGCCTGATAACATGCACAAAATTGGACACAGATGGGTTTGAATATCTACTAAAGGTAACCATCCTCTCTGTGATCTATTAGCTTGTAATCTGTGTGTGTGTATTAAAGCTCAGTGAGTTTCTGAGCTCCTGACAGACACGTGCATCTTTCACTGCGATGAAATTTCAGGTTTCTGCATCATAGGTAAAGCAAAAGAATTGTCAAAGGATCTGCGAGAAAAGGTATTTCAACTGTATAAAACAGGAAAAGGATTTAAAAAGATATCCAAGGAATTGAGGATGCCAAGAAGTACTGTTAAAACTCTAATGAAGAAGGGGAGAGAGAGGGATTCTGTTGAAACCAAACCACGGTCAGGCAGACCAACAAAACTTTCAGCTCCAACTGCAAGGAAAATAGTTGGAGATGCAAAGACAAAACCCTCAAATAACTTCAGCTGAAATACAGGACTCTCTGAAAAAAATTGGGGTGGATGTTTCAAGATCCACAATAAGGAGACACTTGAAGAAACATGGGCTGCATGGTCAGGTCGCCAGAAGAAAGCCATTTCTACACAAATGCCACAAAATATCCTGCTTACAATACACCAAACAGCACAGACAAGCCTCAAAACTTCTGGAACAAAGATATTTGGAGTGATGAGACCAAAATTGAACTTTCTGGCCACAACCATAAACATTACATTTGGAGAGGAGTCAACAAGGCCCATAATGAAAGGTACACCATTCCTACTGTGAAACACGGAGGTGGATCACTGATGTTTTGGGGATGCGTGAGCTACAAAGGCACAGGAAAATTGGTCAAAATTGATGGAAGGATGAATGCAGCATGTTATCAGAAAATACTGGAGGAAAATCTACACTCATCGGCCCAGAAGCTGCGCATGGGACGTTCTTGGACGTTCCAACATGGCAATGATCCAAAACACAAAGCCTAATCAACCTACCATTGGCTACAGCAGAATAAAGTGAAGGTTTTAAAGTGGCCATCTCAGTCTCCTGACCTCAATATCATTGAGCCACTCTGGGAAGATCTCTAACGTGCAGTTCATGCAAGACAGCCCAAGAATTTACTTTTTGCCAAGAGAAATGGGCAGTTTTACCATCTGAGAAAATAAAGACCCTCATCCACAACTACCACAAAAGACTTCAAGCTGTTATTGATGTTAAAGGGGGAAATACAAGGTATTAACAACTGGGGGTGTAAACTTTTGAACAGGGTCAGTTTTGAAGTTTCTGTTGTCATTATGATTTAAAAAGAGTAAAATAATCCTTTTTTCAATAAATGTCTTCCCCCAACCACTAACCATGAGTGACAGAAAGGTTTTTGTGTTACCATTCATATTTTCTGAGAAAAGGCCAAAAAATCAGAAATTCTGCTGGGGGGTGTAAACTTTTGGGCACAACTGTATCTATATATATATATCTATATCTATATATATATATATATATATATATATATATATATATATATATATATATATATATATATATATACACACATATATATATATATATACACACACACACACACACACACACACATATATATATATATACACACATACATACATACATATACATATAGACATATATATACATATATATGTATGTATATATATATGTGTGTGTCTATCTATCTATCTATCTATCTATCTATCTATCTATATAGATATATATATAGATATATATATAGATATATAACATATTTAGTGACCAATTTAAGCAGAAATCCAAGTAATCCAAAAGTTATTACATACTTTTTCTTGCAACTGTATGTATAACTGTATTATATCTCAAAAAATTAGAATATCATGAAAAAGTTCAATATTTTTCTTCGCTCATTTCAGAATGTGAAATCCATATAATATATATAGATTCATTACAGATAGAGTCAAACATTTATTGCTTGAAATTTTGGTAATTCTGAAATGAGTGATAAAAATATTGAACTTTTTCAAGATATTCTAATTTTTTTAGATGTGTGTATATATATATATATATATATATATATATATATATATATATATATATACACACATATATATATAAATATACACACACATATATATATATATACACACACATATATATATACATATACACATATACATATATATACATATATACATATATACATATACACATATATACATATATACATATACACACACACATATATACATATACACACACACACATATATATATACACACACACACACATATATATATATATATATACACACACATATATATATATACATATATATATGTATATATATATATACATATATACATATATATATATATATATATATATATATATATATATATAAAACGTTTTTGGTACCCTTCTCTTAAAGGTATAAAAACCCACAATGGTCACTTATAATAACTAGAAACATCTAATTACCGTTTATTGAATGCATGTATTTGAATGGATAAATGAACAGAAACAAATTCAACTTCCGTGTGAAATACAGTCAGCTGTTTTTAAGCTACCTGTGAGAGCATCTCAGTTACAATACCAGAACTGACAACAAACAGTGAGCCTGCTCTACATGAGTATATCAGTTCATAAAGAGAGCAGCTCTGCACCACCAAGCTAAGGCAGCTGTGATTGGATGTCCCTTTTAACTCATCCAACCTTTCCACAAACAAAGTAGCTGTTATTGGATATCAGTTCTGATTGGATTAAGTCTCTGTCAAACATTTTAGTCTAGATTTTATTTGTTGATGAAATTGTCAGTTAATTTAGTTTTAGTTTTTGTCCATGTGCACTTGTTTAGATTAGTTTCTGTCTAGTTTTCATCAGAGTAAAAAAGGTTGTCAACAAAAACTATGATGAAAATAATTAGTCAACAAAATTAACACTGCTGCCGACTGACATGAAGGCAAGGGGCTGAACTCGCACAAGAAAACAAATTTGAATAATATTAATGAGTTATTAAGTAATAAATTATCTATCAGTCACAGCAAACACATACAGGGCAACACCTTGAAGCTCAAAAGCTCAATGCAAGCACAAACTCCAGTCGACAAACAGCGCGGTGGGCACTGCCCACATGATCTGCTGTGGCTAATTCCATGAATGCTCCATCCTCACTCTGTTCACACCAAGTATTAATCAGTTTATCAATACTGGGCCACTATGTCTTATTTATTTATTGTATTTATTATATATTGTATATTATATTTCAAGAGCCTTAGTCTCTTTTCAGTGTATATGTTATAACAACCAGCTGCTGTAACACCACAATTTCCCAGCTCTGGATCAGTGAAGTACATCCAGCCCTCCATCCATTTTTCCATCCTTCCATCTTTACAAGCCATACCTTATTGTTACAGTCACCAATCAGGCTCTCCAACAATCTGAAATACAATACCATTGGTATGATATGAGGGGGAAAAAATCAACAGAAATCTGTTTTTAAACTCTTTTTGCGGAGAAAAGCATATACATAAATATATTTACACATATCAGGGACTCAACTTTCACCCAGGAAAAGTCAGGCAACTCTCAGTGACAACACTTCAGTTCTTACTTTTCTCTGTACTCGTATAACAGATCTTCATGGGGAGAACTGTGTTTGGATGATCACACTTTTGTCAATTCAAAAATAAGGTCAAACATATTCCAACCAATAAGGTTTTACACAGCCTTGTGATGCAGTGTCATATTTCAGAAATTTTGTATTAGTGGATCAACAGTGAAAATTCCATATGTGGTTTCTTCTGACATTTCCCTGATAAAAATGTAGCAGTGATGTTTCTAGACTTCTAATTTAAGTGACAACTTTCTGTCAGTCTAATGCAGCCATTCTCAACCTTGGGGTCCCGACCCCAATTGGGGTCGCCAGATGATTTCTGGGGGTCGCCAAATCATTTAGGAAAAATATAAATGCGCAAAATTAATGTGGCTTCTGACCGGACGTTAAAGGACAACAAGTGATTGGTTTCAAACAGGCATTTTATTACTCAAAATCAATTACTGATTTGTATATCCGACATACGTTTTATCGATCGGGTGTTGTTTCAGCACCGCGGACAGTGAATTTTCCAGGGGTGGAAAGTAACGAATTACATTTACTCACATTACTGTAATTGAGTACTTTTTATGAGTAATTTGTAATTTTCTAAGTAGTTTTTGAAATATGTAATTTTTACTTTTACTCAATTACATTTTGACCAAAGTATTTTATTTCACTACCTTTGAACCCCCTATTGTTACTGAGTACAATATTGATAGTGAAAAAAATTAAATACAGGCGGAAAACCCCTGTGTCCCGGAAGTGAAAGTCAATTATAGCAGGATCCTGCCGGCATTTTATTTTGAATTGTGGGATCCTGTGGGCACTTTATTTTGTGTGCATTTTGTGTTTTGAATACTTTGATTCTGGTTTAATTTTCTTTATTCTAATTGTAGTGTTGTCAGTTGGACAATATGACTGAAAATAGTTTGCACTTTACAGTACAGGTTGTGACTGTCCTTGTTGTCCTTGTATTGTGAGGAAGTAAGAGGATCATGTTACTGAGCTCAGCCAAGCTTTTACAAGTGTGGATGTGTACTTTAATATGCCTCGAAGTTGATTAAAACAACTTGTGCTGGATTTGATTCATGGCTCATCCTTTTTTTTGCATTAAATAACTGAAAGTAACTAAGTAACTTTTACTCAAATTCCATTTTAAATGATGTACTTTTGTACTTTTACTCGAGTAAATTTATAGATGGATACTTTTACTTTTACTTTGAGTAGGATTTCAGCAAAGTAAAGATACTTTTACTCAATTACAATTTTTCAGTACTTTTTCCACCTCTGGAATTTTCATTGCGTTCCGGGGGGAGGGGGGTCGCGGACAGTACTGAACGTTAAATTGGGGGTCGCGACTTTGAAAGGTTGAGAACCACTGGTCTAATGGACCAATCAGAGGTGCCATTATCTTCTTCTTTTTCTTCATCCTATCAGGAGCAGCAAAAGGACAAGAGAAAAGATGGTTACCTCACTTCCCATAAGTATTAAAAAGGAAGTGGAAAAACAGTATAGGACCTTGTAACACATCAGAGATAAAAATCACAACACAGAAGAGGGGATGCACCATATTCTAAGGTTAACGTCAGTATCAGTCAGTGTCAGCCTAAAAAGTTAAAGGTGCAGTGTGTAGAATTTGGCAGCATTTTGCTGAACAGAAACAGTGAATATTGGAATAATGTTTCTATTTGTATGTAAAGTCCATCAAAATAGGAGTACAATCATCCCCATAAACATCTCGTTTTATTTCATTTAGTCAGAAAAAGTTTTACAAATTTGCATTACCACGGGCCGCGTTCAAGTAGGCCAACATAACGATCCGCCATGTTGTCTATGGGTGGGTTTTGGGGACAAAAAGAGCAAAACGCGATTATTGAATACAAGTCTGGCCACTGGTCCTGAAATCTACTTGGATGGCATGTGGCATCTTAACTGACCCATAATCTATTAAAATAATTGTTACAAATATGAATGAAAAACCCTTACCTTATAACCGCTGTAAATAATGCCCTGTTAACGATCCTTTTTGGTCTTCACCGGCTCTCATCGCTTCATGATATGATGGATTGGCTCATTCCAAAATCTGAACACCAGATGTTGCTAAAATGCCCATTTCTACACACAGCACCTTTAAGTATCCGCATCTGTCGATATTTGAAGTTTTTCAGATGTTTACTGTCAATATATCGGCCATACTGGCCACACATATATTGGCATATTCCACAGATGTATAACACTAATGCAGCTTCTCATCACTGCATGGGCACATTTAAAAATCAAGGGTTTTTGCTTTGCTAGAGTTAATGCTACATCGAAAACAAAAAATATACTGTAATTCTGAAAGAAATATGTCCCTTTTTGTTTAGTACAGAGCCAGAGACTTGTTGGGATCCATGCGCTCTAATGGAACTTGAACTACAGTTTGATGACCATCTCAACCCTCCAGGTTTCACACGTGGTTGTGAACCCTCTGATAAGGGTTATAAGGCCCTGTTTACATGGAGACACTGTTACCTGAAATGCAAAGGTAGAACCTTTGCGGTTTCAACAGCAATCCGCGTTGACATGGAGATGCCAGAACAGCTGGAAACGCTGTAGTGTGCATGCCAGTCCAGTAGATGGCGATGTAGATTTGCAGAGAAGCAGCGCTGTTATGACACACGTTCAAAGAAGAAAAACTTTTCACGAACAACAATGGCGAGTGTATGCACAAAGACACAGGAGTTTCTTGCCTGGACAACAAATCTGTTGGGTAAGAGGGTAACGGTATTTATATTTGTCCCGTACTGTCACCATATGGGGTCTAGGGATGGGAATCGAAAACCAATTCCAGTTAAGAATCGTTAACAGCTCCATCAAAGAATCAATGTCATTAATTTTTTTGCTTATCAATTCCCTTATCAATTCCTTCCACTGACAGGTTTCAGAAGCATCAGAATTGTAGCTTAATTTTCATTGCACCTACTACACAACCTTAAGTGAGTGGAAACACCAGCAACTTGCAAAAGCAGATTTCTATGCTGTGACATGTGTTTGACATTGTTGCCACTGAAAATTAGACCAACATTTGCCCACTAGCAAAATCTGCAGGAATCGATAAGGGAATCGTTAAAGAATTGGATCGATTAGCAGGATCGTTAACAGCATTGGTATTGATAAAGTCTTATCAATTCCCATCCCTAATGGGGTAACGGGTTGGTACACACAGTCACACAGATACATGAGTTAGTTTTTTTTTTTTAAAAAAAGGGCAAGTCCTGACTCTAATTTAGGTGGTAATGAGCCTAAAACCTGCCAGCAACTGCCATTACCACATAAGAAGGAGAAGAAGAGGCAGGTACAAACAAAAAAAACCGAACAAGATATTACAAACAAAAACTAATATGAGACATGCAGCGTCTGGAGTTGGAAGACCAGCCAGCTTCACATAAATCGGTCATGTGGGAAAACTTTGGATTCCTGGTACAATACAGCAGCGATGGCAAAAGAGTGGTGGATGGGACAAAGACCATCTGCTGGTGATGTTTTGCGGAGTTGGGGTACATCGCAGGAATTACATCTAACATGCTGACACACATGAGGCAACATCATCCCGACATGTTCGTCAATGGTGCGAGGAAACAAAAATGTCCACAGTGCAACAGCTTATCCCTGGTGCATTCAACCAGACTCTGGGTAATAACACTGACGGCCAAAAAAATTGCAGAGGCAATTGGGATATACATATTCTAGTGGTGCTCCGATCGATCGGCCACCGATCATGATCGGCCGATTTCCGTTAAAAAGTCTGTGATCGGCGTTTGCCGATCATCCCTTTTATCACCGATCACAAAAACTGATCACCGTTGGCTCGTACTTTGCAGCCTCCGGCCTTTAGAGGCTCTGTGTGCAGTGTAGGGTTCCCCCTCCCCCTCCTTCCTCCACACTGCGCAGGCGCACGGCGGCAAACTACAACAAAGATGTCCGCGGTGTGGAACTTTTACACGGTCTGTGAGAGTGACGTTAAGTTTGCATCCTGCAACTAATGCAACGAAAAAATCCCTCGAGCAGGAAGCACTGTAATAGGCTTCAACACGACAAATTTAATTTGACATTTAAAGAACAAACACGTAATGGAGTATGGCGAGTTTTCGAGGCTCACGGCAGAGAATGAGAAGAAGACAGCCGGAGCAGCACCAGTCAGACGGCAGTTAATGCAGCCCACGCTTGGCAACACTCGCCCGTATGAGGGTAACAGTCAGAAGGCAAAGCAAATAGCCCGAAAAATAATCGAATTCATCGGGCTCGATGACCAGCCTTTCTCAGTGGTGGAAGACCCAGGGTTCCGCCGACTGCTCTCTTACTTGGAGCCCCGCTACGTGCTACCGGGACGTAAATATTTCACAGACGTAGCCCTGCCGGAGCTCCACCAGGCAGTGTACTCTCACATCGAACGTCTCCTGAAAGAAGGTGTCTCATCCTCTGTAAGTTTCACGAGTGATATATGGAGCTCAGATGTCAGTCCTGTGTCCATGCTGAGTTTAACAGCTCATTGGATTGATGCAGATTTTCGGCTTCATAAAGCTGTCCTGCATGCCCAGGAGTTTTCTGGGTCCCATACTGCTGTAGCTTTAGCTGCCGCATTTGAGAGAATGTTTGAAACATGGCACATTCCAAAAGACAGGGTGCACGTGATACTGAGAGATAATGCCAGAAATATGGTGAAAGCTATGGCAGATGCTGGGCTACCAAGTTTGGGGTGTATGACACACAGCCTGCAGCTGGCCATTCAGGATGCAGTGCTGTCACAGCGCAGTGTTGGTGACATTATTGCCAAAGGGAGACGCATTGTGGGGCATTTCAGGCACTCACCCTTAGCATATGCAAGACTTCAGAGTGTACAAAAACAACTCGGCCAGACCACCAAAAGACTGCAACAAGATGTCAGCACAAGGTGGAATAGCACCTACTATATGCTCCGCAGTCTCCTTGAGCAAAAACGATCATTGGGCGTGTACACAGCTGACTTTGAGCTACCTGCTACCTTCACAGCATTTGAATGGGAATTGATTGAAAACATAACAAAACTCTTGGAACCATTTGAAGAGCTGACCAAAGAAATAAGCTCATCAACTGCGTCTGCTGCTGATGTTATACCATCTGTTATGGTTTTAAAGCGTCTCCTTGCCAAAGAAGCTGCAGCAGATCATGGTGTGAAGACAACTAAGGCCACGTTGCTGGAAGCTGTTACCAAAAGATTTGCCGACATTGAAAAGGAACCCCTCTACAGTTTGGCGACCATCATAGATCCACGGTGAGAAAACTATCATCAAATAATGACAAAAAATAGTCATTTACATAGACAACTTCAGTGGTTTAATTCTTTAGAGATGCAATTTTAATGTAATTTTTGTTTTCCCCCTTCAAGGTACAAAGACAGATTTTACTCCGAAGGACTCAAGACCAAAACACACAAACTGCTTCTTGATCTGATGACCGAGGCTACTCACAAAAGCCCAAACCAAGAACCTGCAGCTAACCACACAGGTGAGCCAGCAGAGAAAGTTCCACGACCAGGATCCTTGTCCTCAATGTTTGGTGAAATCTTGGCAGAAGAAACCACACAGCAGGCTAATGGCAACATTACAGTACCATCAGGGATGATCAAATACCTCTCAGAGCCACCAATTTCTCGAAGTTCATCACCATTGGAGTACTGGAAAACTAATAAGGAACGCTTTCCAGACCTTGCTAGAGTAGCAAGAGCTTACCTGTCTGCACCCTGCACAAGTGTGGAAAGTGAGCGCTTATTTAGCGCTGCATCCAACATTGTTGACGAACACAAGAATAGACTCATGACTGACAAAGCAGAGATGCTCCTCTTTATTAAAAAGAACCTCCCCACAATGCTAATCAACAAGTAATAGACATTTAGCATTCAAAATGCTATTAAACTTTTGTGTTTTTCCCTGTTCAAAACAAATGCACTTTAACTTCACTTTTGCTGTTTTCTGTTTTGAGGTCTTTAAGATCATACTAATGTTGTTTAAGTAGAAAATGTGCTGTTTATTTTATTTATGATCAGACCCATGATATTGTTTCTCTGGTGAAACATTAGAAAGGTAAACAGGGTTTTTTTTCTTTGACAATGCACAACAGATTTTGCTCATGCACAAAACATTAAGCCATGGTCTGTGGTATTTTTGATTTTGGAACTTATGGTTTAATAAGAATGAACCCTGCATTTGACTTGAATGTATCCTTTTTTACTTGACATTATATAAGCTAAGCAATGCTGTGAGATATATAGTGCATTTGTTACTTGAATTTGCACTATTTAGTCTGTTGAAAGCCTTAATATCTGTTAAAGAATGTATTAATGGTTCTAGGTAAATTGAAATTTTTCAGTTGTCCTTTTGACTGAAAAACTGCTGCACTGTGCCAGCTGTTTCTGTATTGTTTCCCTTTAAAGAAGGAAGTAAAACATGTTATTGTCTAAATTGAGGGCATTTCGTGCTTTTTTTCCAGATCATGTAGCTGGTAGCACTCATCATATCTAAATCAAAAATTTACACCCAATGTGATCGGTATCGGTGATCGGCAGTGATCGGCTGTCATTACTGATCGGTATCAGAATCGGCAGCATCTAACCTGATCGGAGCATCCCTAACATATTCCATAGTGGATGAATATGCTCAGGTTTGATTATCTATTGAAAGTGCTTGAGCCACTTTACAGTGTCTTATCCCATGCCCACATCAGCCAGTCGGTGGTCCCTGCCATTTACAAGCATACACAAGCAGTGGTGGAGCAAGAGCTGTCTACTACCCATGCCGTTGCACTGACAACTAATGGGTGGACCTCCCATTCCACTGAAAGCTACCTCACTGTCACTTCATAACCTCTAAGTGGGAAATTAAAAATGTAGTTTTGTCAATTCGCCCAGTGTATGACCAGCACTCACCTAGCTGAGAAGCTACAAGAGGCAGTAACAGAATGGAAACTTGAAAAGCCCAGAACCTTTGCAGTAACCACAGACAATGCAAGAAACATTGCCAATGCTGTTATGGAAGCAGAACCGGGCCCTCAAATTCCATGCTTTGCCCACACCGGCAGTGAGAGTAAGAGCTCGGCGTCTTTGTCTTGATCAGGAGCACAGCTTGATTTGATAAGTCCACTACTTTTTTGTACTGGAACTAACTGTGCACCAATGTCTATACTGCTCACATTATAATGTATGTTTTTATGTTGTTATGTTTGAATGTGAATCCACTGCAAACCAAATTGCCCTTCAAGGGACAAATGAATAAAATGAACTATGAACTATGAACTTTCAACTTAGCATCACAGAAAGCTATGGCAGTCAACCAGCCATCTCGACTCCTGGGAAAAATCTTGAGAACTGTTTCTTTTTTCATTGGAGCACAGTGGATGCACATATTTTGGAGTAGAAGCAGGAGATGCTGTGCTTGCCAAAACATCCTCTCATCAGTGATATTCCCCACGCTGGAACTCCAGCTATGAGATGGTTGAGAGATATCTTGAACAGCAAACAGCTGTTTACTCAGCACTAACAGAGAAGGCCCTCAAGAACAAGGAGATAGCCAACCTGACTGACCGGGAGGTGAGTGTAGCAGAGTGTGGTTGAGAACATGAAGCCTCTGAAGACAATCACCACAATATAGAGCACTGAAATGACACCATCAGTGTCTATGATCTTACCAATGAAAACAATGATCTGGAAATCTATGGAGCAAAATGAGGAGAACACTCCTACTGTCAAGAGAAATCAAGCAGACCATCAAAGAAAATCTGCAAAACTGATACTCTGACCCTGGGCTTCAGGACCTTCTTCACAAATGCACCACCTTCAAGGTTCAAGACACTTCCACACCTGTAACCTGCCTGCCAACAGAAAACCTATCAGGATCTCATTACAGAAATCTTGAGTAGAGCTGAACCGGTATGCCTGATTTTAACGCTTATAATGATGTTTTCATATTTCTATAATAGCTTCTCTTATGCCTTAATTTGAAATGAACTCTGAACTCACTTATTACTTTTCTTGTCATTTTGTACTGCAGGATGAGACCAGAGAGACTACAGAGGCCAGTCCATCAACTTCATCGCAGGCGACTTGATTTCTAATGATGGCAGACTCTGAGGCAGCATCTTCCCCTCCACCAAAGAAGTCAGCCCTGGCAGAATTGTTTGACCCGCTATTTAGAACAGAGCCGGCTGACCATCCAAATTGGAGGCAGCAATCAAAGAATGAAGTGTATACAGACATGGCAAAGGACTCCATTTCAATCGATTCCAGCCTCCTTGCCTGGTGGAAGGCTCATTAGTCTCTTTATCCTAACTTAGCCTTGTTGGCCAAACATTACCTGGCTGTACCAGCCACACCAGTCACCAGAGTCATCAGAGGGTTTTCTAGAAAGCAGGGGATGTAGTTACTGCCAGCAGATCAGCCTTAACTTCAGATAATGTAGACAAACTAATTTTTTTGAAGAAAATAAAAACCCAAAATTGAATGAGACTCTAGTACCTACTCAAGAGGTGCATAGCTGACTGTACACACTCAGATAATCACAAATGTGATGCATTAATCTAAAAGGCAGAAATGTTATTTTTTTTATATTTCATAGTGTATTTATTTTGTGTTTTCACACAAGGAGCTGCTATCCAGTTCTGTATTGTATTTTTTTTTATTATTAGCTCAAGTAATAAAAACAATCATTGTTTATTTTGAAGTATTTTTTAAGACATTTTCAGTTTAAGTACATTTGAAAATGTTGTTTGACTTGTGCTAGTATATGTTCACTGTGTTTACATTTAACTGCAATACAAAACTGTGTAAGTTTGGTTTAGATAATGTTACCAAAGTTACCAGTTGCTACTTGACTACCTCAGTATAGCATTACTCTATGTCTTTTCTTTTCCTCTGTATGAGCAGAACGAATGTTAAGAGAACCCCCCAAATACATTTATTTTAGGTTTTATTCTATTTATGTTTTAATTTTTATAACAGGAGATGGTGTGAAGTTTTGCAGTCAGTTGTGGTGTGCTAAAAATAAATGAAAATAGACAGTCTTGTACGTGCGTGAGCCTTTGTTACTTTTTCCCCACTGTACCGAAAACCTAACAAACCGTGACCCCTATACCAAGGTATGTACTGGACTATGACTTTTGTTTACCATGACACCCCTGCTGTCAGAACAACAAATCTGTCTTGCTAGTTTTGTCTGGATAACAAACCGAACACGATAGGCAGCACACATGTTTCTCAGTAGATGGTCGAAGCTGTTGTCGTTCCTGGTACGCGCACGCAGCCTTCATGTGAAAGAGTACTCCGCATGTGGTGACATCAGCTTTTCACCATGAAACGCTGAATCCCGTTTAGGCATCACCGCCTGGCTTCAGGCGGCGATGCCTTTTCAAAACTTTCCACCCTGGAGTTTACAGATTCAGGCACTCAGGCACTGTTGCCATGTAAACTGAAGGCCAAAACGCAATGAAAACTCCACGGATTTGGCCAGATTGTGTAAACAGGGCCTAAGATCCTGCTCTGCTACGCAATTTTTCTCTCTTTCTGAACCATGGAGAGACGGAGAAACAGCTCCTCTCCCAGCTCTTTCTCGGACTGTAGAAGAACCCGTGAAGTTGGCAAGTTGTGTAAATCGTACATAAAAACAGAATACAATGATTTGAAAGTCCTTTTCAACTTATATTCAATTGAATACACTGCAAAGACAAGATATCTAATGTTCGAACTGAGAAACTTGATTTTCTTTTGCAAATAATCATCAACATCAAGAATTTAATGGCAGCAACACGTTGCAACAAAGTTGGCACAGGGGCATTTTTACTAATTTGTTACATCGCCTTTCCTTTTAACAACACTCAGTAAACATGTGGGAACTGAGGAGACCAATTTTTGAGGCTTTTCAGGTGGAATTCTTTCCCTTTCTTGCTTGATGTACAGCTTAAGTTGTTCAACAGTCCAGGGTCTCTGCTGTTGTATTTAACACTTTATAATGCACCACACATTTCCAATGGGGACAGGTCTGGACTACAGGCAGGCCAGTCTAGTACCCGCACTCTTGTACTACAAAGCCACGCTGTTGTAACACATGCAGAATGTGGCTTGGCATTGTCTTGCTGAAATAAGCAGGGGCGTCCATGAAAAAGAAGTTGCTTGGATGGCAACATATGTTGCTCCAAAACCTGTATGTACCTTTCAGCGTTAATGGTGACTTCACAGATGTGTAAGTTACCCATGCCTTGGGCTTTTGAACTTTGCGCCTATAACAGTCCGGATGGTTCTTGTCCTCTTTGGTCCGGAGGACACAATGACCACAGTTTCCAAAAACAATGTGAAATGTGGACTCGTCAGACCACAGAACACTTTTCCACTTTGCATCAGTCCATCTTAGATGAGCTCGGGCCCAGCGAAGCCGGCGGCGTTTCTGGGTGTTGTTGATAAATGGCTTTGGGTTTGCATAGTAGAGTTTTAACTTGCACTTACAGATGTAGTGATGAACAGTAGTTACTGACAATGGTTTTCTGAAGTGTTCCTCAGCCCATGTGGTGATATCCTTTACACAGTGATGCCGGTTTTTGACGCAGTATCGCCTGAGGGATCGAAGGTCACGGGCAGTCAATGTTGGTTTTGGGCCTTGCCGCTTATGTGCAGTAATTTCTCCAGATTCTCTGAACCTTTTGATGATATTACGGACCATAGATGATGAAATCCCTAAATCCCTTGCAAAAGCTTGTTGAGAAATGTTGTTCTTAAATTGTTGGACAATTTGCTCACGCATTTGTTCACAAAGTGGTGACCCTCGCCCCATCCTTGTTTGTGAATAACTGAGCATTTCAGGGAAGCTGCTTTTATACCCAATCATGGCACCCACCTGTTCCCAATTAGCCTGTTCACCTGTGGGATGTTCCAAATAAGTGCTTGATGAGCATTCCTCAACTTTCTCAGTCTTTTTTGCCACTTGTGCCAGCTTTTTTGAAACATGTTGCAGGCATCAAATTCCAAATGAGCTAATATTTGCGAAAAATAAGAAAGTTTCTCAGTTCGAACATTAAGTATCTTGTCTTTGCAGTGTATTCAATTGAATATAGGTTGAAAGGGATTTGCAAATCATTGTATTCTGAATTTATTTACAATTTACACAACATGCCAACTTCACTGGTTTGGGGTTTTGTAAATTAATTAAACATTACTTAATGTAAATAATTATTTCGGATACCCAATATTATTAAGTGACACAGTGAATTAGGGGTGTCCCGATACACCTATTTCACTTCCGATACGATACCGATATTGCAGCCTTGAGTATTGGCCGATACCGATATCAATCCGATACGATATCAGCAGGAATCATACAGACTTTTATTACCTATTTTGTAGTATGGACTGCAAGAAAAGGCTTGATCAGGTCAGATTACTCAAACAGAGAACAGTAGTCGGCAATAGTAGGTATGAGAAAAACTGAACCATTTGTTATTAACCAATAGGTTAAATAAATTTTAACCTTAAACATAAGAATATACTACAGTTAAAACATGAATAAAAAATATTAGAAAACCCTGAAAAGTGACTTCAATAAATCAAACAAAAACATATTTCACCAATTGCAAAATAACCACTGTGTTGAACTTAAACATAAGCATATTCTACAACTGAATAAAATTAAAAATAAATATATTAGAATTGACTGCTTGTATCAGAGTGCTGATATCGGAGATTTAGGATGCAGGCCCATATAATCCGATATTTGTTTTTTTTTTACCGATATCCGATATCAATATCGATCAAAAAAGCACAACAAGCTCTTGACCAGAAATATATGTATTGGTATCAGCAATAATGATTCAAAACATTTTAGCATATCAGATATCGGCAAAAATCCATTATCATGCATCCCTAATAAAAAGGGCACTAACATCTTTATAAGGCAAAAAATTGAGGAGTGATTGTAAATATAAGAGTAGTTTTTGCTTTGAGTCTCTTAGCAACTGGGGAAACAAATTTTTCCCCACTAAGTCTGGAAATGACTTTTACAAATTCTATGACATTAAAATTTCTATAATTACCACATAAATCTGACACCAATGCAGCGTAAACTAAAATAGCCATGGTCATCCTGAAAAAAAGAAATGTCTGTAGCTTGACTGTGCTCCACGAGGTTGAGGTTTTTCCAACAAAAATGTCCAGACAGGCCAAAAAAAAAACAACGGAATATATCTTGGAGATGTGAGGGTTAAGCCTCCCTCCAAAAGTCCTACAATCATCCGTGATGAAACTCTGATAATTTACCAAAAATCTGAATATTTAAAAAGAGTCACAGGCACAATTCACTCATCATTATACAAAAAACAATAAGAATCATCCATTGGGTTGGATATCTAGAACACATGTATTCACTATTTTAAAGGTATAAAATAGTAAAATTCATTAATATCACTAAACTGCAAACAGCACAAATAATGAACAAGGCCAAAAATGAATTAATTACCACCTACGATTCCAAAAACATTCTACAAATCGAGATATATAATTATATATAAGATATAATTCAAGGAGGAATTTTAATTTTAAAATTCATAGGCCATGCACAAGAATGAAAAACACTATAAAAATCTAATGTTCAGTACATATATAGATAAAACAGGAGGTACTGAATGAAATTGAGGGATGACTTAATTGTGTTGTTTGTTATTGTTTTGCCTTTGATTTTTTTATCCTTTACAAATAAACACTAAATTTTGCGCTGAAACTGTTTTTCTTGTGTGTGAAGCATGGATTATGTTTAACTAATGGATAGAGAAGAAATGGAAGTGAATAGGTTTTACGTCCTCCCGTTCCTTTCTGAATATAATGGTGCTCTATGTAATGACAACACTGTATTCTTTGCTGTATTTCTGTTTTTATCCTTCTTCACAGTTGATTCAAAATAAATTGGGTTCAATTCAATTCACATTTCATGAACTGCATAAAAATGGATTAACTGACACAGGATGACAGAGTCTGCAGACCACTGAGATGCCCAAAGGAAGGAAATGATCCAACTTTCACAGACTTTAGCTTTCTTGCCTGGTTTTAAAATAGTAAGAGTTTATATACCAGTCTGATGTATGAATACAATATAAATCATATTTTGCTTGTAAAACTGCAATAACCACACACGCCTGACACTGAGACTGCAGCCATAATGACTTTAAGGGATGATAATGCGTCACTTATTGCACTGTAGTTACACTATACTGCGTTGTTTCCTTACCTTCCACCTAACAAGTGCCAAATGATCAAATAACCTTCGGCTGATAGGTCAATCGCTGTAGCCCTCAGAATAACTGATTGCCTGCCCTGTTAACAGGTGTGATCCAAGTCCATGTCAGACACGCAGCTGCCGCAGACCCTCGAATCATCAACATGTAAATATAGGCAATCATGTAAACTGGGCTGGAGTGTGCGAATGCTGATTAGGACACATGTGCATCGCTGTCAGCCGATAACGACTCACTAAACCCGGGTCCAGCTCTCATGCCCACTCCCGTCTCCTCGAAGCCGGCCGGCAGAGCAGGCAGTGATTCTCTCAGTGCTTACGCCGCCTAGCTCAATGCTAACACAATTACGGCCACAAAACACCACAATTACAGTTTGGCACACTTACTGCGACACATAACACCCTCAGGGGGGGCTCCGTTATCCAACAGGGGGGTGACCGCGGCGTTTTCCCGCTGATTGGAGACGATACACCGTAAAATTACGACCATTCAACTCGTCCGCAACAATATTCTGAATATGTGTCAGCCCACTTCTGGCTGCGGATAGCTAGCAAGCTAACAGCGGGAATGGGAAATCTGGATCGTTTCAGTGATCATATCTTTTTACTCTCAAATTGGAGCCGACTTTATCGATTCCCGAGCGACAATTAACTTCTGACTTGTATACAAATGGGACATCTAGCAGCACTTCGACTCGTTTCAATGATTTTTTTCATGAAAATGGTCTTCTCTTTAAACTTTAATTTTGGAAGTGACATATTAAAGTGTCTTGAGATTGTAAAGTGTCTTGAGATAACACTTGTTATGAATTGGCACTACACAAATAAAGATTGAATGATTGATATTATCATGAAATATTGGCATTTAAGTATTACAATTATATAGTAGGCTATATTTTCCCAAAGTTAATCATGCAATCTAGCATATAAAGGATTTAAACATCACAAATGTACAGTAACAACAATCATTAGCTCTGAAAATCAGTTGTGCTCTGAATGCTTCAGCATACCAAGGCATTTTGGACAATTCCATGCTCCAACTTTGGGGGAGCAGTTTGGAGCTGGCCCCTTCCTCTTCCAACCTGACTGTGCACCAGAGCGCAAAGTAGGTCCATAAAGACATGGATGATAGAGTCTGGTGTGGATGAAATTGACTGGCCTACATAGAGTCCTGACCTAGGGCTGGACAATTAATCGGATTTTGATCATGATTTCAAAATATACAGTCATGGAAAAAATTATTAGACCACCCTTGTTTTCTTCAATTTCTTGTTCATTCTAATATCTGGTACCACTAAACGTATAATACAATGAACACAACAAAAAATGCAGCTGGTCACATAATACTTTATGTCCTATTTGACATTCTTCAGCTTAATTGATTCCCAGGGTATATAAGAGGCCATTTCATGTCACAAGCAGCACTGCACATGCAAAGGCCTAGAGTGGTTTCCTGCTTACATTCAAGCCGTAGCACAACTCAGAAGTTGTCAGCTCTCACATAATGCCTAAAACAAAACAATTATGTGAAGCCACAAAGGCAGCCATCTTGGCACTGCTGGAAATTGGCATGAGTGAGAGACAGGTAGCGAAAAAACTGAAGATCTCCAAGACAGCCGTTCATTACAACAAAAAACAACAAGCTGAACATGGCACTACCAAATTGCTACTTGGCCGTGGCAGGAAACGTCTTTCTACCCCACGAGATGACCGTGCACTCATCCGTTCCTGTGTCAGGAATCGTCGTCAGACCTCCAGGGACCTTAAAAATGAGTGGGCACTGTCGAGAAATGTGACTTGTTCAGCAAGGACAGTTCGAAACCGACTTGTTGAAGCTGGTTTGAAGTCACACAGAGCACGCAAGAAGCCCTTCATCAATGAAAGGCAGAGGAAGGCCCGGTTACTCTTTGCTCGGGACCACAAGGATTGGACTGTTGATGATTGGGCTAAGGTTCTCTTCAGTGATGAATCCAATTTTGAATTGATGCCCACTCCAGCCAACTTACTGGTTAGGAGGAAGCCTGGAGAAGCTTACAACCCAGACTGTCTTGCCCCTACAGTAAAACATGGGGGTGGATCAGTCATGATCTGGGGTTGTTTCAGTCTGAGTGGAACAGGGCAAATGCAATTGTGTGAAGGCCGAATGAACCAGGTCATGTACAGGACTACCCTTGAAAACAGTCTTCTTCCATCAGCTGGAAAACTCTTTCCTGCCTCGAATGACTGGATTTTCCAACAAGACAATGCCCCTTGCCACACGGCAAGGTCAGTTAAAGCCTGGATGGAGAACCACAACATTCGCACCATGCCTTGGCCTGCTCAATCACCAGATCTTAATCCAATTGAAAACCTGTGGAAAATCATCGAACTCAAAAGAACCACAAGCCCAAAAACAAAGAAAATTTGTTTGAATTTGTCCAACAGGAATGGGCTGCTGTGACAGCAGAACAATGTCAGAAGCTGGTGGAGAGCATGCCAAGACGCATGGCTGCAGTCATCAAAAACAATGGTTATGCAATCAAGTATTAACTCTTGTGTGTATCATGTGTTTAAAGCAAACAGAAAAGAAAACATGGAATGCTTAAAAGTAGTTTTTTTGGCAGTACAATGCCATAGCTATTGATGTAAGAATTTAAGTAATTTTGGTTATTATAAAGAAAACCATGGAAAATTAATAGTTCTTAGTTCTTAAATTAAACTCTCATGAGCTACTTTTGTTGTTATCATTATAATTGTCCAAACAAATGTACCTTTAGTTGAGCCAGGCATTAAAATTAACAAGAAATTGAAGAAAACAAGGGTGGTCTAATAATTTTTTCCATGACTGTATACATATATATATATATATATATCTCTATATATATATCTATATATATATATATATATATATATATATATATATATATATATATATAGATAGATAGATAGATAGATAGATAGATAGATAGATAGATAGATAGATAGATAGATAGATAGATATGTGTGTGTGTCTGTGTGTGTGTGTGTGTATATATATGTATGTATATATACATATATATGTGTATGTATGTATGTATATATATATTTACATACATATATATACATGTATATGTATATATATATATATATATATATATATATATATATATATATATATATATATATATATATATATATATGCAATATAAGTAAATAAAAAAGTATGGTAACACTTTACTTAAAGGTCTAGTTTATAATGCATTAGAAGCACATGCATAAGACGTTATAATGCATGTATAATGCTTCATAAGTGTCATTATAATATTGTATAACCATGTATAGGAACTTGTACCAAGGTTTATAAAGTATTACAAGTTTGGACGTAATGTATTATAATCAAGCCTTTATAATGTTTTATAAAGGCTTTATAATGTAGGCTTTAGAAGGCTAAAGGCTTTTTAATGTTTTATACCTGCATAGAGTAAGCAGGTATAAAACATTATAGAGGCTTGATTATAATACTTTATGTCCACACTTGTAATACTTTATAAGCCTTGGTACAAGTTCTCATACATGGTTATACACCATTATAATGACACTTATGAAGCATTATACATGCATTATAACGTCTTATGCATGTGCTTCTAGGGATGGGAATTGATAAGATTTTATCAATATCGATGCTGTTAACGATTCTGCTAATCGATCCAATTCTTTAACGATTCCCTTATCGATTCCGGCAGATTTCCCATGTGAGCAAATGTTGGTCTGATTTTCGTGGCAACAATGTCAAACACATGTCACAGCATGTATAACTGCCTCTGCAAATTGCTGGTGTGTCCACTTACTTAAGGTTGTCTAGTAGGTGCAGTTAGGATTAAGTCACAATTCTGATGCTTCTGAACCCTGTCAGTGGAAGGAATTGATAAGGGAATTGATAAGCAAAAAGATTAATGATATCGATTCTTTGATGGAGCTATTAACGATTCTCAACTGGAATTGGTTTTCGATTCCCATCCCTATGTGCTTCTAATGCATTATAAACTAGACCTTTAAGTAAAGTGTTACCAAAAGTATTTATTTTAACAGAATTTGGGCTCCCAGCTCATAAAACCCACAAAAACAGGATTTCAAAATATTAGAGTACTGTGAAGAAATCAGCACAAATTTTGCAGGGCACCCATGTTTTAAACTGAGTGTCACACACAAATCATCTACTGAACTCAAAGCACCTGCACAGGTTTCCACAGATGTCATTAAATTGCTTCAGTTTGGTTCACAGTTGTCTCAATCTGGTTCAATATGGGAGAGACCGCAGACTTGACAACAGGTCAGAAGACCATCATTGATATCCTCCATAGGATGGGTAAGCCACAAAAGTTCTTAGCTAAGGAGGCTGGCTGTGTCCAGGCATATCAATGGACAGTCTAGTGGAAGGGCAAAATGTGGCAGGAGAAGATGCACCAGCAAAAGAGATGACTGGGCTTCAGCAGAGTATCAAACAGATAAGATTCAAGAATCTGGCAGAGATCCAGAAAGAGTGGAATGAGGTGGGAGTCACAGCTTCAAAAACCACCACATTCAGATGCATCTAGGAGATCATGGGCTACAACTGTCGGGTTCCTCGGGTCAAGACACTTCTGAGCTGAGCCAACGTAGGAAGCGTCTAAACTGGGCCAAGGAGAAGGACTGGACTGTTGACCAGTAGTCCAAGGTCCTCTTTTCCGATGAAAGTAAAGTGTGCCCCTCATTCAGGAATCAGGATCCAAGGGTTTGGAGGAAGACGGGTGAGGAACAGAACCAAAACTGCTTGAGGTCCAGTGTGAATATCCACTGTCAGTCATGATGTGGGGTGCAATGTCCAGTGCAGGTGCTGGTTAACTCTGCTTTCTTAAATCCAAGGTCACAGCAACAGTCTACCAGAGTGATTTAGCAGACTTCATGCTTCCTTCTGCTGAGGATCTGTATATAGATGCAGATTTCATCTTCCAGCAGGACATGGTCCCTGCCCATACCGCCAGAAGCACCAAAACCTGGTTTGATGCCCATGCCATCACAGTGCTTGACTGGCCAGCCAACTCGCCAGACCTAAACCCCATTGAGAATCTATGGGGTATTATCAAGAGGAAAATGAGGGGCACCAGACCCCCCCAAAGAAAGAGCTGACAGCAAGCATGAGGAAATCTGAGCTTCCATAACTCCCAGGCAATGCCACAGGCTGATTGCCTCAATGCCACAGGCTGATTGCCTCAAAGCCACAGGCTGATTGCCTCGATGCACCATGGCATTGAGGCAATCAGCCTGTGGCTGATTAAGGCAAAAGGGAATCCCAACTAAGTATTGAAGATTGACATATTGTTTTGAAAGTACCATATTTTAATTAATTACATGTGATCTTAATTTATTTCTTTTCTTTTCTGCAAAACTGAGAAGTAAATGGTGATTTGTTCACAGAATTCTTTTTTTTTTAAATCCTGTGTTCATCAGTTTTATGAGCTGGAAGACCAAGATATGTAAAAATAAACAAATAAATACTTGAAATTCAGAAGACAAAGAAAAGGAGTGCTACCTGGACTTGGCAGTTTGCTTGAGGTGCTCTTTGGAAAGGGATTCAAAAAGTCCTTGAAACAAAAAGAAGAGACTCCAAGGCACTCTCTTTATACTATTAAAATGCCTTTATTTTAACGGCATGGTCATGTAGACCTTAAAAACAAACTTTGACGCATTTCAGCATAGAGCTGAAAGATTTCTAGTTTTCAGATCGAAATCACAATTTCAGACAATGCAATTTTGTGATCGCCAAAGCAGCAATTTTTTGCAGCGCTCCTGACTGGCTCAGGATCTGTTGTGTCAAGTATTACACACATACTGTTTTACAAATTTGTAGACAATCTATATGTTAAAAGGGCTGGTAAGCAGGTCAACAACACAAAGCCTCTGTTTAGGAGTATAAGTTAATGAAAACAGATTATTTATCATCACTATTGAAGGTGAATAATGGGTTAGGTGTTTTTCATCATTTATTTCCTTACTGTTGTCTGTACTGTAAAAAAAGTGAATTTTGCACTGAAGTTTGATTTGAAAAAAAACTTGTGAATTGCAATATCTGCCAGAAAAATCAAAATTAGATCTTTTCCTAAAATCGTTCAGCCCTACATGTGAATATCCCAAAGCTTGATTTGAAGAAAATCGTGAATCGAATTGAAATCGCAATATCTGCCAGAAAAATCGTAATTCAATCTTTTCCTAAAATCGTTTAGCCCTATTTCAGCATCAAGCTTTATCAGGAAGTCATGCAAACAGATGTTAGGCTGTAATAGGCCCTTTGAAAGGGGTGCTCAATCAATAGGAAACTGCCACATGGACTTAGAGGCATGGTCTGCAGGTAGTGACAACCAGCAGACCCACCAGCAGATGGTGTTATTCATATTATTGGCCTGAATAACACCATTGCCGCAATGCCCCACCACCCAACAAAGCTCTATTGGTCCTACTGAGGGAACCACAGATTCAGACTATATTCCAAATCTTACTGTATGACTGATATAAAGCGTCATAATAAGAAAATCATAATTATCTTAAGTGACAAATTATGAAGTCATATTATACCATAAGTTATATTTGATGGCTCTACATTTGTTTAAAATAAACTGTAAACATATTGTTTAATTTGGATTTAGGCCTGCAAAACAAGAATTTGCCAGGTGCAATGCTTGATATTAATCATTGCAAATTTTGCACAGTGTAAGTCTAACAAACCAGCAGGGCTGGGCAATATATTCATACCTTAGATGTAAAATTAAAAAACAATATTTTTTCCCCAACTTACAGTGTCACTTATTTTTGAAGAAAAAGACTTGTATTAGTTTTTTCATAAAGATTTAATACTAATCAGAGAATTCAATGTTAATCAATTGTGAAAATAGTGTCGTTTTAGTGTCAATGGAGACAAGCTTCATCACATGTACATAATCTACGTAATGTACATTTAATATTAAATTTGCAGCATTTACTTTGGAAGGAAAATACAGTTAAGTTTAAAGACAAATTTAAAACAATTTTGAGGCAAAAACTTGTTCTTATTGTGATTTTTGTGTCAAATAGATTTTTTTTGTTGGAAGTAGAAAAAAAAAACTATTAAAATTTGATATCAAGTTTTGTGAGAAAAAAAACAGGGACTTTATTTTTAGGCCATATTTCCGAGGCCTAATAGCCACAAATTTTGGCAATGATGTTGGCTACAATGTCAATTTGTATGTTGATAAATAATCAAATCATTTTGCAGTTCTGTTGCACATTTCACAGTTGCCTGAATTACACTTGCCAACAAGAGCAACCAATTCCGTCCAGCTTAAGCAACTTACATCAAGAAAAATGAGCAGCACGTTATGATGAACGCAGAAAGTCATGCACAAAATCCTGAAACAATTCACTGAAACATAAAACATGCACTGAAAAAGTAGTAATATGTCCATCAATTGATGATTATCACACACAATGGAAAGGTACAACCCCCATATTACTATACAGGTGTTGTTATGTTTAGTGAAATTATACCATGAAATACCATAGAAAATTAATTTCCCTTAGAACTAGAATAAGCTCTAGGCCAGTGGTTCCCAACCTTTGTTGTCTTGTGTACCCCTGAGCCTTTTTGTCGTACCATGAGTACCCCCCCCCCCCACTCATACATGTTCATGATTCTTCTAAAGCAGAACATTACACAACTGATTAATAAATATTTTACTTTATCTCCTTAATTTAAACATTTAGTTCAGAAATTTCCTTCTTTTAATTCAATTTAAAAAATATTAATATATAAAATTTTGTCTTGAAAATAAATATGTTATCTAAATAAATTTTTTAAAAAAATCTAAATAATCAACCTGCCTTTGTTGTATATAACTGTTGTAATGTTTACCACAAAACACTGGTGCTCCTTTGAATAAGACCCATTTAAACTTTAAAAATCTGGAACAAAACTCTCAAAATAGTTTCTCTGCAGGCTTCTCTTAACCCTCTCCTGAATCCAGAGCAACTGGAGCCGGTTAGCAGCTGTTTTCATTTTAGCTCGGCTCTGGTAACTGTTTCCCCGGGAAAACTAGCTGTGGCGCATACATACAATTCTATCGACAGGCTTAACTCATGACTTCAAGTTGAAATACATTTTTCCACGTACCCCCTGCAATGTGCTTGCGTACCCCTTGGGGTACACGAACCCCTGGTTGGGAATCACTGCTCTAGGCTATTAGCCGAATCATTTTAATGAGTTGGATCTTTAAATTGACTCGTTCACGGACAACCCAGCTCTGTCTAACTTGCAGCGGCATTAGGTAAGAATGTGGGTCAGCGGGCCTCCGGCCAGTCACCAAACCAGCTCCAGACAGCCTGTCTCAGTCTGCATCTCTGCCGGTGGTCGGAGCTCTCTGCATGGCTGCAGGTTAAAGAGAACCAGACAAAGGTGCCATTTTATCGGCTCACTTACCCCGACCAGACTCGTGACCCCGTGGTATATCCCCGCGCACGGAGCCGCTGCTGCTGCCGGGCAGACCACAGGCTCACGGAGGAACCGAGAAGAGCACCGAAGCCAAAAGCTGACCTCCTGATGAACTCCAAACAAACCGAGTCTGCTGAGAGCAGCTGATCGATGACATACACTAAGACCGGCTGAATCGATCAGTCACATGAGGGTAAAGGTGTTAAGGAGTCATCAACGGACCGACTCTTGAACAGTCACAGTTTAAAGCGGAAGAAGCTTCTACACGGTTGAGGAGGCGAAAAGTTTGAAACATTTACGAACCAAAAAAAAGCGTGCAGGCAGGACACCATTGGATTGGAATAACCCCACCCTGAAACATCGACTGCAACTTTCGACATTGTGACGAAAAAAAGACCCCCCAAAAAGAAACAATTGTCTTGTATAACTTATTTTATTTTCTTAATATTTTGACCCACATTTTAAGAGAATTACTTCCTTTAAAAAGCACAGACTTATTCTAAGAAATAAGTATTGGGTTAATGTTTGTGTTTATTGACAATTTGCCATCATTTCCGTGTTTTAATGCTTCATTTACTAAAAACATGTTTGTGTCATGCACCTCCTCATCACCGGCAGACTTCTGGTTACCATAGCAACAGCCAAACTTGCAATTGCTGCAGTACCACATTTGACCACTTTTGGAACAGACCGGCTGATGGCGCTGTTTCCACAACAAGAACAAAGAGGAAGCTGGGTAGATATCTATTTCTCTATTTGAAAACAGTAGTTTGTATATTTTACGCATTTATTGTCTGTAAGAAAAATATTTTTTATCTTGTGTTTTGCATCAAATGTTAGACACATCCAAACTCAACGTTTGTCCCATCATCTATCTTCTATGTTTATGATGATGCAGTGAAACACTGAAGAAGTCAGAAGAAATGTGAGGTTTCCTTTTATTATGAAGTACAGTGTTTTTAGCCTTAATGTGCATTTTTGAATACCAAGCAGCATTACTGAGTATGAGTTTGTGTCACAGCATTGGTGCAGATACACTGTCAAGGCTGCCAAGAAGTGGACTGCTGTCAAATAACAGCTTATTGTTACTGATTTAATAACAATATCTACCCGATATAATCACAACAAACCTCAATTCAAGTAAAGTTAGGACATTGTGAAAATCATAAATAAAAACAGAACACAATGATTTTAAAGTCCTTTTTGATTACTTAAATTTGCAAAAACACTAAAAAGACACAATACTTGATTTTGCTTCTGCAAATATTTTGAATTTGACACCAGCAACAAGTTCCAAAAAATGACTGGGAAAGCTGAGGAATGCTTACAAATTTAAAGTTCTACATTAAATATCTAGTTTTTGGCGTTTTTTAACCAAATTTAGGTTGAAAGAGGATTTAAACAACAGATATTCTAATTTTATTGACAATTTACACAACGTCCCTACTTTTGAAAGAACAAAAAAGGTCTTAGGGTGTTAATTAGGTGTACACATAGTTTTATACTGACACGTATGATCACACACACACAAACATCCTTTGCTTTCGGGTCAATTAAACTTGAGCTGGAAATATAACATATAAAAAGACTTCTTCTCAGGACCAGCCAGAAACACTGCAAAAATGTATTTTTCTTAAACATTGGTGCTGAGGTTCTCTGATTTAAAAGCTATTTTTTCTAAATGTTACAGCATGCCTTCCTAATGTACTAACAAAGAGCTTTAGACCTCTTAATTTCTATTTATATTTGCATGCTTTAAACCGTGTTAGTGTATGAAGTAGTTATATTATATAACAATCTGCTAAAAAAATAAAAGCATCAACTGCAGAGTTAACTATAAATCTGCTAAAGGTAAGGCTCAACTACAAAGGGTTAGACAAAGGTTTTTATCTGACTGATTGACTGATAAAAATATTAACATATATGACACAACAGCAACAGATTTATGGCTAAAACTTCAGACAACAAGGACATCTGTTGGTGAGAATTGTTATTGTGATACAGGACAAAAAGAAAAAAAGATATATTCACTCTGCGGGGGGGGGGATGAGAGGAATTTATTTACTCTATCTTAATATTCACAGTCAGAGTTAAATAAATTGATTATAACAGGGCTGTAAGGGTGTGTTAAGGTCAAATCAATCAATCAATCAATCTTCATTTGTATGGTGACAAAATAATAAATGACTTAAAAGCTTAAAAGGTTGTCATGGCTACAGAAATATTTGCATCATATTTGCAGGTAGATACTATCATAACTTCTGCTTCAAAGAGCTTTTCACAGTTTTCTGGAGTTCTATCAAGAGATCCTACAGAACACAAAAAAAATTTCTTCCATATCAGAGAGAATTTTTTTTGTTCTCTCAATTGACATGTTTTTTCTGGCACTGCACTGTGTGTGCAGCATTTGTAGTAAGAGTTTATTTGAACTGGTCTAAGCCAGATAAAAGGACAAAGTCAGGGGGTATTATGGAAATGAATGTAGCAATATGGAATAAATGCTACACAGGAGTGAAAATACAATAAACACTGAAAAAATAGACTGACAAATAAACCCTCATGTTGTCTTAGTGTCAACATGATCTGTTTTAACAGAAACACACAGTCAACATGTCCCCGTCTATGTAACCCTGATCTACAGTGAACATGTCCCAGTCTATGTAACATTGATCTATACTGAGCATGTCCCAGTCTATGTAACTCTGATCTACAGTGAACATGTGCTAGTCTATATAACTCTGGTCTACAGTGAGCATGTCTCAGTCTATGTAACACTGATCTACACTGAGCATGTCCCAGTCTATGTAACATTGATCTACAATGAGCATGTCCCAGTCTATGTAACTTGGATCAATACTGAGCATGTCCAGACTCATGTTGACATGTCAGCCCATGTGGACTGGTTTTATTTTATTTGCTATGAAATACTGGTAGAATGTTATCATGCAATAAAATTTTATATTTAGTATTAGCATCAGTATTTTCTATATTTCTTCTCAATCAGGTGCCTGATTGGTAGGTGGGTGTCCAGAGAATACATTTTCTCACGCTGTCAGCACTTAAGAACTGTAGGTGATCTTCAAGAGATTTGCATTCAAAGGGATACACTAACATTTTTTTCTTTTCATGTCTTTCCTTGGTCATGAGTCCATGACCAGCAGAGTCCTGTGTGCTTGTTGTGACTTGTTTCTTTTCAGCCTTATTTCTTTTCAGCCTAAGATTAGCACTTCATGTAATTTTCAAAAGAAATACATATACAGTAATACACAGTATAACTGCAGGGCTCATGCACAAACCACCACCGACATGCTTGTAAGTCGGTTGACAAAAAAACACAGGTATGCACATGCGCCCCACAGCTAAGTTTTCAGTGTATTTCACCCCCAAAAAACAATGCTTCATCGTTTGCAGGACAACATGGCTGACATTATACCCAGAAAGTCTGGAACAGACAGCCCCCAATCTCCAGTCTCACAGGGCTGCCAGGAGGCCTGCCACGACTGCCTTTTACTGTCAGGCCAATGTTTTGTTGGTGTAGGCAACACATTAAATGTTTAGCGATGAGTTCCGGCTTACTTGTTTTTTCGATACTGAGGCTCCTGTTTACCTCTGTCAGTGAGGTTATTTTTTGCCTGTGTACGTTTGTTTTTTTTAGCAAGATTACGCAAGAACTACTGCACAGATTTGCCAAAAGTTTCAGGAGATGGTGCTAATGGCCCACCTGAAAAATGGTTGGATTTTGGTGGTGATCCGGATAACTGCCATTAGCAAACAATTGTTTTTGTATTTTTGTCTGATTAATAATATCAGCATGATTCTGAGTGTTAGGTGTGGGTTTTGGGGGTCAAGGAATCAGAATGTGATGGCAACTTTATCATGGAACTATTGCTTATGAATGTAACAGCAATATGTAAGCTACCTTGGCAGATGATTGCGTCTTCTGAGTGCTTTCTAGATGCTAATGACTTAACTGTGGAATTACCAACACATCTTGTTTCTCTAGACCTCAATCATCCAATTCACCAAACAACACCAAGCAAGAGTCAACAGTAGAATGAGCTGTATGGCATCAGCATGTACTCTGCTCTGCTGTCCAATCCACAATGTCTGCTTCTGACAAATGTGGCCCCATTTAAAAGGGAAATAAACAGACTTTCCAAAGGTGTAAGATATACTGAAGAATTGTTCCAACAAAGAATTAGTCTACCAAACACTATTGACTTACTTTTTTGCTGTGTTTACTTTTGTTATTTTGTCACCTTTGGTTACTTTTGTGGCCCCCTGACGCACGTCTGATGTAATTATCTGCCAAAATGACATGAAGCATGTTGGTGACAGAGTGGTTACCATATTGTATCACCGGGGGGGGGGGGGGGGGTACTTAACTTTTCATTTGGCCTTGAGAAACCCTGTAGATGCCCCTGATTGTGTAGAAAAATCAAACAAACTCAAGGACATTACAGCAGTTTTAATGCAAAGACGGAAAATGAATTGAGGACACCTTCTTAAATATGTAGTTTTATACATTCAGACATCACTGTACAGCAGAGGCAGAGTCTGTGGAGCAGCGGATCAGTTAATCCAGGAGCAGCGGATCGAATCTCGGGGTTTCTCAGTGTGTGTCTATACACTCAGCTTCAGAGGAGGAGACTGCACACAGAAACACACACCATCAGAAGAAAACCACAAACACACTGATCTGACGGCATGACCTCAGATAACCGTGCTGTCATCAACTTCTTTCATTTTGATTCAAGAATAAAACTGAGATTTTTTTGGATACACACAGTCAAAAATTCTGTATATTCTGACCACAATACATGTGCAGCTTGAGTTAAACAGTCAAACCTCATATTCTCTATGGGGGGAGTCTGAACGCTGACTTGACAAATGCTCTGGATTGTTGGTGTGGGAGGCCTGCTGCTGAGGACCTACATACAGTATCTCCAACTACTAATAGCAAAGCACCATTTCATTATCATTATAGTTCTGACTTGATCCTTCCTGTTTTCATTAGTTAATTTTTAGTACATTTGTATTTATTATTACTTTGGTCAGTTTCAGGTTATCAAGGGTTTTCTTTCTTTTACGTAAGGGTACCAACTACGGAATGAATTTCCTATCTTTAATCAAGAGCATTTTTAATTGATTTGAGAGCGGGATTTTATTGATTTCATGCTCAGATTTCGTGATATTGTCTCTCAAAACTCTACTCTTGTGCTCAAATTTGCTCTGCGCGTGCTCAAACTGTGTTCTTGCGCTCGGTTCCAGTGCTGCGTGTGCTCAAACTGTTTCCTCGCTCTCGGTTACAATGCTGCGCGTGCTCAAACTGTGTCCTCGCGCTCGGTTATAATGCTGCGTGCTCAGATTTCCTGCGCTCACAGATCTCTGTCTGCTCTCGAATGATTTGTGGATTGACCAATAGGAGGCCGAGTAGTATTGACCAATCAGATTGTCCCTGTTTGTTTACGGGTGCGTTCGCTGTTTTTCACGAAGCGTTGCATACGGGCGGGCACTCTTTCAACCTGGTTTATCATCCCCCGACCTCCGGGGCTGTAATAAATGTGATTTATCTGATTTTTTTGTTCACTGTTGGAATCAAATATCATTCAATAAATACACGAGCGCCCGTGTTTTCACTGAAATAGTTATATTGTATAACCATAGCCGCATGACACAGTGCTCTTTGTGGTGTGCTGGTGGAGAAAACGATGTCACCATCATGAAGCTAGGCGGGACAACAGAGCTCAAGCAAAAATGGACCGGCAAAGTCAAGGAAATCAGGCAAGTTGTTCTAAATTCATGTAGGCCTAAATGAAAACTGTGCTGTGTACTGAATATTTGATCATATGCCTGGTGTTATACATACATGAACACTATACAAAAGATGTATTTATGTAGGCTAACCCTGTATTTGTTTTACTTTGTTTTGAAAATGATCTATAACATCAATAATTGCAGAGTATGATCATATTGTGTGAAAGATGTGATCCCTCCAGCGGTCGGCAACTGACGGCCCGCGGGCCAAACTTCCAGTAATATATCTGGCCCGGCAGATGAAATTGAAAAACTGATATAAAAGGGGCAGGGGCGTGCTGGCCCTCGTGGAAACCGGGAAAGCTCACAAACGGCCGGCGCACCAGAGGACCAGTGGCCACAGCACGCACCACTGAAAATATCAACCAGCAGCCGCCCCCAGCCAGACGGACACAAGCCACCGCGATTGGGAACATCACAGCCGCGCAGCGGACATTAGACGGCCGGCGGCCGCAGCGCGGTGGCTTGTGTCCGTCCCACTGGGGGTGGCCGAAAATATCAATCAGCACCACTTTCACCCCCCTGCCCCTCTGCTCAGATGAACGACATTCGGCCGGTCTGGTCCAAAAAATTCCTGGGCAGATTTTCCGCCCCAGCACGTCCCTGAAAAGGAGTATCTAAAAAAAAAAAAAGTAAAATTATTTAGATACCATCACAAAAACGACAGTCATTGTTGCGGCGCCCCACCTGGAAGTGCGGCTGTATGCCTTCTAAAATTAATCAGCATGTCCCCCTGTTCCCCTGCCTCTCTGCTCCAGGCGCGCTCTGCAGCACTCGGCTGCGCGCTGCTCAACGGCGCGCTCCGTAACTGCCCGCTCCTCGGCTGCTGAGCGCTCCTCGGCTGCACGCTCACCTGCAGCGCAGGTGAATAGAGTTTGTGAAATTAGCGGCGTGTGCCGAGTTCTAGAGACAATAGATGCCGAGTATCAGTCATTTGGCCTGGCTCCTTTCCAAGTCCTCCTAAAGCAGGGGTCGGCAGGTAAGTTTGGCCTTAGGCCAAAAATTTTCTGAGCAACTGAATGGTGGGCCAAAACATCACATCAATCAGAAACATGTTTTCTTTCTCTCTCTGTGTAATAAAAATATATTTTCCCCTTATTTATAGGCTACTTTTAGATCGTGCAATACAAAATGTAGTCTAATTTAAGAAAGTAATTTGTTATAAAGTAACTTTATTTCTAAGACTATTAGTGTGTTATTACTGCTTTAGCTCCACTGTGGCTGCCTAATAAAACTGCTTATAACACTAACTTGGTAATAATAAAGCTGCTGTCTTTAATGACTCGTTAGACTGTCATCATAAATGTACCATAGCCAACTATATTTTTCCCCCACACATTTAATAAAATTGTGAGTAATTCCCTTTTGAAAATAACCACTTCTTTGAGCCCAGCCAACGCATTTTTAATAAAAAATATTTTAAATAGATTTTCAGGATTGGGCTATGATTGTGGCTTCCCACACTTGATAAAGGAAGGACTGAACCAGACTTCAGGTTTTCACTCAATCCCTTTATTTTTCATCAGGAATCAAACTGGTGAAAAACCTACAATCACAAAAAAATCCACGTTAAATATTTAAGCATTTTTTTAAAAGCAGGAGAATATTTAATTAAACATTTGCTTTACAAAGTATTAAATATTGTTCATTCTTGAACCATTTGTTTGAAAAACATTTACTTTTTTTTATTCAGGATTTTACATTGATTTTTAACCTAAAACCTCAACCTTACCTATTTAAAGCTTTTAACAATAAACAATTTTTAACTAACATGAAATAAGTTTTTAAATACCATAGCATCAAGTTAATTAAATCAGATTTAATTTAGCTTTTAATACTTCCAATTAACAAACTATTTTTGTACATTGAATCTTTTGAACTGCATTGAAAGAAAGCAAAATTTGATATTTTAAATCAACGCTTTTTTTTACATTTGATTAACTCAGAAGAAACCCAGCTTTAACCTTCATAAAAAGAACACATCGAGATCACAAAACCCAATGCCAGAAATCCAACACCAAAGGTCTCTTTTCAGTAAAGAAACCTGAGAGATTGCTTCTCAACGGTAGCGCCTTTTGGTTTGAGACATCCTCTTTCCATGCGCTTCCAAACTTTTGCGTTCTCTGCTTCGCTCCTCACAAACCAAATGACTGATACTCGGCATCTATTGTCTCTAGAACTCGGCACACGCCGCTAATTTCACAAACTCTATTCACCTGCGCTGCAGGTGAGCGTGCAGCCGAGGAGCGCTCAGCAGCCGAGGAGCGGGCAGTTACGGAGCGCGCCGTTGAGCAGCGCGCAGCCGAGTGCTGCAGAGCGCGCCTGGAGCAGAGAGGCAGGGGAACAGGGGGACATGCTGATTAATTTTAGAAGGCATACAGCCGCACTTCCAGGTGGGGCGCCGCAACAATGACTGTCGTTTTTGAGATGGTATCTAAATAATTTTACTTTTTTTTTTTTAGATACTCCTTTTCAGGGACGTGCTGGGGCTGAAAATCTGCCCAGGAATTTTTTGGACCAGACCGGCCGAATGTCGTTCATCTGAGCAGAGGGGCAGGGGGGTGAAAGTGGTGCTGATTGATATTTTCGGCCACCCCCAGTGGGACGGACACAAGCCACCGCGCTGCGGCCGCCGGCCGTCTAATGTCCGCTGCGCGGCTGTGATGTTCCCAATCGCGGTGGCTTGTGTCCGTCTGGCTGGGGGCGGCTGCTGGTTGATATTTTCAGTGGTGCGTGCTGTGGCCACTGGTCCTCTGGTGCGCCGGCCGTTTGTGAGCTTTCCCGGTTTCCACGAGGGCCAGCACGCCCCTGCCCCTTTTATATCAGTTTTTCAATTTCATCTGCCGGGCCAGATATGTTACTGGAAGTTTGGCCCGCGGGCCGTTAGTTGCCGACCGCTGGAGGGATCACATCTTTCACACAATATGATCATACTCTGCAATTATTGATGTTATAGATCATTTTCAAAACAAAGTAAAACAAATACAGGGTTAGCCTACATAAATACATCTTTTGTATAGTGTTCATGTATGTATTACACCAGGCATATGATCAAATATTCAGTACACAGCACAGTTTTCATTTAGGCCTACATGAATTTAGAACAACTTGCCTGATTTCCTTGACTTTGCCGGTCCATTTTTGCTTGAGCTCTGTTGTCCCGCCTAGCTTCATGATGGTGACATCGTTTTCTCCACCAGCACACCACAAAGAGCACTGTGTCATGCGGCTATGGTTATACAATATAACTATTTCAGTGAAAACACGGGCGCTCGTGTATTTATTGAATGATATTTGATTCCAACAGTGAACAAAAAAATCAGATAAATCACATTTATTACAGCCCCGGAGGTCGGGGGGGTGATAAACCAGGTTGAAAGAGTGCCCGCCCGTATGCAACGCTCCGTGAAAAACAGCGAACGCACCCGTAAACAAACAGGGACAATCTGATTGGTCAATACTACTCGGCCTCCTATTGGTCAATCCACAAATCATTCGAGAGCAGACAGAGATCTGTGAGCGCAGGAAATCTGAGCACGCAGCATTATAACCGAGCGCGAGGACACAGTTTGAGCACGCGCAGCATTGTAACCGAGAGCGAGGAAACAGTTTGAGCACACGCAGCACTGGAACCGAGCGCAAGAACACAGTTTGAGCACGCGCAGAGCAAATTTGAGCGCAAGAGTAGAGTTTTGAGAGACAATATCACGAAATCTGAGCATGAAATCAATAAAATCCTGCTCTCAAACCAATTAAAAATGCTCTTGATTAAAGATAAGAAATTCATTCCATAACCAACAATCTTTCTTTATTCGTCAGACATGGCTCTTCTCTCCCATTAATGAACCAAATCTCTTTCCTCCTCTTCCTCACCTCTTTATAAATCTCTTTCACCCCTCAAAGTATTAAAACATGTTAAAATAGTCAATCTCTGACTCAGACAAAGATCAAACTGAGATAATTACCTTCAGTTTATTCGTATTCTAAGGATCGTCTTCCATTTCTTGGCTGAAAAAGACAAGATTCACCTGAATATTAGTCCTCAAATGAAGAGCGATTGTCTATTTTTTCCATTTTGTCATGATGTCAGCATGTTTGTTTACCCGGTAGAGGAAGTACCCTCTGCTCTGGATTCCCCCTGGCCCCTGCAGCTCGGCCTGCAGAGAGACATAAAAACACAGTACCATGTTTGATCAGAGGAACATTTACGTCTTATTTGACATTTTCTCTGTGTCTTTACAATTCTGCTCTGCCCGTCAGCACCCACTCAAACAAGCACATCTGGATTTTTCCAAAACAAACACCATTCCTCTGTGTCCACTCAGTGAATGTCAGCGATGATAGAGATGAGGGATATGTTCTCCTGGCAGCTGCACTAATTGTAGACTGTAATTACCCCTCAGCCCGAGAAAAAGAACAACTAATGTGGACTGAGCTTGTACACGGAGCTGACTGACACCGAGCAGAATTACTCACATGGACAATCAGATAAAACACACGCCACAGAGGATCAACGTTTGATGAAAACAGACAAAAACTATGAAACATTACTTTTGCGCAGCCTGCACATGCACATTTTTATCTTTATTCTATGACATTTACATGTTTCAGACTTTTATCAGAAATGAGGTTGGCAAAAAGGAGTCTTTCATTCATTTGTTAGTGTCCACAAGACAAACAGTTTTTGAACTGAACATGAGGATTGTGTGTGAAATTCTCCTAAAGACATAAGTTCTGCAATAACATCAAGCAAAGGTCAGTCTTTTCACTTCAGAGACGTCCACACAGACACAGAACATGCATAGACCTGCAACAGGAAAAATATACTTCAGTGTTGAGCTCTCCATTCCTTTTTCGTATCGTCTGTCTTCTGTGTTCAGCTGATTCTGAGTGCTGATTATTGTTTACAAAATAGTTGCAACATGGAGGATAAATGGTTCTACATTTATTTTAATCCATTGTGTATACATTTCATTATTTTATTGATATTTCATTTATTATTTGTTTATCTTTTGGGGCAGGCAGGGAGTTGGCACTGAGCTCTCAGCGCTTCGTTTAAAACAGTTGAACTTTGGAGAAAGATTTGTGTCAATGGATCAGTCAACATCAAGAGGAGCTCGGGCCTCTGTTTTCCACTTTGTAAACAAAAACGGAGGAGGTGAAAAAAGCTGTGTCATGTTCACAAGGGAACCAGCTCAATGTCCTCCGCTGCTCTCAGTAGTAGGACATGGGATCTTGACCTTATTTTCATTATTTTGGGTGATAATTCAGGGGATTAAAGAAAATGTGACCCACATGAAGCTAGTTTGAGAGAAGCAGATGTCACTCTCAATACCGGCCCCACAATGCACATACGAGCAGCACTCTGAAGCTAAGGTGAACTGCCTCTGTCAGGAAAAGCGCCACCTGTGGACACAGACCCAAATGGGTTTTTTTCATTTTCTTTAGATATAAACAGATATTTCCCAACGGCAAAGTTATATTGATTATGGTCATTAAAAGGGTCAATTACAATTTTACTCTCAACAGTGATAAAACCAGATCACCTGCAAGAGACGGTTACAGCATCCTGAGTTAAACAGGTTCTGTCAACAGTCCCTTGGTCCCTTCACATTCAGCAATGCTCACCTGATCCACAGATCCTGAGTATACTTAATAAAGATAGATTTTCCCAGTGAACTGTAAATTTAACAGTTCAGCTTTGGAGCCATGACTCTTATCTGAGTGTAGCTCACTCAGGAGACACAAACAAGGATCTCAGAGAGAGCCTTTAGCTCACACATCTGAAAGTTTTCAGATGTACAACAGATGCAGTATCTCAAAAATGTACAGCTCATACATACAGTAAAAACCTAAATGATTAAACAGGTCCTTTAAGTTACAATGATTACTGTCTCTGTGGAGCGCAATAAACCACTTATAACAAATCAAATGATATTTACCCATGTGCAATATTTTTGAATTGTTGAGTTTGTTTCCCTTTTATTGTACTTGCAGTTGTATTTTTTCTCTTAATCATATCTTGATTGATGTACGTTTTTTTTAGTTCGGTTATTTTATATAATAACAATAACAAAAAGTATAATTATTATCATCAACATTATTATTTGGGTTTTTTATCATGGTTATCTTTTTTTGCTATATTTTTGCCTTTACTGTTGCTACAATGCTAATTTCCACATTGAGGATTTTATTACAAGGCCCAAATAACATCATACTTATGTAGTAAGATAACTGAACTAGACAGTGCATGTTTATTCAAAATATGAGAGGATGCCCTTCACCTGCTTCCTCTTCTCACAGTATTTTCTGTTCTGCATATGCTGTTCAACTCACTGCAATCAAATTAAAGGGAAAATTATTCAATATGAAAAGTATGTGCACATACTACACAGAATACAAGGCAAGCAGCTTTAGCATCACAGTATGTTATTTATTAGACTTAATCTTGATTATTGATCAAATTGATTTCTGTTCTCTGCCTCTGCTAATGTATCATAACACGTTATCTCATGTCCACGGACTCGACTCAGTTTTCTGTTGAGGTGCTGCAGCACTGTCAAAGTGCTGTTATGCTAAGCTAACTCAACTATACAACAGACACACTGCAATGTGTTTTCTTTCGTTCCAACTTGTCAACTCCTAAATTTTGCCAGGTCTGTTCATGCATGACATGATAAAAAGCAAAGGTTAAAACAAGTCTCTGTGGCTCTGATTTACATTTTAATTAAGTCCATTTAAAATGGGTACTCACCCTTTTACTGCTTTCTCGCACTTTAAACTCCTGAGAAGAAAAAGAAAACAGCGTGGATGTGTTTGTTAATCCTGATGGATAAACTGTTATAGGTACTGCAGCCATCACTGGACTGGCTGAATGTAGATGTAGACTGTAGACAATGTAGATGTCATGTGACCTTTGAGCCTACTTTGAGTGGTACTATTTTTGTTTCTGCATGGATAAATAATACAACTTTGATTGTATGGATGTGTATATAGAAATATATTTCATTCATTCATTCATTTATTCTGTCATCGGGCGAGAGGCGGGGTACACCCTGAACTGGTCGATCGCAGGACGACATAGAGACACAGACAACCATTCACACTCACACTAAGGGCAATTTAGAGTCACCAATTAACCTAATGAGCATCCGACCAGGAACCTTCTTGCTGTGAGGCACGTGCACTGCTCCACCGTGCCACCCACAAATATATTTATTATATGTATTTGTATATGTGTATCTATAAATGAAGAGTACAGCATCAGTCTGCTCTGTTGTAAAGTGCCTTGAGATAACACTTTCTATAAAGTGGTGCTATATAAAAAAAGATTGATTGATTGATTAATTGATTTAATGAGTATTTATAGAGACCAAAAAGCCCTATATAAGCACATGGGCATTTACATTAATTCCAAGGATGGGTAAAATGTGGCACTAGGGCCACATACGACCCTTCCTCCATTCAATGTTAATCTCAATAGGAATAAACAGTATACATGAAGAAAAAATACAAAATGTGCCATGAAGATATAAATATCAAATTAATACCACAAATTAAATTAATCATATTCCAATAACCAATACATTTTGGCTGTTGAATTTACAAGAGCACAAGAAATTAATGGCTTGTTTGATGCCTTGTTTCTTAAAAATTTTGAATGTGAAGTTAAAGTAAATTTACACAAAAGCTGTACGTGTGCCATTGTTTATTGAAGCAGACATGTTACATATATGTTCCTTCAGTTTTTAGTTTTTAGCCTTCAACTGTGTGGACATTTTTGCCCATCCCTGCACTGTACCATCAAAGTATGGAATCAGGAATAAATAAAACATTCATTTAACGCTATTATGTGGCTTAATGTAAGCATTTTGACTTACCTTTGACTTCTGGATGAGCATGAGCATGCAGAGCTCCCCTAAGACATCAGACGCCTGTACAGAGAGCAGCTGTTTTAGTCATTTATACATTAATGAACTTCAGACTAACAGAAATGACACAACACTCACCCACATCTTCAGGTCTGCAGGAAGGAAAGACGAGCAAGCAGCGTCTATCTGTGAAGAAACACAGAGGAAATGAACAACACACACACAAAAAAGGAAAACAAGGAGAAGAAGAGGAGGAGGAGGAGGCTTGTACCTGGCGAAGGAGCTGCCTCTGAGCTGTTGTGGTCTGATAAAGTTCTACTGGAGCACCTGCAGTTAAAAACACAAGAAGGTTGTTCTGGGATCAGAAAATTTCCCTTTTTAGAGTAAAACTGCAGAGGCTCCGCTTCAGCGTAATTGCTGTGAATGTTTATTTGCAGAGTAAACACAACTGCCGAGGTTATTTCCCTTTGTATCAGCACAAGATGGCCCCCCTGCAGATAATCTGCTTTTTGAAACAGCTAAAATAAATGTATTAAAAATGTGTTTCTAGTTTTAATGGCCCAGACTCCAGTCTTGAAACGAGGACCCTTTATAACCTGTCCTGCATCAAAACTTACGATCATGGTGTTAGTTAAATGCAAAACAAAGCAAAACTGGAGACAAAGAACCTCTTCAGCAAATACATAAGTCTTAAATATGTGGTCTTGTTGTGTTGATGGGTGTCAGAATAAAAGGGGAAACATTTTGTTCATCCATCCATCTGACCTCCTATTATCCATGCCTAGTTCGTGATTACAGCAGACTAAGCAAGTTGACCCTGACTTTCTCCTCCCAGCAACATTTTCCAGCTCCTCCTGGGGGATTCAGATTCAGGCCAAGTTTGATATATGTTCTCCCAGTGAGTTCTGGGTCTGCACTGGGGTCCCTTTTTAAGTGGACATGCCCTTAAGACCTATAAAGCAGGAGTCCCTAACCACCAGGCTGCACACCAGTACATCTAATATTGGGCCACAAAGAAATTGTTGTTGAATAATGGAAACCAAATTGTGTTTTATTTTGAGAGGGTGACCAGATCCTCTAACACTTGTGAATCCGTTAATATAAGGAAGGGTATAAGGGCCAAGTTAGATGGAGAAAGTAATTTTGTGAAAGTTGAGATTAAAGTCAAAATTTGATGATTAAAGTTGAAATGATGAGAAAAAAGTATGTATGTTGAGAATGAAATCGAAATACATCGTATGTCAACTTTATTCTCAACTTTAAACTTTTTTTTCTCAATAGTTTAGCTTTAATGTAATCATTTTAAAGGGATAGAGCGGAACGTACTTTCAATTCTTTGAATGTCCAGAGCATATGAAGAAATTGACAACAAGTGGCTGACTTTGACTTTGATTTTGACATTTATTACAAAAATATTTTTCAACTTTATTTTCAACATTTCAACTTTTATCTCATTTCTGACTTTTATCTCAATATGTCGACTTTATTCTTGTCTTGACTTCAATCTTGACCTGTCAAAAAGTATTTTTTCCATCTAAAATGGCCCGAATACTCTTGCGTATGAATATGTCGCTTGACTGCGTGAACTATATACACAAACCCTCTGATGCTGTCACTGCTGTGATGAAAAAAAATCAACTTGAGATGAAGCTGTGGTCAAACCTTTTGCCCATGCCCACCTTTTACCCCCCAACTGTGCTCAAGCATGGACCAACAGATTAACCTTTCAATTTATTTCACAAGTCCATGGAAATCAACTGTAGAAAGTGTTTGTGAAGGGCAGAAACTTTTAGAAACATATCTTTCTATTGACTATTTTAACATGTTTTAATACTTTGAGGGCAGATGGAGATTTCCAAAGAGATGAGGGAGAGGAGGAAAGGGATATTGGTTCATTTATGAGAGAGAAGAGCCATGTCTGAGCCGAGGAAGAAAGAAAGTTTGTGATTGGATGATCACTTGTTTTTGTGCTAATGTTTAGTCTCCGTTACATACTTTCCTCCATGTGTTTCCAGTCTTTGCTCACCAGAGGATCCAATAGATCACTGACATGCTGGCAGCCAAATGACAAATACTAGTAATCATTGAAGCAAAAAAAGAAGAGACTCCAAGGCAGTCTCTAAATACTATTAAAATGCCTTTATTTTAACGCCATGGTCAGGTAGACCTTAAAAACAAACTTTTGACGCGTGTCGGCATCAAGCCTTCATCAGGAAGTCATACAAATAGATGTTAGGCTGCAATAGACCCTTTTAAAGAAGTAGTGGGTCTGCTGGTTGTCACTATCTGCAGACCATGCCTCTAAGTCCATGTGGCAGTTTTCTATTGGTTGAGCACCCCCTTAAAAAGGCATTTGTAAATCCCTTTCCAAAGAGCACCTCAAACAAACTCTGTCGAGTCCAGGTAGCATTCCTTTTCTTTTGTCTTTTGACAAATAATATTGTTGGAAATTGGGAAGCCTCTTCTATACGTGTTCGACATCCTTAAGTATGAACATCTGGCCTTTTTACCATGCAATATAAAGGCTGAAATTATTCTATGCAAATGTTCAAACCAGGATTTTTGAATTGTGACTGGTAGAATTCTTAATATGTAGTTAACAGAGGGGAGAAAGTTCGTTTTTACAACATTGACCCTGCCCCACAAGGATATTGGAAGGTCTGACCAGCGATCTTTGTTTTGGTTTTATTGACTACTTTGGTGAGGTTGATATCTCTTGTTTGAGAAGGATTTGTGGCTATTTTTAGGTTTTGCTTTCTTGATGAATAGCCATATATGTATTGGAAAAGAGCTGCACTGGACCACTGGAATTATTCCAATGTAACTACCTGTCAATGTGTTGAGCATGCATGTCACACGAATCATGACGCAACACATGCTGCTGAGGGTCCTCTTTTTGTGTTTTCAGAATATGATTTCAGAATAATCTGTATTGCAGCATTAACTGACACACATATTGCAGCCACACAGAATCAATGTGATGTAAATGTAATAGGATCTATGTTTTGGGGTGAGGGCATTTTGAGAGAGCTAATGTTGTCAGGAATGGCTTCATGGAATTCAGTTAACATAACTCAGCCTGACAGCGACTATCATCAAATATCTGATCAGGCTTCTGAGGAGATAAATGTCAAACCAGTGAGGGACAACATGACAGCCACAGAAATAAGCCAGAATGTCTCAGTGCTCCATGTGCTGATCACCTGTATGAGTGACAGGGACTGATCTCCCTTTAAAGGCCAAGAATTATATCCATAGTGGAAGACAATAAAACCACTATAACAATAGGATAACAATTACAACAAAATATTCCCATTCTGGGCAGCACGGTGGCACAGCAGGTCACAGCAAGAGGGTTGCCGGGTCAATCCCCATGTCAGGGCCTTTCTGTGTTTTCCCAGTGCATGCATGGGTTTTCTCTCGACACTCCAGCTTCCTGCCACAGATCCCAAACAAGCTCATTCGGTTGACTGTTGACTCCATGTAAATGGTTTTCTATACAAAAGGTCGTAATTTTTAGTTGTATATGTAATGTCCAACTCTTTTTTGCGCTTAGAACGCATCATTCCTGTTATGTCCTACGCTGATGTGGGCCTTGAGCAGACATTAAGGGGGATGATTGTTCAAGAGTGTGCGTCCATAAGACCATAAGTTGTGCTGTTTGCAGTTAAGTTACTTACTGTTGATGTTGATGTTCATCTCTGGGTGTATTTCAGAATACTTAGTTTGCATCTGTTGTCATTTCAAAGTAAATGCTAATTTACTAGCTACTGTACATACATAGCTGTTATATAAGTGCTGTGTTGTTGATGAATGGTAGCCTTTGAGTTGGGACTGACATCGAATTTTGCATTATATCTGTCAGACCTGTTTAATTTGATTGTTACTAATCAGGATTATTGTTTATTTTATTGCAGAAACCACACACACGCACACAATCACACTAACAAATGCATGTACTGTTCATGTACAAGGAAAAAGAGAATGATAAACAGACAGAACATCAGTCTTGACTGTGCCTCTTTCTCCTACTCACTTGAACATCAAAAAACGTCCTGACCCGACACTCTGAAGCGTTTGCTGCCCTCTACGATCCATCCATACAGTCTATCATGCAAAACCCAAAACCAGTGAAGTTGGCACGTTGTGTAAATCTTAAATAAAAACAGAATACAATGATTTGCAAATCCTTTTCAACTTATATTCAATTGAATACACTGCAAAGACAAGATATTTAATGTTCAAACTAAGAAACTTTATTTTCTTTTGCAAATAATCATCAACTTAGAATTTAATGGCAGCAACACATTGCAAAAAAGTTGGCACAGGGGCATTTTTACCACTGTGTTACATCGCCTTTCCTTTTAACAACACTCAGTAAACGTTTGGGAACTGAGGAGACCAATTTTTGAAGCTTTTCGGGTGGAATTCTTTCCCATTCTTACTTGATGTACAGCTTAAGTTGTTCAGCAGTCCGGGGTCTCTGTTATTGTAATTTACGCTTCATAATGCGCCACACATTTTCAATGGGGGACAGGTCTGGACTACAGGAAGGCCAGTCTAGTACCCGCACTCTTTTACTACGAAGCCATGCTGTTGTAACCATGGATGTATTATAAGAACTGGATAGCGTGGCTCCGCCTTCCACCATGTAATGGATTTGAAGCCTAAATATCCCCCGTCAGGGCGCCGCCATTGTGCAGCCAGTAGAGAATTTGGGCCATAATCCGGACGCAGCTGTCGTAAATGGTCGCAACACTCCGCAGCATACGCCGTACACAATCATTGTGAAGCTGCCGTAAACCGCGGTTATTTTTAAAGTCTAATAACTTATAAAAAAGAAACTTTTCAGAAAAAAGAGGACTTGGAAAACACGCAGCCCAATAATACTTTCATATCACCACAGCATACAGATGGGAGAAATATTTGTACGGGGTGTATTAATTTTTTGAAGTTTCACTTCGGCCCGTCCAGATGAATGGGGAAGACGGAAATTTGACCTATACTGCAGCCAGTCACCAGGGGGAGCAGTTTTCGTGGAGGCTTCAATTTGAGCCCAGCGACATGGCGTCCATATTTTTTACAGTCTATGGTTGTAACACGTGCAGAATGTGGCCTGGCATTGTCTTGCTGAAATAAGCAGGGGCGTCCATGAAAAAGACGCTGCTTGGATGGTAACATATGTTGCTCCAAAACCTGTATGTACCTTTCAGCATTAATGGTGCCTTCACAGATGTGTAAGTTACCCATGCCTTGGGCACTAATACACCCCCATGCCATCACAGATGCTGGCTTTTGAACTTTGCGCCGATAACAATCCAGCTGGTTCTTTTCCTCTTTGGTCCGGAGGACATGGCGACCACAGTTTCCAAAAACAATTTGAAATGTGGACTCGTCAGACCACAGAACACTTTTCCACTTTGTATCAGTCCATCTTAGATGAGCTTGGGACCAGTGAAGCCGGCGGCGTTTCTGAGTGTTGGTGATAAATGGCTTTGGTTTTGCATGGTAGAGTTTTGGTGATATCCTTTACACAGTGATGCCGGTTTTTGATGCAGTACCGCCTGAGGGATTGAAGGTCACGGGCAGTCAATGTTGGTTTTCGGCCTTGCCGCTTACATGCAGTAATTTCTTGAGATTCTCTGAATCTTTTGATGATATTACGGACCGTAGATGATGAAATCCCTGAATTCCTTGCAATAGCTCGTTGAGAAATGTTGTTCTTAAACTGTTTGACAATTTGCTCACGCATTTGTTCACAAAGTGGTGACCCTCGCCCAATCCTCGTTTGTGAATAACTGAGCATTTCAGGGAAGCTGCTTTTATACCCAATCATGGCACCCACCTGTTCCCAATTAGCCTGTTCACCTGTGGGATGTTCCAAATAAGTGTTTGATGAGCATTCCTCAACTTTCTCAGTCTTTTTTGCCACTTGTGCCAGTTTTTTTGAAACATGTTGAAGGCATCAAATTCCAAATGAGCTAATATTTGCAAAAAATAAAGTTTACCAGTTCAAATATTAAGTGTCTTGTCTTTGCTGTGTATTCAATTGAATATAGGTTAAAAGGGATTTGCAAATCATTGTATTCTGTTTTTATTTACGATTTACACAACATGCCAACTTCACTGGTTTTGGACTTTGTACAATTTTTGGTCCTTCGAGCTGGATGAGGCAACTGCTTCAGTATTATATGTTCAACATACGAGAGACAAAACCAGGCCAAGAGGTGGGCCTACCTCATAGAAGTAGCCGATATCCATCATCTCCAGGATTATGAAATGGATCATCCTTTGCAGCACTGCATCCCACATGATCACCAAGTCACACAGACTACTTCTCCTGAGGTTCTCCACTATATGCGGAGTATGAAAGAGGAACACGACCAGATACAAAGAGATGTTCAACGACTTACTGAAGTCATCTCTAGCTCTCAAGTACCAGTTCACAGCACACAATGCCAGAGTCCGGACTGGGTGAAGGCACGATGTCATCCACACCTGCATCATTTAGTAATCTGGTGCCATTAAGAGGTCACAAGGACCCATATCAGCACGACAGTGCCGTGCAGGTGCCAACCAGAGATGAATTTCCATAGTCACCTGAATGGCCAGATTAAAGAGCTCTGTCACAGTCTGCAAGGATCATATTTGTGCAAACAGCAGGCAGTACTTTCACTAGCAGCTTTGGGTGAATCATCTCCTCAATCCCAAGATTTCGTATCCCACATAACAGAAGGTGAGAAGTCTCTTCAACCTCAAAGCCGAACTGCTGGATAACAGTTATTGTCACAGCTTTAAGATGAACAACACAAAGTCTGTGCTCCTGGTGGTACTGTTTATAATAAGTCAATAGACAGTTATCGTCCTCTTCATAGTGCAAAAATCAATCAGTTTGATCGTAGATATCCTTCCCTGCCTGATGATGCATACGATCATCGAAACAGCAGCAACATGCAGCTCGCAACATGCCATAGACCACCTAGCCTGAGAGCTCATTATGATGATGACTGCTATAGGTATGGTGGCAGATATCCCTCACTGGATCACAGCAGCCCAGACAATCACCCTCGACATGTTGATAGATATGGGGGTAATGGCTAGAAAGATAACCATTATCCAAATGATCAGCATCAGCACTAGAGCTGAAACGATTACTCGAATATTCGCGAGTACTCGATTACAAAATATCCTCGAATTAAATTTTGTGCCTCGAAGCCTCGTTTAATATATTATTATACATATAAATATATATCTGGACTACTATACAGTGCACAGTGTTTGACACGGACGGTCATTTCTGTGGCACACCTCGCCTGCTACCTCCGCTGCTGCGCGGCTTGTACAATCATGAAGGAAGAGAAAAGAGAGGGACAGAAAGGAGAGAGTCCACAGAAGAAATGGCAGAGAGTGTCCCAAGTGTGTGGTCACTACAAGAAGGGAAGAAAAGAAAACAGTGCAGTGTGTCTGATGTCAAACTTCGTGAGCTTAGCACGTAGCTTAGCATGATAGCACGTTGTTAGGGCTGCAACTATTACTATTACAGCATTTTAAATATGCTCATCACAGACATGTGTCCTCTTTCCATGGTGGAGGACACAGGAACATGATCAAGGATTTCAATCCAAACTTCACAATGCCCTCCAGAACACACTTATATAATTGCAGAATTATATTACTGCTTTGTAAATCAGTATTGTACTGGCTTTGTTTGAAGCCAGTACTGGTTTAAACTTTGAAAGTTGTTAAAATAAAAACCCTTTTCTGAGGAATAAACGGCATTTGGTTGCTCATTTTGAAAGCCCTAACATGTTGCATTGTGTACAATTGATTTATTTGTTTAAAAACAAAAAAGTATATTTTGTTAGAGTACTCGAGTACTCGAAGAAATACTCGACAGAGTACTCGATTCCAAAAATACTCGATAGTTGCAGCTGTAATCAGCACCCACCTGATTACTTTCAACCGGATGAGAAGTTTCATGCTCCACACTCTCTGAATAGGCCTTCACTGGTAGAGATTAATTGTGTACCGCAACCAACTAACCCTGACCTTGCACATGAGGATACATGTGAGTTCACAAGATTGAAGCAAGCTCTAGATAACATACTCCCGCCATTTGCTACAGAACACTTCAAATTCCAGACACTGACTGATCACCTGAAGTGTGAGGAAGCATGGCTCGTCACTGATTCATACATCAACACTCCATTTCCATTCAGTGAGAGCACTGACTAAAATGTATGGTGAACCCCAACATCTGGCCCTGAATAGGATCACCAATCTAATGGATGGACCTAACATCAGGAGTGGTGACATCAGAGCCTTCAGTCCTTCGCACTCCAGATACATGCACTCATTGGCATGTTGCATCAGCTGGGAGAGCAGGGTTGGACAGAGCTGAGATGTGGCTCACACCTCTCTCGTCTCTTAGCGAAGTTGCCATACAACCCACACTCCAATACCAACACTTCTGGATTTGGCTAATTGGCTGGAATACGAGGTTCATGTACAGGTGATTGGAGACCAGTACTGTGACAACTTCAACTGAGAGAAGCAAGCTCCACAAAGGGAGAGGTGCACAGAGTACAAGTCTCAGAAGACCACCACCATTCTCCATGGGAGTGAACAGAAGGAAAAGTCAGAAAAATCCAAAAATGTAATACAAACCAAACCAAAGAAGTAATGTCCATTCTGTGACTCTGTGCAGCACTACATGAACCAGTGCAGTAACTTTGAGCTCCTGTCAACGGGCCAGAAGACTGGGGGGATTAAAATGAAAAAGAGGTGCTGGAGATGTGGTCCTGAACATCAAGCGGCTAAATGCGAACTCAAAGCCAGTGCAAACAGTCTGACAGAAGGCCCCTTAATATTCACCATGATGTAAATGCCAGCCAAAATGCCACAGTATCTGTTAAGCCCAGCCCAACTGAAGAAAGCGCTTGCTCGGTAGACTCCACCTCAGAGACGCTTTACTTAGATCGACCAACCAGCAACAGCCAGGTCCTCCTCTAGATGAGTTGCGTTGTTCTCCAGAGTGGGAACAAGATAGAGACCTATGCCATATTGGGCGATGGCTCAGGATGCACCATAGTGCTTCATGAAGCAGCAGCTAGCTTGGGGCTTCAACTAGAAGCTGCAGACCTTGCACTCTGTACTGTCTGGCAAGAAGTCTGCACTATTTATGGCACCACTTTATCATTTTCTGTAGCTCCAGTATCACAGCCTGGAAAGTCTTTCCAGATCCACAGGGCCTTCACTGCTAAAGAACTCAGCCATGCCCACCATACTTACCCCGTCAAGGTTCTACAGTAAAAGATACAAACACCTTAAGGATCTTCCACCTGACATTAATAATGCACAGCCTTTGCTGCTCATTGGGTCAGACAACCCACGTCTTATCAGTATGCCTTGGCCCCCCTGGTGGACCTGCGGCTGTGTTTACCAGACTCGGATGCACTCTACAAAGTCCCTCCAGAGTCCTGCACCATCGGTTAAGTCCACAGCAGTGCCTGTTTACTTCAAGTGCCATTCCAGAAGGTGAGCTCTTCAGTCGTGTTCATAAATTGTGGCAGATGGATACCTCACCCTACAGGAGTGAGCGGCTCGTTATCAAGTCCAGAGAAGATGCTGCAACCATTTAAATGCTGGAAGAGGAGACAATCAGAGTCCCAGTGGATGGAGTAAGACGATTTGCTACCCCACTATTGTGGAAGAAAAACCTTCCTCCGCTCCATACTACACAGGAAGCAGCCTTGGCTCATTTAAGTGGGACAGAAAGTCAGTTAGCCAGGCAACCTGAAAGGGCAGAAGCATACCCCAAAGAAGTTCAGAAACTTCTCGATGCTGGCTATGTCACTCCTGTGTCACCAAGAGAGTCTATGAGGAGCAGCAGTTCATGGTTTATCCCTCACCACATGGTGCACCACAATCATAAAGACAGGGGCGTATTCAACTGCTCCTTTACCTTTAAAGGACAGAGCCTGAATGACCATCTGTTGCCAGGGCCCAACCTGGGAGCCAGCCTTGTTGGGTGTCCTTCTCAGATTCTGGGAACACTCAGTTTGCATTGGTAGTGACGTGAAAGGGATGTTCCACCAGGTCCGTCTACTGGAAGAAGACAAACCCTTTCTGTGTTTCTTGTGGAGAGACATGAAGGTAGACAAGAAGCCCACGGTCAGGTGGTCCTTTACACCACCAGGGACAAGATCATTGTGCAACACCTTTGGGGCAAGAGAAGAGGATGGGACAATCCCAACTTGCCAGAAAATTTGCTTCAAGCCTGGCCTGGGGCATACAGTTCTCTTTCTCTCTCCGTGATGCCCTGTGAGTGGCTGGCAACCAGTTCAGGGTGTACCCCGTCTCTGGTGCGAAGTCAGCTGATAGGCTCCAGTCCATCTATATGTCATGCAGGTACCAGGAATTGACAAATATAAAGCTTGAACCCTTTAATCCTTGATCCACATATGTGGACCTGTGGATATAAGTGGACCATTGCTGCTCTTATTTCAGTGTTAAATTTGTTGATTATTCATTTTAGTCACAGTTTCCATCAACAACCTTTTTCTCCCTGATGAAAACTAGAAAATAACTAACAAAAACAAGTGAACATGGACTAAAACTACATTAGCTGACATTTTTATCAACAAATAAAAACTAGACTAAAATGTTTGTCAGAGACTTAATCCAATCAGACCTAATCTGGTCATGTAGAAAGTAGAGACAAGTTAGGTATATATCCAATCACAGCTACTTTGGTTGAATGGAAGGATGGATGAGTTAAGAGGGGCATCCAATCATACCTGCCTTAGCTTGGCGTTGGCAGGATCCAAGTGTAAAACATGACTTCAAGAACTCAAGGAAACATAAAACAAGTTGACTTCATACATTTTACACTCTATATTTAGTCGACTAAATTTACAGTAAAATGTTGTAAAATTTTGTCATCTAAAAACTAGACTAAACTTAAAACAATTTAGATGATGCAATTATGACTAAAACTTATATGTTTTTTAGGCAAAATATTATAACTAAATTAAAAACTGCTGTCAAAACTGACACTCTCATTTCCCTTTGCAGCTGTTTTGGTGAATACTGAAAATAAAAAGATTTAGAAGTTCTGGTGCCTTTGACTATTTATATTCAAGTAAATTTGTCCATTTTAAATATTCTGACAGCTTCTAAACAAAGATGATAATTGCACTCAGCATGCAATAAAATCAGAAAAATGTACAATTAGATGTGTCCATAACTCTTACAATAATAGTGATAATTAATAAAAATGAAAGTAACCATATTTGCTATAATTCTCTACTTAACAATATATTTCCGTATTTGTTGTTATTTGCTGTTTTTAATGTTTCAAGTGAACCTGTGAGTGCAGTCTGATTCTACTCAAATAATAACGCTGTTGTCTTAAATTAATTTATGGCTGCAATCAGTATATCTGCATATGTCTGATCAATGTTCAACAAACAATGAACCATTATTTACATCTTCAGCAGAGAGGCTGTGTTGTTATTATCTGTCTTTAGTCAGTTTGTAACTCTGTTTCACAGTAATGTTACGAAGGTAGTCATTGTTCATAACTTACAGGCTGTTTGTTTTGATGACAGCGCACTCCATTTAACCAGTTTTTTTTTTTTAATCTAAACTCAAGTTTGAAGTAAATTAAATTGTAATCACTTGTGTGGCTTATTCTATAAAAGCTTTTTCAATTTTGCAAATTTTGTTTTTTAGAGACAACAAAAACCAAAGCTGTCTAATTAATCAATTTGCACAAATTAATTTGAAAGCAGCAGACAGCGACCTCAATCCTAACTGTGCTGCATCAGAGACTCTAATTTCACTGTCTAATGTACAACAGACACATGCTTATCTGTGTTTTTAAAATCAGTGCTTTATCCAATGGGACATCCAGACTTTTTCTGTTTTTGTTGTGATTGTACAAAATCACAGAAACAATGTTGTTGTAATTAATTTTGCAGCCCTGGTGAAAAGGAAAAATCTCCTGTTCACAAAAAAAAAGGGGCTCATGTTGTTGAGGTCTGCAGAAGAGAAGCTGATTTTTTCTGTCTGATAGAAATCAAGATACACCAGTAAAAATGATGTTTTAAAAAATGTTTAAATAACACTTTACCTAAAGCACATGCCAGGCAATGCACCAAAATCATTTTCTAATTTGATAAACCAAAAACAGCTCTCATCATTTTTTAAGAAATCTGAAATAATTGGATTGTGTGAATACTAATGATTTACACCTTATATCTAAACTCCAAACATTCCCAGAGCCTCTGATGTTTATTTCTATTCACTTCAATGATTTTGTTTTAGCTTCTAAATATGATCAACATATTTATCTTATTATACATTTTTGTTTGTTTGATTCTATTCCCATATCCTGTTGTATTAATCAGATACTTAATCATAAACATTTTCATAAGTCCACAGTATGTTTAAATTTGTCATATTGAGTTCACCGAATTCCTCTGTTTGCCATCCACAGACACCTCCATTTCTGTTTTTACTCTCCTGCTTTAATTTTCTAACTGATTAGTAATAGTTTTTTATTGTACCTAATGGCTGTTTTTGTCTCTTTGTTGCTGCAGTCAAGTGTTGCATTTTGTTAATTTATACTATTTGAATACACATTTTTCTCTTGGATGGTTAAATATATCATTTTAACGTGGACTGCTTTTTCTACAACCTGCTTTGTCCGAACCATCTATCTGCCCATCTGTCTGTCTGTCTGTCTGTCTGTCTGTCTGTCTATCTATCTATCTATAGTAAAGGTTATATATATTATATTATCAAGTGTATCCTATTTTTCAATCATAAATACAGTTCTTAAGAAATTTTAGACCACCGCCCAGTGTAAGGTTTGTGCCATAGCTGCACCCAAGTAAATGCAATTGATAGCCGACTTACCAAATCATTTTTGATGTTGTAATGATGATTAACACACCAGTATGTAGAAACTCTTTAAATGAATTATATTAAATGCTAACATGTCATTATTATTGTTATCCATGGATTCTGTTTTAATCTTTAACAAGAGAACAGAAATAAATAGTAAAGTGCATTGTTATTTCCTAATTAAGATGTTAGATGATGTTAGTTAATGTAATTCCTGAACAGAAAAAAATGGTGTTTGAATGTCATGCTAGTTTTGCTATATTTATTTGCTATGTTCTGACATTTCAGTTCGGGGTCACATTTAAAGGTGAACTCAGATTTTTTTTCCTCATTCCCTTTCAAAATGTTGATCAAAAAACTATAACATTTTTAGTTTTGAACTTCTTTTGAGATTTCTGAAGTATATATGCTTTCTTGTTTATGACAGAAAAACAGAAATGTGTCGATAGATAGATAGATAGATAGATAGATAGATAGATAGATAGATAGATAGATAGATAGATAGATAGATAGATAGATAGATAGATAATAAATCTACATAGCATTTTTAAATTGCTATGTTTATGTGGTTGTGCTTAATTGTGCAATCCAATTGTTTGATTAAAAACATGTAAAAGAAAGAAATTGCCCTTTTGAAAACAAAACTTAACGGAATCGTCTACCACGCCGGTCAATATTTTTTTATTATTATTATCATTATTACTATTATTGAACATTTTTGTACATTTAGCTTTAATTTCTCTTGATCTTAATTTGACATTTTTTCAAAACAAGCAAAATGTTTATTATATATTTAAACTTTCCATTTAAACTTTAACTTTTTGGGAGCATAATCACTTTTCTTTTATTATTTCTGTTCATTTCTGTTCAGTTAGAAAGTGTCAACTTAGTGTTATCTGCAAACTTTGTGGATGCAAACATTTGATTCCCTAAAATATAAAAAAAAATATATTACATTTTGATATGAATGGATGGATGGATAGATGGATGGACGGATGGATGGAGTTTAGATCAATGGGACATTGAAAAAGTCCTCTTACTGGTAGCGCCGGGCACACAGAGGATGAACAGCGCTGTGAGGATGAAGCTGAGCGGGATCACAGGACTCATGCTCGCGCTGCTGCTGCTGCTCTGAGTCTGCGCACTGATCCACGATCCGACCTGAGACTTCACCTGGAAACTCCTTATCATCCTTTTCCTCTTCCGTAACTTCTACGACCACTGCGACTCCTTCTTCTACTACTACTACTACTACTACTTCTTATTCTTCGTCCCTTAGTTCAGTTTCTTTCCTCCTGTCTTCTCG
>JAZDUH010000301.1:3660000-3662500 GCA_036419115.1 Scarus forsteni | reverse complement strand
CCAATCACTTCCATGTCCACAGGTGTATTAAATCAAGCACCTAGGCAGGCAAACTGCTTTTACAACTCGGCCTCGTAGTGTTAGGCCATGTAAACTGACGGGGCATATAGTGAGAAGATGTCGCCAACTTTCTGCAGAGTCAATCGCTACAGACCTCCAAACTTCATGTGGCCTTAAGATTAGCTCCAGAACAGTGCACAGAGAGCTTCATGGGTGGGTTCCCATGGCCTAGCAGCTGAATCCAGATCTTACATCATCAAGTGCAATGCAAAGGGTCAGATGCAGTGGTGTAAAGCCAACGCCACTGGACTCTCGAGCAGTGGAGATGCGTTCTCTGGAGTAACAAATCGCTCTTCTCTGTCTGGCAATCTAATAGACGAGTCTGGGTTTGGCAGTGTCCAGGAGAACGATACTTGTAGGACTGCACTGTGCCAGGTGTAAAGTTTGGTAGAGGGAGGTTTATGGTGTGGGGGTGTTTTTCAGGAGCTGGACTTGGCCCCTTAATTCCAGTCAAAGGACTCTGAATGCTTCAGCACACCAAGACATTTTGGATAATTCCATGCTCCAACTTTGTGGGAATAGTTTGGAGCTGGCCCCTTTCTCTTCCAACATGACTGTGCACCAGTGCACAAAACAGGTCCATAAAGACATGGATGACAGAGTCTGGAGTGGATGAACTTGACTGGTCTGCACAGAGTTCTGACCACAACCCAATAAAACACACAATCAGTGTGTGACCTCACAAATGTGCTTCTGGAAGACTGGAACCTTGTGGACAGCCTTCCCAGAAGAGTTGAAGCTGTTATAGCTGCAAAGGGTGGACCAACATCATATTGAATTCTATTGATTAGGAGTGGGATGTCACTTAAATTCATATGCCAGTCAAGGCAGGTGAGCGAATACTTCTGGCAATATAGTGTATTCTGTATATACATATATACATATATATTTATTCAGGGTGTTATGATCCATCGATCTGAATCAAAACATCGATTGGTTAAGCAATGATCCAATCGCATCGATGGAGACTCAAAACATCGATCAACATCGTCATCTTTAATATGCGCTGTTATTTTGAAATCCCGACCGGACATGCGTGTACGTTTCCGCCCAACCGCGCGTCGTTCTGAAGTTTCCAGGGCTCTCAAGTCTCACACATGAACTTATTGAAGACAATAGCTTCATACTATTTATCGACTACTATAAAGCTTTTGATACCATAGAACACTCTTGCCTGTTTAAAACTCTGGATTTTTTTGGTTTTGGATCTTATTTTAATCATGCAATTCAAACATTATATAATAATTGCAGCAGTTCAGTTAAGTTGCTAAATGGAACCACTCATAAATTCAATATAGAGAGAGGGATCAAACAAGGTGACCCTATTGCACCCTTTCTGTTTTTACTAATCATGCAAGCTATGACACTTCATATTTCTAAGGATAATTTTAGAGGCATTCAACTGTCAGGAAAGGAATTAAAATGTTGTCAATTAGCAGATGATACCACTATTTTTTTTTTTTAATGAAAATGAGGTTAAAAAATTAATTGACTGTCTCAACTCATTCTCTACGGTGTCAGGTTTAAAAGTCAATATTAACAAATGTGATCTGTTCGTTTTAAAAAATAAACAGAATAGCCTGACAAAAATAGATGCTATTGAGATTAGAGAGGTTATATCATATCTGGGTATTAAGATTTGTCAGGATCAACAAACGAGGATTGACATGAATTTAGATCCGCTCATTGAAAATATTAAAAAAAAGTTTGACTTATGGTTATTTCACGACTTCTCAATCAGTGGTTTAATCTTGTTATCGAAAAGTGAAGGGCTATCCCGGCTGGTCTATACAGCTATGGTACTAGATGTTCCATCAAAAAAAATTAAGAGATTGATACCAATATTTTTAATTTTATATGGAAAAATAAGCCACACCAGATAAAAAGAACATTAATGTGTAGTCCATACTGTCAAGGGGGCTTAAACGCCTTGGACTTTAATACCTCTAACTCAATCTTTAAAGTAGGCTGGATAAAGAGATACATACAAGATAAAAAAAAAAAAAAGTGGTATGTTATACCAGAACTTGTCTTCGATAAGATTGGGGGAATTGAGTTTCTATTAAACTGTTATTAACGAGTTGATAAATCGCCTGTTAAGTTGGCAAGCTTCCATAGACAAGCTTTACTAGTCTGGCTGTTAATCCATAAACACAACTTCTCACCACACAAATGTTTGATCTGGAACAACCAAAATATTCGATATAAGAACAAATCGTTGTTCTTCAAGAGATGACTTGATAAAAAATTTTGTTTGTGACACAGTTATTAAATAAAAATGGATATCTATAATTACACTGAGTTTCTACAAAAGTAAACATTTCCGATTACACCTAGAGACTTCGCAATAACATTTAATGCAATTCCTGCAGAATTATTAATGTTACTGCGCAGAGAGAGCAGTTTAAAGACCAATGTACACTTTGAATCTAACTTAATG
>JAZDUH010000301.1:3595000-3650000 GCA_036419115.1 Scarus forsteni | reverse complement strand
GAAGCTTATGTAGGACTTCAGACATAACTCAAACAAAACTAAAAGAAATAATGGCACACGGCTTATCATACAGAGTGGTGGCCTGTGTCCCCGCCTTCATGCCCCCAAGTCTACAGATAGTCATGGTCGTGTAACTCGACTGGGTGCACAAGTGGAGCAGAGAGCAGCCCTGCCAGGCGGTCTCGCTGGCCATGTCCGCTTTGTTTCCCCCTCACTGGATGAGGTGGATGCACACCAATGTCCCCCACATCCTCCACAGGCTCGAGGATGTCCCCCGCTGTGAGGCAGATGTTGTGGAGCACTGCACAGGCGGTGATGACTGAGGGGACAAAGGTGTGCTTGACCTCCAGAGCCTTGAAGAACAGCGATCTCCAAAGCGCCTTCAACATACCAAAGGCCTGCTCTATAATGCAGCGGGCCTTGGCATGGTGCTGGTTGAAGCGCATCTGCACCCTGCCCTCCAATGGTTCCTTATATGGAGTGATGATGGCCACAGGTGTTTGGGTGCAGGGGTAGCCACCATCACCCACAATAAAGTAACCTACAGACAAAAGGATACCAGAAATCAATTGAAATTTGATATATCTAGGAATATTATAGTCCTTATCTTACCTGGAGGGGGGTACAGAGCCTCTCTGTAGATCCTGCTGTTCTTCAAGACTCTGGTGTCATGGACGGAGCCAGGATACCCAACAAAGGTGTTGATGAAAAAGCCCTTCCCGTCACATACAGCTTGCAGTTGTATGGACGGGAAGAGCTTTCTGTTGATGTAATCCTGGCCTCCGGGTCCTGGGGGGGTTTTGATGCGGACATGGCAGCCATCAATGGAGCCCACACATCTGGAGAACACTGGAGAGTTGGCCAGCTGGGAAAAGGTTTGGCCAACTTCCTCCAGGTCTCCAGCAGTGGGCAACCTGATGACCTCCTGATGCAGGGCTGCGATTTTTTCCACTCCACTGTGCACCAGTCTGCACACTGTAGACATGGGGACATGGAAGGTCTGGGACACCACACTGTATGATAAGCCGTGTGCCAGCCAGTACACGGTCATGAGAACATGAACCTCATGTGACCAGCCTTGTGTCGTCTTTGATGGCAGGATCCTCATGAGAGCCTCCATAGACTGCCTGCTCAGTCTATAGCAGGCCATGAGGTCCTGTCCATCAAAAAATGCAGCAAGGACTGGCACATGCAGGTTCATCTGACCGTATACTGGCTCGTGGTCAATCTACAAGACAAAGAAGACTGGGTTACTTTCCACACTTGACTGAACAATTTCCCAATACATTTGAGTACCTGATTGATCCATCAAGCAGTAACTGAATTGTGTGTTCAGAGCCAATTTCTATAGATTGTTATACACTTTGTATTTAGTTTCTGATGTTATGCAGTGTGGACTTATGTTTGGCTCTTTCATAGGCTACAGATGACATTGCTGTTGCAGTTTTAATTGATTTTGTTTGCTACATACCTGATGAAACCACAGAAATGCATGTTGCAGGCGCTGCCTTCTGCGCCTGCGATGTTGTAAGTGGCCCCTGAGGACGGCGGCAGCTGCAACAAACTCCATTACTTATTTTTATTTTGTAAGTATTTGGGTGCAGCATTACCTCCAACTTATAGGATCACATTGTTACCCCAAATTTCAATATAATTGCCGGGGGGGGTTAAGTGCTTATAGCAGACTAAACACATTATTTATGAACACTAAGTGGCCCCAATATAAGAATTAAATAACTATCATTCTGTGCCTGAGAAAATGTGACAGTTTTCTTTCATTCATGAACATTTTCATGTTAAATTGATGTAAAAGTGTATATGAATTTACCGCGGCCCAGCGCCCTGGAGTTTACATAATTTTCCTTAATTCAGTTTCTCCCGTGCGCTCTGACCGGCATATCCAGCTGTGACGACGTCATCACTAAAAGACGTCGCTTCATGTGACGCTCCGGAGGAGAGGACATCTCAATGTTCATAAAATGAACCTCCTCGTCTCCTCTCTCCTCTCTTCGTTTCCTCGCGTCTCTGGCATACATCTCTGGTGGGCGGGACTAAGACGCAAGTGGAGGAGTTGAGTGGAGGAGGCGAGGATGCAACTTTGGAGCTTTGAGAAGCAGCCCTAGACTAAAGAATGGTTCCTCCCCTACTGACTTAACTCTCCTAAATAACTGAACTAAAAAAATCAGAGGAAAGCTGGCTCTGCACTGCTGAATGGTCATATATGCGCCTTAGCTAATCACTGATTCAGTTGCACTACATTTTTACGTTGCACCAATTGTGTTTGTTTACTTATTTATTTATTTTCTGCACATGTGTACATACATATATTCTTTTTGTCCTATTATGTGGACATATTGTTTTCTACTAGGAAGCAACACATATTTTCTTCTTCTCTTATTAGGCGTATTTTTTACATAGATACTTTTCTATTATGGTTATGTTTATTTTTTTCTGCTTATTATTCCACCTGTAGAAACCAAATTCCTGGTATGTTGTGAACGTACTTGGCCAATTAAGCTGAGTCTGATTCTGATTCCGATTCATCCCCTTGGGAAAATGTATCCAGGTATCAAGCATACCCGAATCAGTCTGATGGGAACAAAAGATCTCTTGAACCTCTCAGACCTGTGGCAGAGAGATGAGTCTCCCACCATACTTGCCAACCTTGAGACCTCAGAATTAGGGAGATTTTCAAGGGGGGGGGGTCATATACAAACAAAACAAGAACAATGAAATACTTGAATTTCACAGAGTTCATTTATTGGACAAAGAAAATAACAGTCCACAGTAACAAAGTAAAGTCACATAGCAAATTTAATAGCTGTCCACAGTACCCATGCAAAAGATGGTAAATAAAAAAATGTCTTTATTAAATAAATAAATAAAACCAAAAAAAAAGGTATACATTGCATAGATTGGTGGTTAATCTATGCAATGTATGCTCAATAAATAAAAATACAAACAAAAAAGGCATACATTGTATATACAAAATGTGCACGTAGCATATCCCGTCCCCTTCGCGCTGTCCCGGATAAACGGGAATTCTCTTTTCCACTCATTCTGGAATTTACACGAGTACTTTCTCTTCTTACTCATTTCTTCTTCTGCTTCTTCTTCTTCTGTTCTGTTTGCCACGCTTGACTTCGAGCCGAGGTGTAACCGTTATCAATGTCCGGCCGGAAACGTCGCCCAGTCAAAAGAGAAGGATAGTGCAGCAATATTGTTGTCCGGGTGGAAAATCGGGAGAAATTCATGAGAATTGTGGGCCCAGGAGATTTTCGGGAGGGGCACTGAAATTCGGAACCCCCCCGGAAAATCGGGGGGGTTGGCAACCTTGTCTCCCACTGCTGCTGCTTCTCTGTTCCTCCAGGGAACCATCCCCTCCATGTTGTGGAGGGGATTGTTACTATTGTCCAGGATGTCCTGCACCTATGTCTCTCCACCACAGACCAAAGCGAGTTCAAACTCCGATCAAGTACAGACCCAGCTTTCTTCTGAGCATCTGATTTGATTTGATTTATTTATTTATTTATTTCGGTCACGTCAACACAGTTATACAGCATCACACATTGTCAATAGTTGATCAAATGTACATGTCCGAAAGGGAAGACGGGAGAAGCAGAGCTTATCTAGTCCCGTCCCCATTTTCTCAATATTTAGTATTTAGTCTCCTCTTTTCCACATATTAACAAATTGTTATACATTTTTATTCATTTACAGAAGTATGACATAATTCTTGACTCTCTTTTAGTGTCCGTATTTGACATATTACATAATCCTTTGTTCCACGTAAGGCTTTTTTGTTGTTGTTGTTGTTGTTGTTAGTCCCGGTTTGTGATGTTGGGGTTGTGATGTTGGAGATGGTGATGTTGGAATGGTGTGCCCGCGTTGCTTTTCTTTCTTCACTTTTCAGATATGTGTTAGACGCGTGACTCCTCGTCACTCTCCTCTTCACCCAGGCGTGCTCCTGCACTGTCGTCTCGGGCTCTGCTGTAGTTTTCAGCCATGCTGGCGTTTCCGCCTCCCAGTCGGATTTTGTTGAGGGGTGCGCGAGCCATCTTTCTCTGACCACCGGCTCTCTTGATCTCATCGCATGCTAGCAGCATCGCCTCTCTCGTTGCCGAAAACTCAGCCTTCATGCGTCTCAGCCTCCACATAATCCCTCCGAGGCCCAGTCCCATGATTGTAATCGCTGCTCCAATTGCGGCAAACAAGAACACGTCTTCCACGTCCTCCACCTCCAGGATTGACAGACACACCACTCTCCATTAATTCCAGCTGTCCATTGCATACCCAGCTAGGAATGTTCCATCGGGACATTTTGGTTCTCCCGGGCCAGCTTGGCGGGTTGAGAAAACCTTATCGATTGCGTTGAGAGCCCGATAAGGTTTTCTTAACCCGCCAAGCATCCTAAGGAAAAAGAGCTGGCTCTGCCCCTTCTGGTATATCTGTGTTCATATTAGTCCAGCTTGTTGCCAAGGTGCAGGGCGGAGTACTGACAGGTTTACTCCCACTCACATATTTGCCTGTAAAGGATGCTTGTTACCTTAGTATAGCACTAGAAGGCTCTGGGTAAACAGAGAAGATCCTCTTCACTGCACAGAATGACTGTACTGATTTTATTCTACAGCTCCGTTATATGTTCAGACGATGTTCAAGGATGTACATCATACTCTATTTGCATCTTTGTTGCCTGAAACACCTGAGATGTTTCTTTTCTCCTGAGGAGTCCTGAAAGGACGTGACCTTTGACGAGTTTCTGTTATGTTGACTCAATTAATCTGCTGCTTTAATTGGCTTGTTTGGATGAAAATGCACAGAAGGATTGTGTGAAGGTTACTGTCGTTGAGTCACACCACAGCACAGGTTTTTGGCCTCTATATTAACCTCAGTCTAATCAGCAGAATCTGAATGTTTGTGTTGAAGGACTTAAGAAGCTTAAGGCCCTCCTCACACGAGGACGGCACCATATTGTCTTGGAGTTGGCATTAAAACATGGATCGCTGTTTACACATCGTATTGTAGATAGGCTTGAGTATTTACTTGAGAATGCAAAATCCACGCCGGGACGTACCTGTGGGTTTCCACGCATGCTCCCAACCCATATTGCATGCTGGGTAATGTAGTTCTTGGGTTACTACACTCGTAACATCACAGTTCTGCTCCGAGGTGGATTCCACGTCAACAAGTGCTCATGCGTGCGTAAAGCCCCAGTCACACACTCCCGTTTCTCATGGCGATTGTGCACGATTGTCATAATCCTGATAAAGCGTACTTTGGTCGTGGTGCATGCGCTACTTGGTCTGGATCAGCGTTGTATAGTCGTGGATGAACGGCGGGGAAGGTGGAAGGGTCCCGACAGTTTTGAACAGTTCAAAACTGTCGTGGAGAATCGCCGCACTCAGTACAGCGGGATGGAAGCCTGATGCAGTCCTAATGTGAAGGATATAAGCGTGGCATGTACGGAGCTCAGTCGGGCTGAACGTGGCCCAATCGCAGCTCAATCCTGAAAGCTTTATGAGGACGACTGACAAGGATGTATCCGTTTGTGCCCCGACTGTGTCCCGTTCAAGACGGCTCAAGCGACGGGGCTCAGTCGGGGCTTATGTGACGCGAACTGAGCTCAAGCGGGGCTGACGTCCTGTCAGCGGGATGGAGTCCTCGTCATATTGCTGTGTTAACCTAACTGGAGCGGGATGAACGCCCCCTGAAGCGCTGTAGCTGCGCCACTGACGGTGTATTTACGGGGTGTGTCCAGGGATGAGACAGTCATTTCATCCCGTATCATAGCGATCACACCAGCCTCCTCAATCATGTACAGTCATGCACAGTCGCTATGAGAAACGGCAATGTGTTAGGCATAACATGCTTCATCTCTGCGTGAGACCTTGTTGCTGTTGTTGCCGAAGGTGGTGTTGTTGGTGTTCTGTGAGCAAATGTTGGTATAAAAGTCGTAGCAATATTTATAGCTGCTGGAACAAGATCAGAATCAGCCCGGCTGCCGCCATTGTTGTTGTTGTTGTTGGAGAGTGTGACAGCGTGGGTTTGGGGGCGAAGGAGGAGGGGTGCTATGAGGTCACCGTCTTTTCCGGACGTATCTGTTTATACCAACTACGACATGAAGACGAACACGCAGATATCCACTTGCAAACCCGTTTTCAAAAAAGATGCGGAGTCATGGACAAATACACGTCTCCGTGTGTCAATATCACCAGATCGATAGTTTATTTTACCGGAGTCTTACAAATTCGTACTCGTGTAAAGCCCACCTTAGTTTGTGTTTTTTTTTATAATAATTTTCAGAATTTGAAGTGGAGTGGCACAGTGCGGCAGCAGGAAGTGCACGTGTTCGATCCCTGTGCATGTTCTTCCCATGCATGTGTGGGTTCTCTCCAGGCACTCTGGCTTTGTCCCGCAGATCAAAAAACATGCTCAGTAGGTTGATTGGTGACTCTAAATTACCCTGAGGTATGATTGTGAGGGCGAATGGTTGTCTTTTTCTCAATGTGGCCCTGGGGTCGACCGGTTAGGGTTGTACCAAGCCTCTCGCCCAGTGACAGCTGGGATAGGCTCCAGCCCCTCCATGACCCCGAAAGGGATAAGCAGCATAGAAAATGAAATGAAGGATGGAAGTGGTCTGATTTTTCAGGCCTGGTTTGATGTTTTGCAGGAAATTATTAATAAAAGCAGTTAATTCTATACCAGTTATATACATTGAGAAAAGTTATGACTCAGAGAATATTACAGATACAAAGTTAAAACCATGTCTGTTTTAAGTCGTTTGCCCTAGATATTTAGTCCATATTCAGACAGTGTGCAGGTCTGCCTTTGAATATTAAGTTTTACGATGTTGAGCACTCGTATGTTTACCAGTTTTTGTCCATTTATTTCAGTAATGGCTTTCTTGTTTCACTTTTTGAAGGGCGATATAGCTTCTACTAGGTTGTACAAATGTGTTTGTATGTCTTGAGAATGATGAAGTTATATGAAGTCCATAAAACCAAGGAACACAAAGATCCATCTGAACGTTTGTATTAAAATTCTGTTTAATATGTTGAGCTTATTTCATGTCAGTTCCATAAATGGTATGAAATAACAGTATCCTGTCACATCTCAGTCTCAGCCTCAGTCTCATCTGCAGCCTGCCACATTCCTGCTGCAGCCTTAATCAGCCTAAACTCACTTCACCTGCGCTCCTGCTCACACCTGCACCTCATCTGCTGCAATCAGGCCACCTACATAAACCCCAGCTCCACACACAGTCAGTGTCAGACTGTCTTCGCACTCATGCTGAGCACTCCAGACCTGTCTCTCCAACTGATCACCCGTTGCCGACAAGTTTCGTCCCAGTTCCTGCCTCATACGCCTGACCCTCGGCTTGACTACAAGGTATCGACTATAGCTTCTGTTCTTCACTCACCCGTCTGCCTGAGTCCCTGGCTGTCGATCCTGCTTCCGTCTTTGACGCCAAGTTTTCGCCTGTCCTGATCTGTGGTGGTCTGCCTGGTAACTGATCCCTGCCTGTCCTCGACACTGAGTTTCCGCCTGAGCCCTGCTTCGTGTTGTCTGCCTGGTTACTGAACCCCCCGCCTGTCTTCGACAACATGAGTTTGCCTGAGTCATCTCTCCGAGTGTTCCTGAACGCCTCTGCTTGTCAGTGAGTGAGTCAAGCCTTTACCGCTCTCCTCTTAAGACTGTGTAAGCCTTAGTCTGAGCGTCTCCTGTGTGGCTCAGTTGGGAGAGCGCCCGTCTTCAGATTCTGCTGCCGTGGGTTTGATCCCCGCTCAAGCCGCAGCTTCTCTCCTCAAAAGATTGTGTAAGCCTTTGACCAGACGTCTCCTGTGTGGCTCAACTGGGAGAGCACTCACCCTTCATCCCCAGGAGTGCTGGTTCGATCCCCGCTCTGAACTGTGCCTTGAATATCTGTCAATAAAGACTGTTCATTGTTTGCATCAAACTACTTGCTTCTGGGTCCTAACTACAAACGTGTCATATCCTCCCTTAGGGCTTATACTACATTAGCTTTATAATATCAGCATTTCAAGGGTGATTATCTTTATATTCCTTGTCACATTGACCAGATATTTCCAGCTTTGTGGAAAGCCAAGTGAGTATTTACATCAAAGACTATTTATAATTTACAAGAAAGGCATCTCTATGACGAATTGAATTACATGAATGAAAATGTGTTTGAAACTGCGTACTTGCCCTCACTGCAAAAGAACAGAAAAGTTCAGGGTTTCACAAAGATGATTTCTTTAAATCTTTGTTTGCATGTCTTAAAGTGTCCATTATTTTCACCTTGATTGGTTGATTTGTTTTATATCAGTATGATCGCGTCACTGCTGACGGCAATAATGTGAAACATACCTACCGGTATTAACAAAAGACTGCGATAATTTTTCCTTTCAACCTTGGAGGCCACATTCTGCAAGGAAAAAACACACTTAAAAATAAGCAGGCTTTCAAAGGTTTTTACCATGGATTTTCACAGAAGATCTTTGTAATAAGCCTTTTGAGGCTCAAATAGGTAATCATGTGTAAAACTACAGAAATTTTATGCAGTTTGAAAATTGTAAAATTACAGATTTTCCCAGATGGAATGAAATATAAAATGATTTACTGGCTCCCCTCAGACTTTTTGTAAGACTGGAAGATTGTCAGAATTTTTCTCAGAGCTAATAACACTAACAGTTATCGTTTCCATTCAATGTCTGATTTCCTCTCTTCTGTGTTAATATTTGTTGCACATTCATCCATATTAATCCTCTTTCTTCACTTCATTGCTCTCACATTTTCTCTATCTCTGACTTTGACCTTACACTAATCCCACACAAACAGAGAGCACTCTAATAGAGTAACACACACACACTTCAAATAACATGATTACTTTAAAACAAAATGGCACATATGACTGACCCTCTTAACAAGGAGAGAGCTTTACATGCCGTGTTGTTCAGGTAATGACGGCTCTATTTCTTACTTCAGGTTGAAGGACCGCCATGTTCTTCTCCGCATGTCATTTGGCAGATTAATGGAGGACTCACCTTAGGCTTACAAAGAAAGGGAAAGTATTGATACACCTGCAGCTTCAGTATGAGCTTTTCTGTGTTTTCAGGAGATGCTACTAGTACTTCAGCCTAAAAGATGCATTAGAGGGAAAAACAAGAGAGACACTCAAGTCAGAATCTTCATCCCAAACGTCACTGTTCCTCTCCAAACTTTGAATAGTCAGAGAAAATACCTGATTGTAATTTGCTGAAGGGTGTGTTCAGTATAAATGTTTGAAGCACTTTGAAGTAGTTCTTTTTTATTGCCAGAGAATGAGGACTAATGACATGATGGCTCCAGGAGCTGTGGTTCTTAGTTCTTTTTCTGTCCAAACACCCAAACCCCTCTTTCTAGGTCAAAAGTCTATCCTCATATCTGGTTCTTATTTTAACAAAACAATGAATTGCACTGTTTTCTCTTTGAAGTGGCCAGCACATGATAATTGTATGCTCTGTGTCCTTACAATGGACATAATATAAAAAAGAGTCATATTTGGTGTCTTAACAGGTGACAGAATATGTTAGGGCTCGTACAACACAGATCACATTCTCACATTTTTGGACCGTTTGCACAACCTCATCCCAATAAATAAATAACCAAATGCACCAGATGCAACACAGTATCATCTGGGACAATGTGTCATTCCATCACTCTGCTCTGGTCAGGAAATGGTTTCAGCACCTTCCACAGTTTACAGCACTGTACCTTCCACCATATTCTCCATTTCTAAACCCCATCGAAGAGCTTTTCATGGCATTGGAAGGTTTATGATCTCCGGCTCCAGGCTCAGGTCACCCTCATTTAGGCCATGGAAGAGGCTTGTGACCAAATCGACGCCGCAACTGTACAAGGATGGATCCGTCATTCAAGACGGTTCTTCCCACATTGTCTTGCCAATAAGGATATTGCCTGTGATGATGAAATTCTCTGGCCAGATCCGACAAGGCAGAGAGATGTGTAGCGTTTAATTTATTCAGATTTCTTTTTGCTTTCTCCTTTTACTTTGCAGTACTTTGAACCTGTACTGGTAGTACAGTATTTTTATTTGTCTATTTTCTAGGGTTGCAATGTTGGGATATGCTTTGTTGTGATTGTCTGTGTTGACTGATTTTAATTTTATGAAGAGAAATAAAACATATATTCAATAGTCTGCAGCATTGATCTTGTTTGGTTAATTTACCATGTTGTATATTTGCACTTTTTTCTGTTGCACTTCAGTTACAGGACTCTAATCACTGAGAGGTAGAACTGCTGAAAGTGCTAAGTTAAACACAGCAGTGTGTAACTGGTTAAAACAGAATCAAGCCTTATGGAATATGTGTGTTTCATATGGTAACATAACATGTTTTTTATAAATGTGTATATAGTTTTTACAAGTGTTTCATTTTGCACAGGATCTGAGGAGTTCTGCATATTGTGTGTGTGGTTGTGCTAATTGTGTGTAGAGTTTTTAAATTCCGAGCCCTGTTTTTAAAATCGTGTTTAAGCAAATGTAAAAAACTATAAACATAACGACTCAAAATTGAAGATACTTGTTGCCAATAATGTAATTACACCTATAAAAGCCAGTTCAGAGTGCACAGTTTGCTGAAGGTTCAAACAAACTCATTGTATGGAGGCAGAGTCAGAGAAGGAAGAGTAGGTAAAAAAAAAAAAAAGAGAAAAATTTGAGTGAGAGGAGCAGGCCAAGTGAGCGCAAGACAAACTCGCACCACCGTTACAGATGAGTTGCGAGCAACAGTCATTGGCCATGTCCTTGTCCATGGCATAACAATGACTGAAGCAGAACTTAGAGTCTGTCCAAACCTGAGTAGATTCTCAGTGGCTACCATTATCCGGGCATTCAGAGAGCACAACAGGAATTGTACTGGTTTACTGTGTTGATCGCTACAATAAATATTTACAGTATACTGGAGTACAATTGGTTTCTCATTTTCTCAGTTGCTGTATTGCAATACATGTCCATGGATACTTCTACTGATGTAGATGCATGCTTTTTACTGTAGAGTACATACAAGTCAGTACTGTAATGCATGATTGTTTCTCTAGAGTTGAAAGAATGCCACATGGAGGTGAGAGGGTGGCCATATTTACATAAGAAACCCTCATTGGGGATATGGTACGGGGGAACAACTCCATCAGACTCAGAGAAATCAGGGACAGCCATTGCTGACAACGTTGACTTTGAGAACGTTGACAATGTCAGCTTGATCACAATAGACAGAATATTCCAGCGCCAAAGGGTGCGCCAAATGCAGGCCTACAGGGTAGCCTACCCTCTGAGCGCAACTCTGATTGAATCAAAGACTTGATTTACGAGTATGTGCAAATAAGTATACATCCATGTTCTCGTTGACCTACAGTGGCCTACAGTACTACTGTACAGTACTGTGCTACTGTATTGACACATTTTCACAGAGGATATTCCGATTGGACTCAATGACCAGATTCATGAGTACATCTTCCTGGATGAGGCTGGGTTCAACCTCATGAAACGAAGGCGAGGAGGCCTTAACATCATTGGCCAAAGAGCCAATAGGTTCCTGGCCAACGTGGGGGTAGCATCACTCTTTGTGCTGCCATGAGTTCAGATGGGCTGGCCTGTGCTGACGTGCCTGCGGAGGCCTTCCAAGGCTGGATACCCCATGCTAAGGCATTCTTTCCATGTTGCCTGGCAAGGGACAATATTGCCTGCAATGTAGATGAGGTCCTGTGGCCTGAATCAGCACAACAACTGTAATGAACTGTAAGTTGGTCAGACACATCTCTAAAGAATTGAATTTGTTGAAAAAATCATAAAAAAAACTATTTTTTTCCCAGTTAAAATTCAATAACTTCTTTCAGTTGTAATACTTAGCTTTACATTTGATTTCAAAAGATGCACCAGACTTCAGTGATGGTGATTTGACCCAATTTGATGGTTTATTATTTGTGTTTGAGTAAGTTTTGGGGTAAAGTTTGCACCCTGGCTCACACCTATGCCAATGATCATAAAATGATCATAGTACAGGCCCTGGATGACTTTTGGATTTTCTAAAGGTATATTCTTGGGAGTCTCTGGGTGTACTACAAATACTACACAATAAACAAAAAATTGGGCTGTGGGCTGTGATGGGAATTTTTATTATAAGACATCCAGTTTCAAGCCCAGGAAGGTCCCCTGCCTGTCAATGTTGCTTCACACCTCTTCACCAGAAACCCATCACCGTTTGCTTGCTGACATCCTGCCAGACCTCTCCTTTTGTTCCCCCAGACCAAGCCATCTTTTGTTTCCCCCCTCAGACTGACCACAAACACCCATCAGTGACATCTCCATGTTAATTGTATTTCCTCATCTGCTTACCATGCCTGCCTGTTTAGCGTGTTTTCCTTGTCTAGACGCAAGTCCCACCTGAGTCTTTTTTGTGTATTCGCCCACTACTTAAGGGCTCCTTGGTCTTAATTCGGGGTCCTTTGGCATATTTAATCACTGTAAGGCCAACCGGCCTTTCCTGTGCACTGGAAATAAAACTCTTGTCTGCCGGCAGAAGTCTCTATTTCATTTTTCCCCAGAAACAGGAAAAACTTCCACGACAGGGCAAAATTACATGTATTGTGAAAGAGGTCCTTTGCGGCACGGCACAGAGAATGGTGCAGGGTAGCGGAGGCTGGCACACCCATTAATTCCATCCGGCGCACCGCCGTACGAAGCCAATTTTTGGTAATTTGTTAGACCGGCTGCACCGAGATGGGGAGACCGTGCATGGGGGGCAGGTGCTAACAGATTCAGGTTGGCGTAGTGACAATTTCGTGCCAAAAACTGCACGGAAGATTCACTGAAAGCTTGCCTGCTCGGTCGATGTATAAAGTAGAATTTGTTGTCGTTGCTCACATTGTACATAGAAAACACTCATTTTCGGGGGTATTCCCTATTTCACTAACAAATGGAGTGAAATGTAATTCGACGCAACACAGCCCTTTATCCAACTTGTACAACGAAAATCGTAAAAAGGAAGTCCAGGGGTGAAACTGCCTTCATAGTTAAAGCATCGCGTTTTGAACGATGCGTGTTGTATGAGACGGCGTAGTTTAAGGAGAGGAAATGAACAATCACCGTAACATGCTACATAATTAACATAATTCATAACTCTGGTGATATTTTGGCTTCTTTCCCACGATGGAGCCCCGTGGATTTTCACAATAAGGGCACCATGTTTTGATGAGCAATGACAATGAAATATACTTACATACACGGACCCTGCTCCAACCTGGTCTATTCTTGGCGCAGGCAAAGTGCACCCTCCGCAGCTGTCATTTGTGCACAGTGCACGCACGTCACCAAAACCTCACAGTCAGGCCTCCAGAGTGTCAGTGCATTCTTTGCAGCATGTTGCGTGCCACACAACATAGTCTTCCACCATGGGTGCCACTTTGATCTCATGGAGGAGACATTACAGGATTTAAGATGGAGAGAGGCCGAACTGCATGTGTCGTATCAGCAGGGAGAGCAGCAGAGCGCACGGGGGAAAGAAGAGACCATTTGTGCAGCTCTGTCCTTAAAATTGTTTATATGCCTCCCAATTACACATGTTTTTTTGCCAAAATTTATTCAGTCACATTAAACATACATAAAATCATTCATGAGAAAAATAAATTGTATTTCAGGACGTCTTCTTTCCCTTCCTCCTTGGAAGAGGAAGGATCATTATTATATCAGTGCTTGGACTGCTGGTTGGAGAAGGAGGGGACCGGAGGAGAGCTGTCCTCCCCTGTTTTAGAAGAAAATATTTTTGCCTAAACCATAATCCAAACTTCAATCTCACCATAGCCCTCAATGCTTAGCATGGAAAGGGTGGAGGACATGATGTCCTCCACTAAGCTCGTCATGAGGCCAGTGGAGGGGTCGTCTCCAGCGGCCACTGTGTGCCTTCTTTGATCTGACAGCTTTCTTTTAACCCTTCTCCTTACATTACTAAAGCCCTTTTTTTACATTGGACAGAGGTTCTCAAATTTTGGGCAAACTTGATTGGCAATATTAGTAACTTAAATTAGTAACAGACTGTCATTACAAGCTAACAAAGCTGCAGCTCATTCTGATTTTGCTACTCTAAATACAAAACCAAAATAATCCTCAACAGTCTTCATTTTTATGTCCTTTAGCTCATAAATGTTGAACAAGCTGGATATTTTCCTCCAGGTGTTCATATTCAGGTGGTTATGGACCTCACCAAAGTAACCATCTGGCCTCAGAGTTGTCCATTAAACCGTGATTGCAGAAATTTCATTGGACAGTTTCCTTCATGTGTTAGTAAAATATATAACACTGGAAATAATAAAGACGTACAAAGAAGCTCCAGCAATAAACCAGCCAGCTTGTGTGGATGTTTTCAGGTCTGAGTTTGTTTTCTCTGCTGACAAAACAACACTGTAAAACTTCTTTTTCTTGTTTTTTTCAATTTAAAACTCGAGCTGTGGTTGTCAGGGCCTTGCATAAAAAATACAATACATCTATATTTAGATTTAGATTAAAGGATATTAGTTTGGTTAATGTTGCAGTTTGATTTCAGAATTAAATGTTTAAATATAAGTTTTCCTGTTACTGTAATAATGAAATTAGTTCTACTGCATTCTTTATGGCTGTATTTTACAGTGCAGAAATATGGATCTAAAACAACAGAGGTGATCTTTAAAGGGCTGCAAGAAATGCCAGCTGATAGGAACTCAAACGTTTGTGATTCCAAACAGAAGAGAAAATGTTATGAGCCTTTAATCACTCCACTGAATGTCAAACGTAGATCACACAGATGTAATCAGGCTCCTGGCGCTGCACTGCTGACGTGAAAAGCTTTTTGTTTGTTAGTCAGATCATCAGTCATCAGAGCAGGGTGTCAGCGAGGGTCCCTGCTAACAGGTCAGTCAACGAAGGACTCTGCCACCTGCAGGGGGCAACACAGGGAATTTAAGGTCATATCTTCATCAGACAGTAAATACTAAAGCCCACTGTTGTCCTCCGAGACATAAACAACAATGAGAGAAAATTAGAGTTCTAGAGATTTAAGCTGTGTGCCCTTTCTACTGCATTTTACAACACTGTAGTTACGCTCACAAACATTATTGGGCGACAAAATGCACAAAATGTATTGTATTTGTTGTATGTTGTATTTTGATGAGTACTGAGTATTTCAGTTTTAGCTGTAGTTGTTGTAACGCTGAAATGTTTGAGTCAACCTTCACTAAAAAATCTATTTTTTTCTACAACTATAAAAACATGATCACTGTTGGGAGTTTTCTGTTCTCCAGTTAATGTCAGAGTGATGCATGACCGTCAGTGCTGTCTGCAGACCTTTGACATTCACCAAACATACAGTCAGAGAGGACGAAGAGAGTGGACTCGGAGGGTGAATCATGACTACAAGAGAGTACAACATGTGGAATTAAAACAAAACAAACATAATGATACTCTGTGTTGTATGTTACATGGTGGCCTGAAAAAAACTTTAATGGAGGGGATGACACACAGTTATTTCATGATTTTTGTATGATATCACATGAAGGGAAAAGGTAACATGTTCCCAACTAACTGTGAATAAACATCAATGAAGGGACCCTGATCATTCACTCATTGTGATCTACATGTTTAACTCACTTCTGCCTTTATCAGATTTACAAGCCAGTTGTGAGCTTGTGAGAAATGCTGGTCTCATGTCAGGCAAAATTCAATATGCAGGTATCAAACTTCTATGTACAAGCCAATAAAGTGAGACAGTGCATGCAGATGGTGATAATGGAGATATGAGGTCTTATTCTGTTTGTGGTACAGGAATGCCATGAGATATGTTTCCTCTGTATTGGTTTGTAAGAATGTGTCACTCATGGCAGTTAAGCCTGATAGACTTTAAGTGTTGGTGACAGCAGACGACACATCAGGCAGCTTGCAAATCTGTTCCTCTATAACTCTGCTGTTGATTTTTAACCCTCGCAGCTCTGTGTGCAGTTCATCTCTAATTTTCTTCTGACTGACTCACTGAGCTGACATTCACATTAATCTCCTTCATGGACCGATGATGCTGAAGATGATCTGCCTCTGTTAGTGCTACAAAAAAGAAGAAAACAAATAACAGAAAAGATCTGACCTATGTACAGACAAGTTAATCATCAAGCAGATTAGCAGTGCCACTTGCTGTGCTGAGCAGCAGCAATGCAACAATTCAGCTAAATTCAACTAAATCTGAAATGTGAATTTTCACTGCTGAATTTGTTTGGTGGGTCTCCTTTGAATATTTTAAACACAAACAGGATAAGTGCAATGATCTGTGTTCTTATCTGTTGTGATTTGAAAGTGTTTGTCCATGTGTTGTCTGTCTGTCCACCATTAGCAAAAAGTAGTATACTTTAATTTTATTTTATTAAGTATGCTTGAGTATAAAAGCAGGTATATTGACAATGTACTTATAGTGCAATGGAAAGTATACTAGTTTATTCTTCTTTGGACTAAATTGGAAAATTTAATATTTATAAAAGTATAAATTAAGTATTCTTTATAAGGTCTTTTTCAGTTTATGAAAGTACACTTTCAAGTATACTATAATCTGGAATACGCTCCAGCCCAACACAACCCTGAAAAGGGAAATGCTGTGTGGATGATGGAAGAAAGTTAACATTACTGATTTTTAAGGTCCATAGATGCAGCACTATTCATCACTAAATACTCAATTTCTGAAGGTCTACATGGCCAGTAGACCTTCTGTCACACTTCAAAAAGTTGTAGTCTATAGAACTGAAAAGCAATGATGGACTTCTTAACTCTTTCATGCATTGTGTCCACTACAGTAGACAGATATTTGGAATCAATTTTATACCCTTCAGGTTGCGGCACCATGTCCAACTACCTGTTGGTGAACTCCCACCCTTGTCTTAAGTTTTATATCAATATTACCTTTTATCTTTGCACTTTTTTTTCTTTATCATTTTGAGATATTGCATTCAAAATCCAAAAACAGCAGCCGAAGGGCAAATTTGGTAAACGGTAGTTAGATTTCACAAAATTTTGTATGTCTTATTTTAAATATTGGTGTAATTCACAAGTAAATAGTTTGATTAAACAGCAATAATACATACACTTCAGTATGCTTATACTTTCTTTTTAACAGACAAGCAAGGTTTTAAGTTCATACCTTTACCTTACTTGCTTGTCTGTTAAAAAAAGAAAGTATAAGCATATTATTTATGAATAATGAATTTTGTCAGACTTTTAAATAGAGATATATAGGCCCTACTTCAGATTTTGCTTTTTACTTTATTTTCTCTTCATAAATGTTTGTCAAAGACATGTGTTTGGGGATCTTTATTAAGTTCCACTAAATTACTGTTTATATCCTTGATGCACATGGACAAATGTAAAACTCCCTCAAAACATAACATTGAAAAAAAATGACCATGACTTTTAACTTATTTGAAAGTAAAAAAGAAGCATTGAAAAAGTGTGTCTTTGTAATTTAATAGTTCATGCATGAAAGGGTGAAATAAAACCACATTATCATGGTGAAAACTGAGAGTTGCTAGCAGAAAAAACAACTAATACAGATGAAGGTTGAGTTCTGATGCATTAAATGCACCTATAATTGTTAATTTTACTGTGTGCTTTCAATTGAAATTGTATTTAATTACTCTTCAGTCTTTACTGTTCCCTTTACAATTCACCAGAATTTGTTTCAAATTATACTGATTTCAGATATTTCCAAAAACTATTTTTTGCTGAAATTTCTGAAAACACTTTTTTATTCCAGTAAAAACCAAGTGTAAGAATATGTTGATTCAACTATTTTTTATATATGTATTCTTGTTTTAGATATATACTTTAAATAACGAATATGCAACTTTTTTTCTATGAATTACATTAATCTATAAAAAATGACTTACAGTAAGTCAAATCAAGCTTGATATGCCATTTTTTACAGATACAAATGCCCAGTAATGTTCTTTCAGACAAAGAGCAACAGGCATGCCTAAATAATAATGCCCCTCTTTTGAAATTAAATGTTTTTCTCATTGAAAATAATTCTTTAACAAGAACTAGTCTGAAACAGTTTTTATTCAAGAGACATTGCTGCTGAGTGGGAAATGTGCAGTATCTGTTGGACGGCTGTCCATGTGTGTTTGTGTTCATATGTATTGGCAGCGTGAATGTATTTTAGAATTTTAGTCCAGTATCTATTCATTGTTTATTATTCTTCCTTTGATTTTATAGCTATTCTTATGCTCCAGGGATTGCATTTAACTGTGTTGTACTTGTGCAATGACTTTAAAGACTCTATTCTATTCCGTTCTAACACAGGTTTGCTGTACGATTCCTTGAGATGTTATTTTTGTAGATATTTAGTTGGCATGATGTGCATTTATCCCATGGGCCTTCAGTGCTACTCCATCTCAAGCTCATCCCCCCCGTAGTGGCCGTTTGTCGACAAAAAAAACAATGAAAAGTTTCGAACGAACTCTTTCACAAAAGCTCAAAAGGCCGCTCTTGCACCGTGGGTTGTGGTGTACACAGATGAGGGAAAACTTAAGGTCCAAACGAATGTCCAATTTTAACAAAAACGTGGTTTATTTAACCAGAAATCAAGCAAACACAGAACAAAGGAAAATTCCTGTGCCTCTCCCGCTCTGGTAAAAAAACATTTGCCCACCCAGGTGCATGCTGGTCCCTACCGTGCGCCTATATAACCTATAGTGCCACCGTGCCCAAATTAAACAAAGAATAAACAAAACACCCAAACTAAAGAAATGATAAACTACTGAAATACTAACAAAAATGTAATTGAAACAAAATTAATTGACTTAGAATAGTAAAATCTAAGCACTAAACTAAATTCTAAACAAAAAAAAAACACAAAGTAGCTCCTACACCCCCTGATAACCAACACATGAATCCACAGCTGGTGGTGGTTGTTTCACCTGATGGTCTTGTATAAGGTGTGTACATCCACCTCACTGAATGCAGCCCATCAGTCATTTCCAAACATGAGCAAACATGAAGATAACGTGACAGAATCTTATTCTGTCACGTTCATGTCTCAGAATCTACTTAAAATCTAAATCTTTTTCATGAAGCATCAGAAAGGTAAAGTAGTCTATAATTCTGTGTAAACTCTGTGCAGTAAGATGAGTCTCCCACTGCTGCTGCTTCTCTGTTCCACCAGGATGTAGTGGCGAGGATGGTCACTATTCCTTGCACAGTGCTGCGGGTAAAACACTCCATTACTGTCCCGAGTCCTGCCAAGCACAGAGCCAGCCTTCTTCAACAGCCTGTCCAGCCTCCAGGGCCTGTATTCACAAAGCGTTTTATCTGACTACTAGGAGGACTCCTCACTAAGAGTTTTCTCTTTAAACTTGTTCACAAAGCTGCTGAGACTAACTCTTACTAAGGAATTCAGAGAACTCTGAAGCTAAATGGTTTTGAGCTAAAGGTTTGCTATGGATGATGTCATGTTCCAGGAACCATTTGACTTACAATGCCTACAGTGATTGGCTGACAGGGAATGTGTCTTTGTGAGTACTTTAACATAGAAATCACTCAATTACAAGAAAGGTGTCATGTTGGCATATTTGAATAAAGACCTTTAAATAAAAAAAAAAAGTAGCCTACTGATTAAACATTGAACCCAGAGTGATAGATGAGTCAAGTATGTGTTCTGCTAATTTTAAGCAGCTGTGTCTGATTAAATGATTAGCAGATATACAGCAGCCTCTTAATGACTATGAATCTGGAATAACCATGGCAGAGAAGCATCAGGCAAAAGAAAGCACAAAACAAACTGGAGGCAAGACCAGCTTTTTCTCTTTGCCCAACTTGTCCACGAAAGGAATAACATTACCAAAGGAAAATTTGGATCTGGGATAACCTCGCAATTGAAAAAAGAAGCATGGGAACAAATTTGCTTACAAATAAATGCAGCGTTCCCACTTTTGACCAGAACCAACATGTCTCACCAGAATGTGAGACATGTAGTTCTCTGTACAATCTCAAGGCCAGAGATTTCAGAATTCAAAAGACAAACCACTGCAACAGGTCAGACCAATTATGGTCAAACAAAACCTAACACTCTATCTAGTGTGTTCAGTAATTAACAGAAACGTTACACATAAATTAACCTTGCTTAATGTGTCATCACAAATTTTATTAACATGTGAACTTTTATATTTGTACTTTAGTTATTAGGAACATGCTCTGCACCTCGGCCACTGGGTTGTTTCTATTTGTTGTAAATTGGCAAGTTAGGGGCTACTTTTAGCCTTAAGATGTTTTGTGAATACGGGCCCAGGTGTTCCTGTCAGTCAGTCATGCCCGTCCAGCAGACTAATTTTCTCACTTTTAACAATTAGGCAGTTTTTAAAGGTATGTGTAAATATATCATTCTGGGACCTGGACACTGCGGATTTAGCAGCCTTTTTTGTTACTTAAAGAACAAAAAAATGTTCATGTAAGGGAAACAAAACAAAATATTGTAAACCAACAAATCATGTAATCAGAGACATTAATTGTGTGTCAGTACCGATGCATAACAGAGGAAATCAGGCTGCAGAGTAGCAAATAGCTGATTGGTCAGTTCAAATAAAGAAAACACTTCAGGACTAAGGGACATTTATTTCAAATTTCTTTCCATGTTTAGGCTGTTTTAACGGTAGGAAAAGATAAGAAATATATAAACACATTTATACACATATAATGAGCAATGTATAAACATATCTAACAGTTTTCTTGCTTGCAGCTTTTTCAGGGCCGAGAACAACAACGTAAAATATTTTGTAAAATCTTTTCTATGCTGCAGCTGTCCTGCCTCTCTGGGCGGATGGGTGCGGATGTTCACCCTATTGTCACATGACAGCCGAAACCGGAAGTGAGCGGACGCTGCTCTGTCAAGAGCTGGTGGATTCATACAACAAGGTAGGAACTGCATACTTAATTATTGTCCTGTTAAGAAACCATATATTAAAATATACAATAAGAAGGCAACGTTTCACTACCTTATCTATTTATGCGATCTAGCAGCAGAGATTTCGCTTTCATGCAACTAGCATTTGGATGCTAACGGCTGCTAACTCCCTCTGCCAACAGCAGACTCGTTAGCTGTGAGGCTAACAGACAGGAAGGACATCAGATGGTCCATTTAGGAAGGAATTTTATGTCCATTGTCAACCTTACAACTCATGTAACACAGTGTGCAATACAGATTTAACACTTAATTGCATTTAAATGCCTCAAAGACTCTCCTAAACAGTTTATTTGGTCATTTTCCTTAAATTCGTGCGAACGTCGTCAGCTCACACCGCAGCTGGAGCTGAGATAAACATAACCAGAGCACCAGTGACTCTTAGCTCATTAATAGATGTGCAGATTATTCATGAGCAGGTGTGTGAAATCATCGGAAACTTTAAATAAGAATGGAACCGTGAGTTTTGCGTTTAGTCATATCATGTTGTGGTTAAATTATTATCAAAATTGATAGAATTAAATTGATATTATTTGATATTATAATATTTGATACTTTACTGATCTGTAGTGAATTTAATGATACAGTCTTAAGCTGAGTTGTCTGGCATGTATATCAATACACCATATACTGTTTACCTGGATGTTTTTCAGTAAACAAATCCCCAAAATAAAGTCACTTTTATGTCAGATGCCAGAAACGCACTTTTATTTACAGCTGTCTGCAGAATGTCAACATGTTGACAACAAAAGCCATAAGATACACAATCGATGTTTTATCAGTAACAAAGTCTGATTTTAAACCAAATGCTCATTTACAAGCTAAAATGGTAATCCTCTTTGTAGACGGAACAACTCTAACAGATGATCTTGTGGTCAATAAATAGTCAGAGAATCGATACGGTTATTCAGTCATTATGAGACCATTATGGTACATTCCTCCATTCTACCAATGTTGTAGCCAGTTTCTGGGATAATTATTGTCAATCTGTGCTGCTAAAATATTGACTCGGAATATCTGAAAAAACACAACTGATACTGATAATTGCCTTTTTAAAGAATTATCTGTCAATACCAGTAATGTTCTGACAATTAGAGCCCGACCGATATGGGATTTTTGGGGCCGATGCCGATACTGGGGGCAAAAAAAGCGCCGATATCCGATATACCGACCGATATCCGATACATCGGCTGATATTTATATAATAAATTCATGGATATACACAGGATATATACGGTACATGAACACAAATTATTATAATTCCCATATGATTCAAGACAGAGACGTAACACTATTAAATTAAAACAAGGAACTTTAATTATAAAACTGTCAACAGAAGAACTGTAGTGTAAACCAATGATAAATAAGAACAAGCTGTAAACACAATAATAAATAAAGAAGTCAAACTGTAAACACCTTAAATAAATAAGTCAAACTTTAGACACAGTAAGTGGAAAAAAAGTAAAACTGTAAACACACAATGATAAATAAAAAAGTCAAACTTTAAACACAGTGATAAATAATAAAAAAGTCAAACTTTAAACACAGTGATAAATTTTTAAAAAAGTCAAACTGTAAACACAAGCCCTGGCTGACCCTCGCGTCACAGATGTTGCTTCCAAAACCTGAGGAGTCCTTGGTAAAATGGCTCCACACCTTACTCTTCCCCTCTGCCTGTGCAATGAAAACATACATTTAATGAATTTTAGTAATAAGCATTGAATTTGATATCATAGTTGACAATTTTAAAATAAAAACAAGTAGCTGCATTCAACTGAAAGTGATAATACACAGGCTAATGGGAGGTGTTTTTAAACTAATACATTATTTGTTTTTAAAAGGCTCATTCCTAAAAACATTTTAGCAATATCAATTTTTCGGCCCGCCGATCAATCAGTCGGGCTCTACGACAATGCCATGCATCCCTAATGGATACTAATGCTTTTATCTTTATAAAGCAGTGTGATATTTGCATGTGATTGTGAAATAGCATAGATATTCTGAAGTATGTATGCTTTAATGAAATCTGGTTTTCAATCAAGAATTTGCTTCAATATCTTTTTTCAACTATATTTAAGACTCCCGTTAAAGGGCAACCTGCAGTCAGGAACATTCCAAGTTTATTTCCATTAGTTCTCATAAATTCACATTTTTTGAAAGTTTCAAACTTTGAAAGTTCCCAGAACTTTGCAAGTCTATGTACCATAATGCTTCATCTTATCACTGTATGTCAGCATTGAAGAAGAATGTGGTGCCATTTATTTAAGATTCAAAATGGATTTTTCTTCCCTTTTTTTGCAGCATGGACAGTCATTGCAAAGCAAAATGTGTTGTCAAGGCTGTATGTAATTTGTATTAAGGTTGAACAATCTGTTTTTTATGCTGCAATGTCAATGTGCACAACATGCATGTGCATGTGCAACAGTCACATTGCAGAATGGCAATAGTAAAGCAAGTCATACAGCCTTACATGTGAAGTGAAAGTAAGTCTGATATCAGACTAGGATGCATGCAGAGGTGTCTGTTACTGTACTTTTCAGGAATACTTAAACATTATTTAACCTTTTGTTGAACAGAATCTTGTTAAAAAGTGTCTTTATTGCAAGCTTTAAGGGTGTAACACATAGGGCTGGGTATCGATTCAGATTTTCTGGATTGATTCGATTCGATACAACAAGGTCTCAATTAATTCGATTCACGATTCAATTCGAAATTTATTCAGTCTGGGATATCTTAGTTAACATAGTGCTGTAAATTTAAAAAGTGACCTTTTGACCTGGTACATCATTAAAAATTGTTTTAACATGAAGAACTAAACCCAAAGCAGTTACATTAATCATGTTTTAATGATATACATTAATGCATATTCTGCATATTACTTGTTTTTTGTCCAACTCGTATTTTCCTTTGTACTTGTTAAATCTAAAATACTGTACATCCAAACATCAGCTTTTAAACTTGCCAGTGGTGCCCATATAGTGCTTCCACCATGTTTGTTTGCAGTAACATCTCATGAGATCTTGTTCAGTAGAAAGCAGCACTAAACGCTGATCACACAAGACCAGCAGGGTTGATACCACAGGCTGCTTCTCTGCACATCCAAAGAAGAAAAAACTACCCAAGTTAAAAGATCGATCTTTGGATTTTATGGATCGATTATGAACCAGTTAAAGGAAAATCGATTGAGATCGATTAAATCTATTTTTTTAACCCAGCCCTTGTAACACATAGGCTCGCTTATCCACTTTAAAGATTGTCAGAAATGCTCAGTAATGTAGACCACAAGTTACAGAACTGCAAGCCATTTCTGAAGCCCTTAGTTTGATTTACCTGCACGTCAGCAATGGTTTTGTTCACCTTCTCCAAGTACGCCCAAACAGGAGCTTCAATTTTTTGGTTTGGAGACACTTCTTTGTGTTCTCTTTCCTTCTCACAATAAATCCTTTGTGATATGATATCTTGTGGTTATTCCTTGGGACAAAGTTTTAAGAATCCCCAGGTCTGCAGTTTCATCACACTCCCCAACCTCCTGACAGTAACAACGGTGTAACAGTATGTTTTTCCTCAATATCATTTAGTATTGACCATGTATTTTTCCCTTTTTTTACTCTAATTTAGTCAGTTCTAATCAAATTTCAGACGCTGAGTGCACAGAAATAATCTAAATTCCTTGAATACGGTAGACCATTTTATGCCATCATTTTTTTATGGTGGGGGGAAGTGATGGGAGTGGAAGCCATTTTAAAAAAAACTTTAGGGGAAGCACCACTCTTAAAGTTGGTTTGATTGACTTTTATCATGAAAGATTCCCCCATTATAACATAAGCAGAATACATGGAGACTAGCTGTTGTTTATCAGACTTACATTTTAATAAAAAGATGTTTGTTTTTATGATCTCACTCAAATATCTGTTTTCCTTTGCACTAAAGAATCCACCATGACAGCCATAAAGCATGCTCTCCAGAGGGACATCTTCACTCCAAACGACGAGCGCCTCCTCGGCATTGTCAACGTCTGTAAGGCAGGGAAGAAGAAGAAGAACTGCTTTCTGTGTGCGACAGGTATGAGTAATGAGTTGTCACAAACGGCTGCAGATTGATGGAAATATATGAAGGTAAAGTATTAAATCAAGTATTTTCTTTCTCCTAGTCACTACGGAGAGGCCTGTCCAGGTGAAAGTGGTTAAAGTGAAGAAATCTGACAAAGGAGATTTTTATAAAAGACAGCTGACGTGGGAGCTCAGAGACCTGACTGAGGTGGACGCCAAAGATGCCAGCAAGGTTAGAGCAGGAAGGACCCCTGACTAGCTCATTTTTCCCACCAGCTAGATCTTTTTTTAATAATGCTGAAGTGAATCCTAATTATTCCCTAAAGATTCTTCTTTAGGGAAAGTGATGCCTTTACAAGTGGGAAAATCTCAAGTGTCACATAGAAAACCAACACTGACCACAATAAATAAACTAGAAAAGCACTCGGAGAGCGCAGACCTCTGCCAGCACCACAGTCCTCTCCCATATTGTGATTTTCACCATAAATATTAGTCCTACCTTTATTTCATGTAAATATTTAGATTCCTTGACCATGAAAACATACCATTAGCAATTGGGTTCATAATGATATCTATTTTAGTTCAGTAGTTATTCACGAAAATCACATTTTTCGTCATGGCAGATCTGGACGGTGATCCGGATCAGCACCAAAATTGAATCAGTTCTTCCTTTTCCCATGCTGAACATTTCCTGAAAATTCCATCAAAATCTATCCATAACTTTTTGAGTTATTTTGTTCACAGACAGACAGGCAAACAGACAAACAGACAAACTCTCCTGAAAACATAACCTCCTTGGCGGAGGTAATTAAACATGACAGGCCATCTATGTCATGGTATCAGCCTAAAGACTGTTGGTGCTTCTCCACTGTGGTATCTATCGAACTCAGCTTGACTCTACATGATTTGTGTACAACTGCTTTATTTTTCATTACAGTTCAGACTTTGATAGTGCATCTTCATGGTTTGTGGAGTTGTCACAGCATTACTGCATAAAACTACGGTGACACCATAAAATAGAGGAGATAGAGCTTTCCCTTCCCCATTTGTGGTTCCCTTTATGATTAGGAGACAATGTTTGAGCAGGGAAACAACATACAGACATAAGCAGAGGAAAGTTTGATACAGTAGCCCAATTCACAGCATCTTTACTAAAGTGTGCCACAATAAAGTTCTGCCATATTTAAACCAAGAGACATTCAAATTGAAGGTCAGTCCCAGTTGTACCCCTTTGTCCTTGTCTTATCCCTTAGCCACTGGCTTTGCGCGTTCACGTCTAGTGAAGGGGTGTCCCAGTTCACCGTAAGGTTAAGATGGAGGCCTTGCAGCCCTTGAAACGAAGACAAATCGAGACCTCACTTGAAATGAAGGGCCATGAGATATAACCCATAATACACCACGCTTACTGACAAGATGGCAGATCAGAGACCGAAGGAAGTGTATAATTATAAATAATTATTGAATTATTAAGTAAATATCAATCATGTTTTGTATTGTTGGTCACATTTTAAAATTACTTGTTATAACAAGCCAGCTTTCGCAGCTGTAGCTACAGCTATTGTCGCATCTGCCAGCGAGTGGCTCTAGGTGATGACGTACCAGAAATCAAACATGTACAAATAAGGCACTTGCAGTGCTCCTGTCTGCCGCTGAGACTGTGCCTCTCTCTCTCCTATACCAACCTCTGTTACTACCTCAAAGAGGTGGTGAACTTGTTTCCCCTATTCGTCCCTGTGACATTCACAGTGGAGGTAAAATGTCAGAGAGGTTAATTAGCCTTCAAATGGCATTGGGCCCATGATCGGTCAGTGGTCAGCAGTGTCTTCATGTCTCGTTTTAAGGGCCGTCCACATGGAGATGAATTCTGGTATATCCACCAAGTTTTAATAGTATAGACGTTTTGTCTATGGATGCATGATATTGGATTTGCCGTTATCCTATATGCCAATATGTTTTAATTCAGTATTGCTGATACTGATATTTCTGGCCAAGAGCACAAGCTCTGTACTTTACAGAAATGGACTTGTTTCTTTCAGTTTCACTCTAAATTTTTGTGAGGATCAGATGTAAAACAAGAAAACCCTAATAACAGCACAGTGGTGCAGTAGAACCCACTTTGCCTGAAATTTGGTCACCAGATTTGGCCATATTGAAAATTACATTTCAATCTTTACCATTCTTTACATCCCTTTTTGTTTTGGCCTGGAGGTGCTGTGAGTTTTTGCTTATTTGCTGCAATGAGATTTGAATGAGATGTCACAGTCTGTATGGTCCCCAAACAACAGTCAGACTTCACAGTTTCTAAAGTAAAGAACGAGAAGATCTGCCATTTAAAAAAAAGCACTGCATTCATTTTCAAAGGAGTAGTTTTCACACATTATTAACACAGTTTATTTAAATGCAAACAAAATCCCCCTCATCTGGGGAAAACTAGTCTCCGGCTGTGGATTGTTTTCTCCACTGGTCTGAGTTGCTGTTTTCTTCTCTGCTTTAGGAGAATCCTGAGTTCGACCTTCACTTTGAGAAAGTTTACCGCTGGGTGGCAAGCAGCACGGCGGAGAAAAACTCCTTCATCTCGTGTATCTGGAAGCTGAACCAGCGATACCTGAGGAAGAAGGTGGAGTTTGTGAATGTCAGTTCTCAGCTTCTGGAAGGTAAGAACATGTGAACCACCTGTGAGAGCATACCTCTGTCCATGATTTGATTACATTTATTTGAAAGCCCCCCCCCCAATTCGGTTCCATTCAATAAAACTTTATTGGCATGAATGAAAAAATACAATGTTGCCAAGCATAACAGTAAACAATCATATACAATGTTTACATAAATTTAAACAATTGCATTCAGTGTTGTTATGAATGAAATGTAATGAAGGATACTTTTATATACATTTTGTCTTAAAGAAGTTCAGTAGTTTTCTGTCACAGTAAAAATAGTTCAGATCAGCATGGATGTGCTTCTCTGATGTCATGGCAGAGTGTCACATATTGTGCAGCTAAATGTGCAAACTGTGGATCTTCTCCTAAACAGAGTTTCACCATTTCAGGTCTCTCTCTCTCTCTCTCTGTCTCTCTTCAGTGTGTGTGTGTGTGTGTGTGTGTGTGTGTGTGTTTGTGTGTTATGTCTGATTGCTGGGCAATGCAGCAAAAAAAGATATGCTGGTCAGTGTTGATCTTCAGAGTTCTTAAGGAAGCTAAAATATGAAGTTTTTCCAGCTGTGCCTGTTATCAGATGTTCTAAGGCAAAAGCATATGCTACAAGACTGGGGGCTTTATCTGATTGTTTATTCGGCCGGTTCAGAGGTAGTCTGACAAAGAGCAATAGGTAACCACCGCCTATATAGACATCCATGTCACATATATGGTAACAAAACATGAAGACAACAACGTAATGTCTGTATAAACTTGCATTCCAAAGATGGTCAGCTGTGAGACCACTCAATTCAGGCTTTCTATTTCTGGCAAGCTGCCAGACTTCTCTGGGGATTTCTTCTATTCTCAGCATAGTTAGTACATACACACATACATGGACAAAATAATCATAGATGTTACATGAATTGGTCCATGACTAAATTGATTGATACATGAGTAAATGATACATGATTTGAAATGATACATGACTTAAAATTCATGCTATCAGTGCTAACAGAAAACATTTTAAAGGCAATACTCCTTAAAGTAAAAATAATTAGAATAATAAAAACAAATACTACGGTTGAAAAATTAATTTCCTTTCAGAAGGGCCTGTGAAGTGAAATGTCCCTGTTGACGTTAGAAAGCTTTTTTCAGTGCATTGGTGATTTTGTTTTCAGCACAAGGCCATTTCATATCATTGAAATGTCTCAGAAAGTCTTAAATTAGGTTTTTTGTTTTAGTTTTATTCAATAGCCTAAGTGTGTGCCAATTATGGAGTTAGATTTGTGTCTTTGTTATCCAATCAAAAAAAGTTGTTTTAACTCCAAAAAATATTTTCAACCAAAAAAAAACGTCACTTTCTTTCTGTCGAAAGAAGAAAGCACTTGAATTAAAAAAAATATATTGAGACTATTTTATATATTGCATTTAAAATTTTTTTTTTCAATTGAAGTGAGTTATTATTTGACAAGTACATTTTTGATTGAAGTTATCTTTCTTGAGCCATATTATGGGTACGACATTTGGGTCTTTATTATTCAATCCCAAAAAGTACCACTTCAATCAAAGCAAGTATTTTCAATCAAAGAATAAAAAAGTATTCAAATACATTTTGTGGGGTTTGGACATTGTTTTTGCATTCACATGGACACATGGGCTCATCACAGCCTCATCCAGTTTAAAGGGGTACATAGAGTCCACATCTCTGAAGTCAAACTAGCTTCTTATTACCGTGAGGTCAGTCCACTATGTATTAACTGTAAAATCTTTGATGGCTCTCTTTTTCATATGTACTGGTTATGTCCCAGTCTGAACAGATCCTAGTTGGAGGTATTTCATACCTTATCTGAGGTGCTGGGGTTAAACTGGAGCCAAACCTCTTATTGCTCTTTTTTGGGTCATGAGGGGGAAGGTCAGATTATCTTCTGGAAAAAGATGCACCCGAGCGTTTACTTCTCTTCTGGCCCGGCGGATGATCCTCCTTAGGTAGAGGGATCATATCCTGCCCACTCATAAAGAATGGTTGACAGATAGTATGTCCTGCCTGAAACTTGGAAAAAAAATAGATACTCACTTCAACACTCACATGAGAAGTGGTGGGGGCATGGTGGGCTTTTCTTGAATATGTTTCAAACCTTGTAAACATTTGACTTTACCACAACTTACCAACTCACCAAGGTCATGTATTATTGTGATGACAGGCTGATACTGATGTCTATGAGCTCACTGGCAGTGACTGGGGTTTAATTTATTTATCCTTTTTTTGTGTGTGTGACTTTTATGTTTTATGGTACCATATCTTTATCTTATTATTATTGTTGTTTTGTTCTTGATTATAATACAACTCCTTCATGTGCTAGACGTCAACATGTATCTGTACATTCAACTAGTCTGTAATTGATGTACACCTATGCACTATACACAATATCTTGAAAATAAATAAAAAGATTTTGATTAATAAAAATAATACCACAGTTTAAGAGTATGCTACCTCAAAAAAATTTTTGAGTACAATAACTCAGAAAAATAAATTTGATCTCAAACTAACCGACTCACATCACATATTCATTGTAATCTACGTATTCCACATACTCCTAGTTCCAGATAAGTATTATTTTCCGAAAAAGTAATGCACTCAAAAACATTTCTAGGTGGCTTACTCTTAAAATGTATATTTTTAAAGTTCTTGCGGGCTGTGAAAATATCTTTGTATTTGGTACAATCCTTCCCTGTTTGCTGTTAGTTCTGCATCTTATGTACTTAGTTGCCATGTGGAGCTAAACCCCTCTTCAGAAAAACTGAACTACCCCTTGAAAGAAAGAATTGAGAAGAGCATTGCAGAGAGCAAAAGTAAATGTGAAGCAGCGCCTATACATTCTCATGATTACAGAAGAGAAAGAAAGCTGCAGAGTTTCATCTCCATGTCTAACAGCACCTCTTTGGATGCAAGGCAGACCCTGTGGGACTGTTTTACAGCAGATGATCTACAGAACTTTGATGAAGATGTTTAATGGAAACAACACTTTGATGTCAGACAGACATTTGAGTTTGCCTTACTGCCCTTACTGTCAGAGAAAATTCTGCTACAGCTGTCATTCTGATCCATCCTGTCAAGTCTCTTTTCCTGGTTCACGCCAGTGGCACAGGATGATATGATCAGGCTTCCCAACTCGCCTCAATGAATAACCAGGGCTATTTACTGCTGCACTCAAAACATACTAGAGAGGCATGGAGACATTACCTGGGTGAAGTGCTACTGAAAAACTGGACTGTTGGCGTTCACACATATGGCTCTCTAGGTTGATAAAATCAGAATTTTTGCGCATGTGAACAAAGTTTCAGACTTTCCTGTCATATCTGTGTTAGTAAATAAAGGTTTTTGTAGTTGTGTATTTGTATAATTGCTCTTTTATTTGATGATTCACATGATGATGATTTTAGCATTTTACAGTACTGCTGTCCACACACTAACAGAGTAGTGGCTAAAGAAAGATAGGTTCACCATTAAAATTAAATAAATTAAGACAGATGATAGCAGGGTATGTGAAACAAACTTGGAACAATAAGAATAAAATTTGGTTATCTCCATGCAAAATTTTTAAAGGCATAGACACAAAGTGGTACAAAAATGTATACATTTTAGTTTGATTGGTTCTTAGAGAATTCTTGAAAAGTCTGATTTGGTTTAAAAGTCTTCAGCTGCCATGTTTTGATCGTAGATTAAATATTTCTTAAAGGAGTTTTAGGTCAAAATAATGCTGTCTTAAGGATCTTTGGGGACTAGAGGGAAAACTGCCAGCCAGAATCTTACTGCTCAGCCCAGTTTTGGACCCCTGTTGTATTTTGTTTGGCTTAATTTATTAAAAGCATGTTTTAAAGAGACTTTCAACCTCTTCTTTGTATCTTAGTTTGTGGCGGTCTGTCTTAAATTCTTCTTTATTCTCACTTTTCTCTCTTAAACTTTCTCTGGCCAGAACTTCCTAAAGCGGAAGGTTGGTAGGACTTGACTTCCCTCTCCTCACCCCTCGCTTCATTTTTATCTCAATCCATCCTCATTAGACACCTTCACCTCCTCTACGCTGCCTCTGTTTGAAACATTTCACTTACTATAAACTGGCATGATTTACTTATTTCTGTGATCATAACACACATTCAGCCCATATTTATGTTTCAGTTTTAGCCGTCTAAATGTTCATGTCACCTTTTTTTGATACGTATTTTTTTTTTATTTTTTACATATTTTATCTAACTAAAGATTTAAGATCATATTCTTTTCTGTTTTAGTGCAAATTACAGCTGTTAAGCAGTTAATTTTTCTAAATTAAATAGAATTTATCAGTGATTGTTTGTTCTATCTCTGAAAAAGAGTGATAGAAGACCCCAACCAAGTAAATGTTAAATTTCTTTTAAGACCACATTTAATCTTTACCCTCTGTTTTATTGTTTTATTGTCAGTAGTTGTTGTGAAGTCCCATGTGTTTTTGGATCTTCGGTTGTGTCTCAGATCTTCTCACCTTTTCAACCTATATTTCTGTCTGTGTTTGTGGGATCAGAGTCTGTGCCGAGTGGTGAGAGTCAGAATGTTGCTGGTGGCGACGAGGACGCTCTGGATGACTACCAAGAGCTGAGCACCAGAGAGGAGCAGGACATCGAGAGCATGATGGAGATGTGTGAGTATGCCATCTCCAATGCCGAGGCCTTTGCTGAGAAGCTTTCTGGGGAGCTGCAGGTCCTTGATGGGGTAAGTGAGGAAGCTAAAATCATGAAACCAGGACTAAATGCATTATGTATTGTTTTGAATTATAGTTTATGTAACAAAGTAACGACTAGTATGCACATAAAGTAACAACTAGAAAGCACTTGGAGGGCAACACCTCTGTGAAGGTAGCTCACATATTGCTGTTATATCTGTAATCAGAGTTCCATGATAAAGTTACCATCATGGAACTCTGATTACAGATGTTAGTTAATCCCCCTTCACACCACCATGTGGCAACGCGTGGCCTTCAGTCATTTTAATGGGGAATGGGCAGCAGATGGGAAGCGGTTTTAAATGGTAAATGGACTTGAGCTTATATAGCGCTTTTCTAGTCTTTTGACTACTCAAAGCTGCTTTACACCGCAGGTCACACCTACCCATTCATACCCATTCGCACTCACATTCACTCACTGATGGATTCAGAGTATCTATGTTAGTTATCCATCAGTATCTCTAACATATTCACGCCCTTTCATGCCCATTTACACGCCACTGATGCAGCAGTGGGAGCAACTTGGGGTTAAGTGTCTTGCCCACATCGCCATGTGTCGCCCGGAGCTGGGCTTGAACCTGCAACCTCCCGATCACTGACCAAGCGCACTATCCAACTGCGCCACCGACGCCCCGGTTTTAACCGTGGTGGTAGAACCCAGAAGTTGTTGCCACCCACATGAATGTGCGCAGATTTTGTCCTGCCGCTCGGGGTCCAGCGTGTTGAACTTCGCAACAGCCAATCAAATCGAATGAGGGAGAGAACCCAAAAATAGTAGGCTTCGCATTTCAAAGCACTGGTCTTCACTGGTTCCACTCCTACCTCACAGGCCGCACTCAGTTCATCCAACTCAAATCCTTCACCTCACAGCCCTCCCCAGTCACTTCAGGTGTGCCCCAGGGGTCCGTCCTGGGGCCCCTCCTCTTCATTGTATATCTACTTCCACTTGGCAATATTTTCCGTAAATTTGGTATCCACTTTCACTGCTTCGCGGATGACACCCAGCTCTACCTATCCAGTAAACCCGACGCCTCTCTTCCACCTTCGTCCCTCACCCACTGCCTCTCAGAAATCAAATGCTTGTTCACCTCCAACTTTCTCAAACTCAACTCAGATAAAACAGAACTCCTCCTGGTCGGTACAAAATCCAATCTATCCAAGTTGACAGTTTCTCCCTCACCATAGACAACTCCACGGTGTCCCCCTCCCCTCAGGTTAAGAGTCTGGGTGTCGTCCTTGACAGCTCTCTGTCTTTTCACTCTCATATCAATAACATCGCCCGGTCTGCATACTTCCATCTACGTAATATTAACCGTCTCCGCCCCTCCCTCACCCCTCACACCACGGCCATCCTGGTCCACTGCCTCGTCACCTCCCGGATAGACTATTGCAACTCACTCCTCTTTGGTGCCCCCCACAAATCCATGCATAAACTTCAAATGGTTCAAAAGTCTGCAGCCCGGATCATCACCAGAACGCCCTCCTTCCATCACATCACGCCCGTCCTCCAGCAGCTTCACTGGCTCCCCACGAAGTTCAGAATTCATTTCAAAATCCTGCTGTACACTTTCAAGGCCATCCACAACCTCGCCCCTACCTGTCTGATCTCCTCCACATCGCCACCCCTCTCGCTCCCTCAGGTCGTCCTCCTCCCTCCATCTGTCTGTGCCCTCCGCCCGGCTCAGCACCATGGGTAGCAGAGCTTTCAGCCGCTCTGCTCCAAAACTCTGGAACTCTCTCCCCCCGGACCTCAGAAACATCGACTCCCTTCCCCACTTCAAATCAAAACTCAAAACCCACTTGTTTCAAACTGCCTATTCCCTTTAATTTTCCACCATCATGTAACTGTGCCACTCTTGTATGTTGTTTTTATTTATTTTTATTGTGATTTTAATGCACTGTGTTTTTATGATGTATGTTGTAAAGTGTCCTTGAGTGCTTAGAAAGGCGCTTTTAAATAAAATGTATTATTATTATTAAAGCAAACAATGAAGGAGCTCTACAAAATGGCTCTACCTTCGAACCACGGCGGCAGCATCCGCTTTAAAAAACACAATGCCTTTCAGGGGACTCCTCCCACAGGCAGGCGGTTTCTGGGGTGGTTGCCACATGGCGGTGTGAAATGGGCTTTAGACAGTTATAGATTGTTCATGAATGGTGGTTAACTAAATCATCACCAAAATTGAATAATTTTTTAAATTGGACCATTACCAGCATCTTCTGGACATTTCAGCAAAATCTTACCAGTAATTTGTTTATGTTATCTTGCTAAGAAACAAACAAACAAACGTATGCCGGCAAACAACCTCCTTGGCTGAGGTAAATATACAAAAAGGATGTCCTGATCTAATCACAGAGAGAGATATATTAAAGTAATGTTTGAATACCCTTGTTTCGACTAATTCAAGCCTAGGTATCAACGATTTTATAGAAAGATCTAATTGCAGATATTTTCAATTTGATTTTCCTCAAATCAAGCTTCAGTGCAAAATACCCAGTGTTTACAGTAAAGACAACAGTGAGGAGATCAGTGATCAAAAGCACATTTTTCAGAATCAGAATTACTTTATTAGTCTCCAAGGGGAAAGTTGGTCTTTTCGGTTGCTCTTATTCATAGTATAGCAGTAGGAAATATTAAATGAAGACATTAAATTGATAAGAGCTTTATATTGAAATAAAAACAAGGAAAATCATCGAATATTGATGATAAATAATTTGTTCTCATAATTTAAGCCAGGGGTGTCCAAACTTTTTACTTGAAGGGCCACATAAAGAGGATTATATGAATGACTGAGCCACTTGCTGCTCCTCACTTTTAGTGTATTTTAGTTAAGTTTTAGAGTTTTTGGGTGGGTTTTGACCTGTCAAGGGGCCTTAACTCTGGACTATTACTGGATTCACACCGAGTCAGACTGAGAAAGACCTTCTGAGCAGCAGAGATGGGAGACGCTGATGGCTTGTCTTCACTGTCGGACACAAAACAAGAGTAAACTGCAAGAATGTTGATGCTTGAAGATGAATATTGCAATATACTTTGTAAATGAGACCTTGTGACAAAGTAAATATGGCAGAAAATGGGCGTGACTGATGGTATTTGCTGCTGTAATCAAAATGTCTTTATTCATTCAACTGTTTCAGGGGTCAATTCAAAATGGCCACATTCTGCCCTGGGCCTATAGTTTGGACACCCTTGAGTTAAAGGCTTTGCATTGTTAACTTGCTTACCAACACTTCCATAAATGCAAATTGCCTGCAAATTTGCAACATGATATGAGTAAAATAGTTGATCCTGGGTCAGTCAGGTGCGCTTAAAAAAAACTGAAGCTTTGACAATCATATGACTGCGTTGTCTGAAACTGTGATTTAGATCTTAAAAACAATAAATCTTCCAGCCCTACTACTTTATACTAAGTCACTTTGAATTACCTAGTGCAGAAAAAGTTTGTATCACCTCTTTAACAGGAGTGTTGCTGTCTCCTTTTCATTGTTTTCCCTCCTTCAGGATAACATCCAGTCCATCATGGCATCAGAGAAGCAGGTGAACATTTTGATGCGACTTTTGGACGAGGCTCTGTCAGAGGTGGACACCATTGAGGGGAAGCTGAGCAGCTATGAGGAGATGCTGCAGAGCGTCAAAGAGCAGATGGACCAGATCTCCCAGAGCAACCGCCTGATCCAGATCAGCAACACCAACAATGGGAAACTGCTTGACGAGATCCAGTTCTTAGTGGTGAGAGAGAGAGATTTGGACTCTACAATAACTTTTTGAGGCAGTCAGACACATTTGCCAGCTTAGATTTGAACATTAATGTTTAGAACACCATTTGAAAATCAAGATTTATGAGATCAATTTCATTGTCTCCACAAGAAAAGGAAACTTGTAAAGACCCAAACCTTTTGTTTATATGCAGAAAGTTTCATGACTTTTTACTTTTTTCTCCTGCAGAACTACATGGACTTGTCAAAGGGACACATCAGAGCTCTGCAGGAGGGGGACTTGATGTCTCCGAAAGGAATCGAGGCATGTATCAATGCATCTGAGGCCCTCCTGCAGTGCATGAATGTGGCTCTCAGACCAGGTCAGTAGACACATCCAATTATGTTATTTAATAAGTTAGGTGGCAGATCTCTGACTGGTTGGGAACCATAAAAGTCTTTGAAAACTGAAAGAATTTGTTTTTCTTTTTTGTGTAGCAGCTTGCAGATTGTGTGAACCTTATGCTGATTGATTTTTATTTTTCATACTTGAAGGACATGACAAGCTAAGGGCTGTGACCCAGCAGCAGCTGCTGTTTGCTGAGCTCAGAGACACGTTTGCCCGCCGCCTCACCAACCACCTCAACAACGTGTTTGTTCACCAGGTAACAAAAAATTCAACATTCAAAAATCAATTGGTTTTAGATTATTTCTCTCTTTTGGCTGCACTTCAAGAGAATGTTTCATAAAATTATATGAAGTTGGTCACTTTTCTTTTAATTCTTATTATCTAAATGAAAATATAATCATTTACCATGAGGTTTAAATGCTTTAAAGGTACTGTGAGGAGTTTCTAAGTAATTACAAAAAAGTCTCACTTTTAGGTATATGCCTGATGGAAATACACACTTTAAGATGAGTTTTATAGCATCAAAATAGGTTATCTATAAATGCTATTCCTTAGCCTTCCAGTCGGGTCCGACAGAGCTAGACTGGCCTGGATACTCAACTTCGAGAACAAGACAATTAAAACTAGAGCGAATTTATATTATTCGAACGCGTCTTAGAGCACCGAGCTGTAAGTAGCGATATATAGCCGGCTACAAAACTACGATACTAAGTTTTCCAAAAATTGCTTGTTGTCACACATCAAAAACTACTGCTACATAACTAGAAAGAGATACATTACCTTGTTGCTTTGCATCCTGTAAGTTGTTGAAAAAAAAAAGGAAACTGCAACTGGATCGCCCCCCAAAGTCGGAATTTCCTACTGGGAACTCGGTGAAACCTCGCCACCCCCAAGTTGACAATGGAAGATGGATGCCCCCAGTGTGAACAGTTATTTAGCTCCTGTAATAATCCATTTATTTGCACTTCTGACCAGTGTGTGTCGTTCTAGATCAGCTGTATACATGGTATTGTTAGACTTATATTTACAAAAATGCTGCCATAGTGATAATCACATTCTTCATGTGATATTTGTGAACAACAATGCAGGCGTGCTAACAACGGCTAAGAATAGCCTGGCAGATCGGCACGTTTTTTTCCGACTTCAACTGGAACGCCGATAAGTCCGAGGTTACTGGAGCGCATGATCATGGGTAGCAGAGTCTTTGCCTTACCGGTAATAGATTCTCCTCACAGTCCCTTTAAATTGGTTTTTAAAACCCTTCTGTGACTTGCTCCACGTGAGCTCTATGCATCTCCCCTGGGCCCCGTAGCATCTAGCACTATCAATAATCTACCGTTAAAAAAGTTAGTTAGCAGGTGCTCTCAAGTGCCGGCCGACCTGACTCACATGTTTTGGTTGTGCCCGAGCTTTGCAGAGTACTCGAGGTATTCTTTGATCTTACATCAGAGATATTGGAGCTGACACCGGTCCTTCACCTAAAACTGTTATCTTTGATATACCTGGGGAGGAAATTAGTTGTGGGATTCTTCTTCTGTGGAAACATTGTTTGCCCCCTTCAAACACATCCTGGCTGTGGGACTTCCTGTCATTTTTGCTCTACCTGGCTCCACTGACAAATTGTACAAACACTGGCAGCTTCTCATTTCCCACTTTGAAACAATGCAGTCTATCTCATCGGACCAAATTGTCTGACTATGTCTGGTCCTAAAGATATCTACTATCTCTGGAAGTACATGCTGACCCTGTATCCCTATGTTTTTTTCTCTTTAGTGACAGTTATGTAACTTTTATATTACTGTTGGAGTCATTACTTATTGTATGTGTCTTTACTTTTAATTTATAAGTAGCAAAACAAGCAATTCTGTAACATAGTTCTGTCATACGTGCGGATTATTGAATAAAATTTGGCTTAAATAAAAGCTAGTAAGTTAGTTTGTTCATTTGTCTCCATAGGGAAATTGGGGTTTGGCAGACAATCACAGACATTTGGTAACTATATACAATGTCCAAACTGATACAGTACTCCCAACTCTTCTGATTCAGCTGTGTGAAAGTGATACACAGGAGAGGAGAGGATTGAGGAATAAAAACAAAAAAGACAAATTATGGGGCTTTTCTGCTGTTTGGTACCAGTTCAGCTCTACGCAACTCTACTTGGTTGTTGAGACCCGTCAACTCTGTGATCCTGTATGACTTCTCAAACTTTCTTCTGCTTTTAATTGTTTGTCATCTTGAAAACTCACGTCCTTAACATGACAAAAAGCCACAAACTGAGAGCCAGCAGTGCTATCACCTCTGTCTCGTCCTATGTTGTTGTTGAGGATGCTGCAGTCATTTTGCACAGCCACAGTATGATGACCCTCCTACACTGAGAAGGTTCTATCAAAGTATGTCCTGTAAAAGAAAACAAAGCAGGTATTACCAAAACCATTGTCAGATTGAGGTGAGAGGAGATGATACTGAAAGTGGATAATGTATCTTTAGGTGTCCTTATATAATTCAGTTTACCAATCAAATGTGTGAACGACACTGCAGATATGAATCTAATTCTTGTTTTTAGTCTTTTTTGTCTCGGTCAAAGAGGCTTAAAGGATTGAATTAGATGCACAAAATATATATGTATATATATATATGTATGTATATATGTGTATATATATATATATATATATATATATATATATATATATATATATATATATATATATATATATATATATATATATATATATATATATATATATATATATATATATATAAAATATATATATATATAAAATATATATATATATAAAATATATATATATATATATATATATATATATATATTTTATTTTATTTTTTTTATTTAAGCAAACATACATAAGACAAAACAAAATAAAACAATACAATAACAAGCTGGGAATAACAATGCAAAAACTGTTCCAAATAAGCATGAGAGCTATATTATACAGTACAGGCTAAAATGTAGTGGGAGCTAATTTCAAAGAAAAAAGAAATGTCTTCCCTCCTCCTTTCATAAATGCTCTTGTAATTATAAATGTTGACATTAATATAATCAAGGAATGGTTTCCATATTTTTTCAAAGGCATCAGTTTTGTTGTGCAAGAGAAAAGTCAAAAAGTCTTAGCACTGTACCTTTTTTCTATAATATATCAGTCACTCAGCCACCAGGAAAACCCAGAAGAGGGAAACTAAGTCGAGTTCAGACTCCTTCAGAACCTTTTGTATTTCAAATAAGACATCATTCCAATGTTTCTGAATTTAGCACAAGAACAGAGGCTGTGAGTAAGATCACAAAATCTGGTCCTACATTTAAGGCAATATGGAGAGACGGCTTGGAGCAACATATGCTCGATGCAGAATTTAAAGTTGCAAAGCTCTTGTTCGATAACACACCATTATTTTCATTGCATTATCCCAGATGTCTTCCCCCATCTCCTCAGTTATCTCAACACCACACTCCCTCTCCCAGACCATGCCCAGCACCTGGGCACTGACACTTGAGCAACAGGCTGAGCAAGCCTCAGACTCGCATAAAAAGTTCAAATGGATGCATCCCTCTGAGAAAGAAGTACTTGTTTGTCTATCTGACCTATAATGACCTTTGATTTTAAAACATTCATACGGTAAGTGTTTCACATTATCAGGAGAGGTGTCTATTTTGATGGTAAGAATGTAAGGAGAGAAACAGAAACAGTGCTGACCCTTCCAGCTGTGGCAAATGGAAAAGTGAACTAGGGCAGATTTTTGTTCAACAAGGAGATATTTATTTGAAATCAAGTAACTTTAAAGTTATCGCTTGGCTGGCAAAATGAAGGTCTTCCATTACTCATTACACCAAATGCCATCTGTTCACTCTGCCTTGTAACCAGTTTCCCCTTAACATTCGTTATGACAGAGAGATAGCGATTGCATAGTTCACGATAATTATATTCAGACATTAACAAATAGGTTGAGAAATAAATATGTTGTACATGTAATACGACATTTAAATGTTAGTTTTTCAATAAGCAAAATATGGAAGTACTTTGCACATCTAATTCAAGAGATAAGAAACTTGAAGAAAGACTCCTGCGCACTGTCAAGCTTTCAAGGAATTAATTTTTTTTGCAACGTTTTGGTCTCAGGTTTTCCTAATAAAGGTCTGAGACCAAAATGTTGCAAATTAATGACAGTGCAGGAGCCTATCTTCATATTTTTCAGTAAACAAAAAGTACAACAACAGCGACACACATACAGTAACAATAACAAACAACTAAACAGGAAACAAATTGGGGGTGGGAGTACAGATAATCATTATTACTGTTGTTTTTTTTTTCATAATCTTTTGAGGATGTACATTATTATGGGTGCAACCTCAGCATTGGCAGACAGCTGCCCATAAGCTGAACATTGACACAGGTAGGTACACAAAATGAATAACTGAAAGTCCTACCAATAATTGTTTATAATGAAAAACTGACCACACATGTCCCACAGCAGCTGCAAAACTGGCAATATGCTCCAATCCCATTATCAGTGATGATGGGATTGGACCTCTACAAACAAAGTAACACAAAGGAGCCAAATTTTGTTTCTTCTGATCCACTTCTGTGTCCAACACAAACAGACTGTCACCACAAAAATAATTGTAGCTCTTGGTAATGTCTTGTGTTGGGCTTGAAAGAGATTTTAAGGACTACTCTATAACTAATTTTTTATACAAAATATTTGAACCTCATTAGTATTTTTAAAGACTGATAAAGAAGATTAAGCTTTATTCAACACATTTTTGATCAGTCCTCGACATTTTAATGATGTCATTTGTGATTTCACTGTGATGCAACTTTACATTGACAATGTTAATACTGACTGAATACACTGAACTAAACCTCACCATACTAAACTAAACTTAAATTCAGGGAAGGTTTTACAGTTCTGGATATTAAATAGATTCCAGCCCTTCAAAGGACATTTTTAAAAATTTATGTTGAAACAGCTGACAATGGGGATGGAGCTCAAATGCTTTTACAGATTGAGGAGTTTGAACTGCGCCTTCCTCTCACCTCATAGTGAGTCCACTCTGCTGGCGAGTGCTACAGTCGTCCCCCCCCCGGGCTTCCTGTCCATCCTTGTCTCTCCTCCTGGGCTCTTTTGTGCCATTTCCTCTTTCTTGTCTCCTTGTGTCCGCTCTGTTCTTGACTCTTTGTGTATTGCTCACTTTGAATCATCCCACTCTGCTCTCTGTCTCTGTGTCAGTTCAACCACTTCAGTCACTTCAAAATGACCATCCCTCAGTTCTATAGGTCCTCCTGTCTGTCGCTGCCAGTGAGTACCCTCACAGCACCCCCACTGCTCCCTTTATGCTAACAGACTCACATCTCATCACCCCAGAGAGCCTTCATAGCTTTATATGAGTGCATGTGTTTCTCACTTTGAAACATTTGATCTTAGAGCTGCAGAGGCAACGCTCATCTTCCGTCATTGAGGTTCTGCACTCAGCTGAGAGCTCTGTTTGTGTTTGAGCGATAACTCTGCCTTGTTGCTATTGTACTCACATCATATAACCCTGTGCCTGTCTGCTTTGCCTGCATGTCAATAGCAGATACCAAATAAGTTAACAACAAGAGACAAGATCTTTTCTCCCAATTTAGCTCATGAAGTGTGTCTTAGTATGAAAATATCTGCTTACGGGATATCGAAAGGTAATGTACCATGACGAAGCATGAAGAGCCAAACCAGATGGCTCCTATTAAAGGGAAAGGCCAGCATTTTTTTTGTTTTCATGTCTTGCCTCACTCCTGAGCCCATGACAAGCAGATAGACACCATTCTTTAGACTGTATGTGCTGTATAAGCTCTAAAGTTTCATCCTCGCTTCCTCCACTTGCGTCGTTCACTTGCGTTTTAGTCCCGCCCACCATGCATGCCAGATGCATGCCAGAGACGCGAGGAAATGAAGAGCGGAGAGAGGAATCGAGGGTATTCATTTTAAGAGAAATGAGACGTCCTCTCCTCTGGAGCGTCACATGAAGTGACGTCTTTTAGGAGGTAATAAGAACGGTTAGCATGCACAAACCACCATGGATGTGCTTGTTGACCTACGAACAAGCACCTCTGTGGTGGATTGCACATTACCCTTGTGGGTTATTACCTCTGCCAAGGAGGTTATGTTTTCAGGAGAGTTTGTCTGTCTGTCTGTCTGTCTGTGAACAAAATAACACAAAAAGTTATGGATGGATTTTGATGAGATTTTCAGGAAATGTTCAACATGGGAAAAGGAAGAAGTGTTTCAATTTTGGTGTTGATCCGGATCAGCGTCTAGCCACCATGACGAAAAATGTGATTTTTGTGAATAACTACTGAACTAAAATAGATGTCATTATGAATCCAGTTGCTAATGGCATGTTTTCATGGTCAAGGAATCTAAATATTTAGATGAGATAAAGGTAGGACTAATATTTATGGTGAAAATCACAATATGGGTGAGGACTGTGGCGCTGGCAGAGGTCTGCGCTCTCCGAGTGCTTTTCTAGTTTTTGTATGTATTTCTGTGAGGCAAGACATGAAAATAAAAACAACTGTCATATCCCTTTAATGGAGTTATTCACCAGCAAGTGATTTTTCAACCCAATGTGTTCTTTGTCAGACCAACGGAGGAAGGACATGCAGACTTAAAAAGTGACTTGTTAGTTATAAATCCCTAAGGTGAGCTCCCTGAAGTGTGGATCTTCATGCTTTTTATGCCTGTTTGTTTTGGATCAAGCAACCACTGAAGGATGTGTTTGTGTTTTTAAAGTTTTTCTTTTGTGTTCTCTGATTACATGTGTGTTAAAAACAAAGAAGGTAAATATTCTTAAGTGTTTGTGTGTTCCAGAAGACAGATTGGGACTTGACAGAAGAATAAGTGATGCCTACTCTTAAATGATTGCTTTGCTGAATGTCTCACCTCCCTCTGTTCCTCAGGGCCACGATCAGAGCTCCACACTGTCACAGCACATGGCCGAACTGACCCTCCCCAAACACAGCCCCCTCCACAGAGACCTACTCCGCTATGCTAAGCTCATGGAGTGGCTGAAGAACACACACCGGGAGAAATATGAGGGCTTGTCCAGGGTTTGTTGCTTTTCATATTTAATATAAAATGTATGCTTTCAAAAATGGAGTCCTAGAATATAAACAAATCTGCAGGACTGCCTGCTGCTAAAACCGTCCTGAATAAATCATCTCTCCTATGTCTCAGAGGGACCAGTTTATGTATGTACATCCTCATGGTATCAGTTAAAATGACCATCCTGATGAGCAAAAGACGCAATGAAGCAGCTTCACACAAATATAACAGTGATTCAGGGGAGTAGTCAACCAAAGAAAACTTTTTTCACTGAAATTACCCCCCTCATCAACCAATCCATTGATTGTTGCAATGGTTCCCTTTGACCTCTTTTTAAAAAATTGTGTTCGAGAGAGAACTTAAATACAGCCTCTCTTTCCCTACAAGCGTGGAGTTCCCCAACACACTTTGCTGTGGTGATGGCAAAGAGGAAGGAAGCCTTTGACGCTAACCACTTTGGCTCTTCAGTTGCTAAGGGTTCGAATTGAGGCACACAGAGATGATCCAGTACAGGTCCAAAGTCAGTACGCTTGAGACTTACACAGGAGGCCTTATAGTCTCATTAAGGAAAAAAAGGGGCCTGAATCTATGGCAACCAACTGCGTTATTGTCAATTAAACTGTGTCCAGAGGAAATAGTGGCTACATATACCCTCAGAGTAGAGGGGGACTGACCAGGATCTACGAATGCAGAATGAGTGGCACAGAGCAGCACTTAGCATCCCCATTCCTGTCTGCACACAAAGATGAGAATATCTTCCACCTATTGTCGTAATGAATGTGGGTAGTAGGAGCCCCGGCATGTAGGACTGTTGTGCAGACAGATGTATGGCACTTAACCAGTAATGGGTTGAGACCTGCAGTGCTCAGAACCATTGTTGAAGACAGTGAGGGTTGAGGTGCCAAATCTGACCCCTCATTTGGGATCAAAGAGGCACCTTGGCCAGTTGTGTGCCAAGGCTTCCTGCCCCATGGGACTGGTTCCTTTCCTTAGAGAAAAAACCAGAGTGGGCAATGCGTTGTTACTTTCTAGGCAAACAGGTCTATCTGTGCCCTGCCCAAGGGACACCAGATGTCTTGTACCACGTCTGACTGAAGATTCTCCTAAGGGGGGGCTTGCCCCAAGGCAAGAAGTCTGCCACCTCGTCGTTCTCTCTGGGTAGATTCATTGGGCCGTAATGTCTGGCTCAATAGCTGGTATGTGCCCCAACCCCAACTTGGGGCACAGCCCAGCATCTTGCATTGCTGCAAGGGCTGGGCTGTCTGATGGCAAACCCTTGAAGAAATGTGTGACTCCCTCACCCGTTTCTTCAATGGGGCACCCCTTGCCCCGATGCTTAGACTGGATTAACGTCCTGGTGAAATATTGCCACCACAAAATTGTTCTACCCCTGCGAGTCTAGCAGCCCTTACAGCTATTGACATGTAGCTGCAGTTCATGCAGGGATCCTTAGACAGAGCTTCCTTCAAATGCTCGAGGCCCAAGCAGGAGGGACCGAGGTCATGGCTATCTTCAGGCTGCATTGGAGCCATACAGAACCTACACCAATCATCATGGTGACTGTTGTTAGTACCAACATTATTCAATAAGAGCTGGGAGAGGAAAGTGTGAACATGTTCTTCACCAGCAAGTAACTGCGTTCCAATTATAGTCGGAAGTCGGAATTTCCTAGTTCCAAGTCGGAAACTGCAACTGGAACGCCCCCCCGAGGTTGGAATTTCCTACTGTGAACTCAGGGAACCTCGCCACCCCCAAGTTGACAATCGAAGATGGATGCCCCCAGTGTAAATATTTATTTAGCTCCTGTAATAATCCACTTATTTGCACTTCTGACCAGTGCGTGTTGCTCAAAATCAGCTGTATACATCGTACTGTTAGACTTACATTTAGAAAAATGCTGCCATAGTGATAATCGCATTATCCATTTGTGAGCAACAACGCAGGGCGTGCTAACAACGGCTAAGAATAGCCTGGTAGATCGGCACGTTTTTTTCCGACTTCAACTGGAACGCCGATAAGTCGGAGATGACGTCACTCCCTGTCCCTGACCAGACAGTAGATAAAGTAGAAAGTTCTCTCCTCTCCACCAGAAAGCCATAGACTGTGACCATCGGTCACGGAGAAAAAATCGCTAATAGACTGCCGCTGACAGTCAAAACAGAAGAGTTATGATACTTGATAAAAGTTATACGAAGCATCTGAAGCCGCTAGCGTGCTAATGTTTTGATCAGCTGAGAGGGGAAGGGGCGGAGTGTCCCTCCGCTAAATCAGTCCGCTGCCCCCCCTCTCAGCTGATCAAAACATTAGCACGCTAGCGGCTTTATCAAGTATCATAACTCTTCTGTTTTGACTGTCAGCAGCGTGAGGAAGAGACAATGCAGGAAATTAAAAAAGGGATGATTATGACAGCGCCGATGAAGTCCCATTCAGTTTGGAGTCAAGAGGACACCTGTATAACTGGACTTTACAGAGGACGAGTCGCTAAAGAGGAATATAGAGGAAACATCCATGGAGCCTGGACATCAAGATAGAGACGTAAATAAACAGTGGGGCGAATGTTTGACCTGGGAATATGTGATATGGACGGCAGTATTACTTGCAAACGGACTTTCCTTTCCCGGAGTTTTGTGGACATACTTCAATTTCCCGACGATAAACTGGAAAAACGTCCCAGACCTGAAGGACCTAATGACAGTTTCTGCTCAAAGTAAGTAATAATGATCTGTCAGAGACAAATGAGCAGAGTAGAGGAGGCTGTTTGTTGATCATAACAATCTGTCAGGTAACAGGTAACAGAGATGCATTCACTATACTGTGTAACTGAATGCCCTAGTTACGCAGAGGAATACGGTGAAAGCTGAGTTCTCCATGATGCACATCTGTTTCTGAATCAAGGGAAGCATCACAAAAACCCATCTCAGCAATATTTGTCTTATAATGTGCTTTTAATTAGTCTAAAACAGCCATTAAAAGCAGCTAGCTAACTACGGTGGAGTGATTTAGCGGAGGGACACACGGCGTGAGTCGGCTTAGGTCCGGATAAACTTTATATTTCCGAAAGATTAACGCACTTCAAAAATTGTCTATGTAGCGTACTCTTAAACTGTGGTATTACTTTTTGATTTGAGTTTTTGTAGGTGGAGAAAATAGCCTTTAACTCCGGTACGGTACTTTTCTATTAGCGTCTTTTTCTCCGTGACCGATGGTCACAGTCTATGGCTTTCTGGTGGAGAGGAGAGAACTTTCTACTTTATCTACTGTCCTTAGTGACCATATGGAGCTCATACAACCCCACTTCAAAAATACTGAACTGTCCCTTTAAGCAGCAGGAAATCTTGAATGTGGATCCCAGTCTCATGGTCAACAGCAAATCCACACAATGCTGTGTTGGGTGCAAGGGCAAAGAAAGGGAGGTAAGAGGAGACAAGTGGACTTAATTAAGAACTAATGTTAGTGACAGATCCATGAACCATAGACGTGCTGTCGTAAAATTTGTTTCTGCTGAAAACAGGTTTATTAGAGGTTAGCTTTTTGAGATGCAACATCTCATTTTTAGAAGGATCCTCATGTCTGTATGGTTGCGGTGATAATTTTATAGAAGTCTAATCTAAGGAAGCACTGAATATTCGGTGGCCAAATATATTTGGCTGAATATTGCAAAAAAAGCCTTATTAAGCTTTCGGTGGAGTAAGGTAATAGCAAGGCCGAATAGTACCATGTGACGCAATGACGAAATCGACTGCGTCATTGCGTGTGACTGTGGCTAAGCAGACTAAGGCTGTCGCTTTTCCTAAAAATCTAACTCGAACGGTTTTCAAACATGCACCCAAATAACCCAAGATATTTGTTATTTGATTCCCCCCCCCAAACCAAAACCACTTCTACACAGCTGTCCTCAGATGATTTGGAGCTGTTAATATCAGCTCGGAGTGGAAACTCTTTGTTTACTGAGGTCAAGAGAGCACCGGATGTGTCTGAGGGTCAAGCTGCGCTCACAGCACCCTCTGTTGAATGGAATGGTCCACCGATCCAGACCTGATGTGCCACCACACTCAATATTTTACATTCAAATATTTATTTACAAGTCAGTTATGGATATTTATTCCCATATTTGATCGGTTATGGATATTTATTCCCATATTTGATCGGTTATTCGAATATCAAATATAAAGTGACAGCCCTAAAGCAGACTTGTGTCAAAAGGACAATTATTTATTTTTTGCGGGTTTATCCACTTCAATGCACTTTAATATTTTTTAAATGCATGATCTGTTTGTCATGTCATGTTTGAAGGTTTAATATGAATGAAAAACTTTCATGTGCTTTTTTTGAAAAGCAGAGGTTACTGGAATGTCAAAAAATGTCATAATATTCAATAAACAATTACTTTCTTTTAAAAACATGTCTAAAAATGTGTTCTAAGCTAATTATGCACCATCAAAAAATATAGTGAACTACTTTGCCTCTGCATTGGATATTTGGCCAAGCGTTTATATTTTATTCGACTTCGGCAACAAATTTTCATTTTGGTGCATCCCTAGTATAATCAATAATGGTCTTAATAACAACAAGAATTTATGGTAGTAACAGGCTCATGGGTGCCCAGGCCACAATACATCACTACCGTATTTGTCTCTGATAAGTATAAACGTATTAAAGATACACTTCTTGAGATGTGGATAGAAATCCAGCTAATATCTACATTAACAGCTAGCAACTATCCTGCAAATATCCAGAACTTGCCAGCCTCAGGTGTTGCCTTTTATTAACAACTCTTTCTACCTCGTGATTTTCTGTCCTCTATGCTAAAACACCCAATGGAGGGCATTAGAATACAGAAAATAAAAAAACCCTTAAAAAAAGTATGCAATGGAACTGGTTGACACTTCGGATGGGCTTAAAAACAACTCCATTTGCTACTCAAAAACATCTAGCAGAAAGAATTTATATGATTTGTCTTAATTCTTATTAATGCCCTTAACAATTCCTTTCACTTTTTTGCATGCAAATCAAGGATGTCAAGCACTCATTAGTCTGTAGAAATAATAACAAAGAAGTTAACATACAGACAGGAAATAGAAGTTATGAAGGTATTTGAAAAATTGTTGATTTCAAGCAAAGATGGAATCGCCAGCAACTTGCAGAAGCAAAGAAAATTGACCCATTACTCATTCTCCTGAAGCTCGTTCTTAAAGACTGGACGTTCCCTAAAATACCTGTGGGCAGAAGGGTCCAGTTTAGCCTCAGTCTTGGCTTCTGCCTTTTCCCTTTTACAATACCCAAAACCAGTGAAGTTGGCACGTTGTGTAAATTGTAAAGAAAACCAGAATACAATGATTTGCAAATCCTTTTCAACTTATATTCAATTGAATACAAAGCAAAGACAAGATATTTAATGTTCGAACTGAGGAACTTTATTTTCTTTTGCAAATAATCATTAAATTAGAATTTAATGGCAGCAACACATTGCAAAAAAGTTGGCACAGGGGCATTTTTACCACTGTGTTACATCGCCTTTCCTTTTAACAACACTCAGTAAACGTTTGGGAACTGAGGAGACCAATTTTTGAAGCTTTTCGGGTGGAATTCTTTCCCATTCTTGCTTGATTTACAGCTGAAGTTGTTCAACAGTCAGGGGTCTCCGTTGTTGTATTTTATGCTTCATAATGTGCCACACATTTTCATTGGGGGACAGGTCTGGACTACAGGCAGGCCAGTCTAGTACCCGCACTCTTTTACTACAAAGCCACGCTGTTGTAACATGTGCAGAATGTGGCTTGGCATTGTCTTGCTGAAATAAGCAGGGGCGTCCATGAAAAAGACGCTGCTTGGATGGTAACATATGTTGCTCCAAAACCTGTATGTACCTTTCAGCATTAATGGTGCCTTCACAGATGTGTAAGTTACCCATGCCTTGGGCACAAATACACCCCCTTACCATCACAGATGCTGGCTTTTGAACTTTGCGCCTATAACAATCCGGCTGGTTCTTTTCCTCTTTGGTCCGGAGGACATGACGACCACATTTTCCAAAAACAATTTGAAATGTGGACTCGTCAGACCACAGAACACTTTTCCACTTTGCATCAGTCCATCTTAGATGAACTCGGGCCCAGCGAAGCCGGCGGCGTTTCTGGGTGTTGTTGATAAATGGCTTTCGCTTTGCATAGTAGAGTTTTAACTTGCACTTACAGATGTAGTGACAACCTGTAGTTACTGACAGTGGTTTTCTGAAGTGTTCTTGAGCCCATGTGGTTATATCCTTTACACGGTGATGCCGTTTTTTGATGCAGTACCGCCTGAGGGATCGAAGATCACAGGCATTCAATGTTGGTTTTCGGCCTTGCCGCTTATGTGCAGTAATTTCTCCAGATTCTCTGAACCTTTTGATGATATTATGGAGCGTAGATGATGAAATCCCTAAATTCCTTGCAATAGCTCGTTGAGAAATGTTGTTCTTAAACTGTTGGACAATTGCTCATGCATTTGTTCACAAAGTGGTGACCTTCGCCCCATCCTTATCTGTGAATGACTGAGCATTTCAGGGAAGCTGCTTTTATACCCAATCATGGCACCATCCTGTTCCCAATTAGCCTGTTCACTTGTGGGATGTTCCAAATAAGTGTTTGATGAGCATTCCTCGACTTTCTCAGTCTTTTTTGCCACTTGTGCCAGCTTTTTTGAAACATGTTGCAGGCATCAAATTCCAAATGAGCTAATATTTGCAAAAAATAACAAAGTCTACCAGTTCGAACATTAAGTATCTTGTCTTTGCTGTGTATTCAATTGAATATAAGTTGAAAGTGATTTACAAATCATTGTATTCTGTTTTTATTTACAATTTACACAACGTGCCAACTTCACTGGTTTTGGGTATTGTAGCTTGAAGTACTCAGCAAGTCTTTACTGATGATGTCCAGTACCTGTAGCATGATATCTGACATTCCAGCTGATCCCAAGATGTAGCAATTCATGTCTGCTGAATCGCCTCCTTGCCTCACTGCCAGCCTCAGGCTATGTTTACACTGAGACATTGTGAACTAAAACGGACAGATTATTCCTTTACATTTTCAAAGTCAATCCGTGTTTAGATGGAGACACTGGAAAATGAATGAAACCACTGTAGTGCGCATGCCAGTCCAGTACGTGGTGAAGTAGGTTTGCAGAGAAACAGCACTGCTGCAATACACGTACAGAGAAGAAAAACTTTTCACAAACAACAATGGTGAGTGGACGCACAGAGACGTCTTGTCTGAACCATAAATCTGTCTGGACAACAAATCTGTCTGGATAACAAACCGAGCACAGTAAGCAGCACTCGGGTTACTCGGTAGATGGCCGGTGCTGTTGTTGTTGGTCCTGGTATTCCTTCAGTGAAAGAGTACTGCGCATGCATTGATGTCAGCATTTCACCCTGAAACGCTGAATCCTGTTTACATGGAGCTGCATGGAGGACACTCTGGTTACAAAAGTTTGCGGATTCAAGCACTCCATATACTGTTCCCATGTAAACGCGAGGTCAAAACGCAGTGAAAACTTGTCGGGTTTTGCAATCTTCAACCTCGTATAAACGGTCCCTCAGTGAGATCCAGGGTTAGCAGGAGGGGTAACAGGAACAGCAGTACAAGACTGAGCCACAATCTGTCAACTATCTTACAAATTTGCAGTGATTTGCATTTACAGAAGTGCTCTGTTTAGAGTAGAAGGTGGAGTATCCCTTCAGTAATAAAAACAGATCATTTATCTATATTCATTCATTTTCTATACCCGGCTATCCCTTTCGGGTTTGCGGGGGGCTGGAGCAAATCCCAGCTATCACAGGGCGAGAGGCGAGGCACACCCTGAACTGGTCGCCAGTCGATCGCAGGGCATGAAGAGTAGGGCTGGGTATTTCCAGCAACCCCACGTTACGATACCTATCCCGATACTGTGGTCCCGATACGATACATATCCCGATACACATAAATTGTGAACATTGACTGCGCTTTTAACAGAATTCCCAGCAACTTTTGTTTTTATTACAAGAAGAAAAAGAACAAGCATGAGTTTTAAATAATTTTTCAACTTAAGAACTTTAACTCAGGCCCCCAAAGATGATAGACTTAAGTTTAAATTTGGAACATGTGTTTTTACCATGTAGCTTGGCTTCTACTTTGAACTGTGGCATTTTAACACAAAGTGTATTTACAACTGTTCAAACATTGAGGCCGTATCGATTCTGTAGAATCCGAATCGATACACGTATCCCCAAGAAGTGCATGTCGATATTTTGCCATGTCGATATTTTGAGCACAGGCCTAATAGAGAGACAGACAACCATTCATGCTCACACTCATACCTAAGGGCAATTTAGAGTCACCAATTAACCTAATGAGCATGTTTTTGGTCTGTGGGAGGAAGCTGGAGTGCCCGGAGAGAAGATGCAAACTTCACACAGAAAGGCCCTCCCGACCCGGGAATCGTACCGGGAACCTTCTTGCTGTGAGGCATGTGTTCTACCAGCTGCGCCACCTTGCCGCCACATTTATTAATATTAGATGATCAATAATGTGTTATGTGTTTTTTTTTTTTTTTGTTTGTTTTTTTAAATGTATTTTTTGGGCATTTTGTGCCTTTAATGATAGGAGAGAGACAGTGGATAGGCTTGTGAAAGGGGGAAAGAGAGTAGGGGAAGACACTCTGCAAACTGGTCACAGGCGGGATTCGAACCTAGACCGGCAGAAGCACGTACATGGGGTGCCTGGTTGCTAACCACTCTGCCAAACCAGCACCCAGTGTTATGTGGTTTTGATCACTGATTTCCTTACTGTTGTCTAAAATAGTGAGTATTGCACTGAGGCTTGATATGAAGAAAATTGTGAATCAAATTGAAATCATAATATTTGCCAGAAAAATCGCAATGAGATCTTTTCCAAAAAAGGTAATTCCTAGTACGCCTCAAGGATTTGTCAGAAGTAGTTTTGCATCGTCTGCTGTGGCTATACAGCCCTACATTGCCTGACATGATGTTTTACAGTCTGCTTTTTGGTGAATAAACCCTAGCTCCAAGCACCAATTGAAGAAGACAGGCTATGGTTGGTTAGCACCTTAGTGGCTGGAGCCTGCCAGCTTTAGACAGATGGTAGTGAACCACTGGGACTGAGATGGTCCCCTCCACCACCGGAGACAATCCATGACGTCCAAGCCAGTCACTCTGGACTTCTACCTCACAACTACTGCCCCCTATGTTGTTTCTGACGCCAGGGACCAGCATCACTGGAGTGTCCTCTCCAGAGCATCTGCCTTGGCAAAGTAGGCCTATATGGAGATCCAGGCCCCGTTTACAGGACAACGTTGTCAACTTAAGGATCTTCCTTTATAGAAGCACTCCACATTCACACAGATATTAAAACGATGCACGTTCACACGGATCCGCTGGAACAACTGAAAACGCTGTAGCCTGCATTCCAGGCCAGTGGTTGGTGTTGTTGGTTTTTGTAGTGAAACATCGGTGTTGCAGCAGGCGTACGCTTTCCAGTGAAGACAAACTTTTCACAAGCAACAGTGGTGAGCAGACAAATGAAGACGCAGAATGTTCTTGTCTGGACAACTAATCTGTCCAGATATTTTTGTCTGGATAACCGAGCACAGTAAGCAGCACACATGTTGCTCGGTAGACAGCAGAAGATGTTTTTGTTGTTGGTGTTGTTGTTGTTGTTCTTAAGTGCATGCACAGCCTACATGTGAAAGAGTACTGCGCATGCGCCGTACACCATTGTTTTCCCTGAAAATGCTGATTCCTGTTTACACATAGATGGATACCAAAAGGTTTTCAAAGCTTTTCATGCTTGGACCCTAGTTTTGAAAGTTTGCAGATGCAGGCACTTTGGGGGCTGTTCTCTAGTAAACGGAAGACACAAACACAATGAAAACTCTTAGTTTTCGGCTATTTTTGTGCCATGTAAATGAGGCCCCAGTGATGGCGACTCGTCTGGATTCCCCTCTTGGCCTCCCTGGTGTGGTCCACAGAGAAGCAAAACAGTGTATTTGGCATCACTTGAAACTATAAAGAGGCTCTAAAACATAAAAACACAAATATTGTGATGGCAGTGTTTCGCTGTCAGTTACATTATGCGTGTGAATGCACTTGCCAACCTTGATTCATGTAACTCCCCAAACTTTTTCTCAGAAATGATGAAAGAAATATCTATCACTGTTGAAAATGGATGAAGTCCCCTCAAAAAGTTCCGCACGTGTGCTTATTTAAGATAGAATAATTGAAATATAACATTGACAACCTTTGAGCAGACAAATATAAAACTCCCATTAGTGAGGGCTTTGGTGCCTCTGTCAGGAGGTCCTGGACGTGAGACTGGGAACCATTGTCAAAGAAAGTATGATTTTGAAATGTTGAATGATTTACTGATATTTTATCACTCAAAATTTTGCTTTTATAGCTAAACAAATTTCATCTCTTCTTTTAAGACCTACGTCGACTACATGAGCAGATTATACGAGCGAGAAATCAAAGACTTCTTTGAGGTGGCAAAGATTAAGATGGCAGGGACGACAAAGGAGGCCAAGGGCAAGTTTGGTAAGAGTGAAACAAAACACAGATTAGTAGCAGAGATGCTGGAGGCAGGATGCATGTCTGTCTTCTGCTGTTATCATGTCAGGATTTGTGATGAAGGATTTTTATTTTAGCTGTTTTTAAATGGGGTTTCTTGCTTTTATTTGAATGTCCTCTTGCAGCATTCATTAAATGAACCAATATTTTTGAAAAGTCTGATGCAGGAAGGCATAATAATGTCTTCTTCTCTCTCCTGTGTTATAATTTTTCTTCATTAATGTTTGCTAATGTCCTGCCTTTTTTATCCTGTCAAATCAGCATTTTGAAACATTATATTCTCTACTCTTCAGAGTATTTACAGTCTGAACAGAACTCTTGGTTTAAATACCTCTGCTTTCTAAACTTTTCTTGCTGAAAACAAACATAAGGCAAAGTATTTGTTTTTTGGAGGTTTGACTGAGCAACAAGTATGCCTTGACAATATGGACCAAAAGTCATATCTCCTTGTTTTATACTTGAATGGTGACACACGATGCACGTCTTGATATTTCTTTCTGTATTGAAAAAAAACAAATGGACATAATCAAACCACTTGAACTCAGAATAAAGAGCTGTGAAATGACTGTAGAAAAAACAGATGGCATTTAAAACATGTTTGATGCCACAGCAACTCTAAAGGAAGTCAAACTCCATCACACAGACCGAAACTCACAAGCACAATGGTGATGTTTAGACAAGTGGTGCACAGCTTAGTTTAGTCAGTGTGAAGGAGTTCACTAATTATATTTGTTAATTAAAGCAAAA
>JAZDUH010000301.1:3535000-3592500 GCA_036419115.1 Scarus forsteni | reverse complement strand
CATGCTATATATTATGAAAGCAACAGAGATAAATGAAAAAAACACCAATATGGCAAAACAAAATATTTGAAAAACTAGACTTTAAGCCCAAGGGTGTCGACCACGTTATTCTTAAGAAGTTGTTTGTTTTGTTTTAAGTTCATTAAAGTTCTTGCATAACACTTTCTGGTGTGTGTATTTTTTAAAAAAGATGTTTTAAAGGGACTGTGAGGAGTTTCTAAATAATTACAAAAAGTCTCACTTTTTAGATATATGCCTGATGGAAATACACACTTTAAGATGAATTTTATAGCATCAAAATAGGTTATCTATAAGTGCTATTCCTTAGCCTTCCGGTCAGGTCTAACAGGGCTGGACTGGCCTGGATACTCAACTTCAGGAACAAGACAATTAAAACTAGAGCAAATTTATATTATTCAGAAACGTCTTAGAGCACCAGGCTGTAAGTAGTGATATATGGCCAGCTACAAAACTACGATACTAAGTTTTCTAAAAATTGCTTGTTGTCACATATCAAAAACTACCGCTACGTAACTAGAAAGAGATACATTACCTTGTCGCTTTGCATCCTGTAAGTTGTTGAAAAAAGAAGTTGTAAAGCAATGCAGAGTTCTGAGGAAGGTCTGAGTTTCATTCATTCAACATCACAACAAACACACGCTTTGGCTTGTGGTGCGTTCCAGTTGTAGTCGGAAATTGGAATTTCTGAGTTTCGAGAAGGAGACTACAACTGAAACGTCCCCCGAAGTGGAAATTTCCTGCTGGGAACTCGCTAGTTGACAATGGAAGATGGATGCCCCCCAGTGTGAACAGTTATTTAGCTCCTGTAATAATAAATTTATTTGCACTTCTGACTGGGGTGTGTTGCTCGAGATCAGCTGTATACAGGGGCTGCGGTCGAAAAGTCATTTTTGCTTAGGAAGGTTCCTAACAGAGTGAAATGAACCGGAATTAGTTTGTGATTAGAGCTGTTCGAATAGTTTAAATGCATAGGAAAGGTGGCTCAATGCTTCCTTTATTATCTCCTTTAGCATAGGATACACCGGACCATCCTTTACAAAAGGAGAGATTATTCTGTCTCCCAATTCACCCCGGCAACAGCTTTTATAAACAGCGCGTATTCCGACTGCTTCCAAATTCAACCGAATAATGACAAACAAATCACACAGACCATGTAAGTAACCACTGCTGTTCATCCTTTCTAAAGTTTACCAAAACCTGCCTTAACTTACTGATTCTTGGAAGAGAGCAGGATATGAGACATTTGATGTTGATTATGTTTTAAACATGGTTCAATATTAATCATTTGTACACCATTACATTGTGGTCTTAGCAATTTCTGCCTTTCTTTCCTTCAGTTCATTTATTTTCATGCACTGGTTGGTGTTCATGTTGATAATGAGAGGACAGATTTATTTCAATCTTCACTTCAACATCGGTTATTCAGATGTAATTTTTACCAGGTTATTATGTTCAATGTTGTCTGAAAGAAACAACATTGTCATGATTAATGAGCACTTCAATGATGGGTCTTTTGTAGTCCACCTTCAGAAAATTGTAGTTTCACCGCAGCAGTAACATCCGCAGTCACATGATGACGAAGTGTAGTGAAAGTGTAGTCAGATTCTCTCTGTATGGCAGTATTCCTTTCCTAAGTCCTTCTGAATTCTCCTTTTCTCCTTTCCTTAACCTCATGACGTTTTCCATCAGGGTTAAGGAAAAGTAGATAGGAAAGGACTTAGGAGGTGACTATTCGACCGCAGCCATAGTATTGTTAGACTTAACATTTACAAAAATGTTGCCATAGTGATAATCACATTCTTCATACAACAACACAGGGCGTGCTAACAACAGCTAACAATAGCCTGGTTGATCGGCATGTTTTTTTCCGACTTCATCTGGAACGCCGATAAGTCAGAGATGATGTCACTCCCAGTTCCGAGGTTACTGGAACGCAGCATTACGACAGTCGCCATGCGTGCTCATGGGTAGCAGAGTCTTAGTGTCGCCAGTAGTAGATTCTCCTCATAGCACCTTTAAAAGCAATATCTTCAGAATGTTCAATAATTATAACTCATGTTTGACCCTCTAACTCCCAGCTCAACTGTTTGACAGAAGTCAATACATTCAGGAATGTTTAATGTGTAAAAAAAAAATCATTGTTTATTTGTGACAGAAAAAACTGCTTTAACTGCTTAAACTACTTTTTAATGTTACAGTAGATGGGTTGTGATGTTTGAGTATGCTAATGCTGGCCTTCAAAGTAAATGTCATTTGATTGATTATAAACATTTGTGTTCATAATATTCCCAATGTAAGACATGTTCGAAGTTAATATTAAGTAATAAGGTGGAGGGAATATGATACAACCTTGCAAACAAAAAAATAGTGGTCACTACCAAAATAGTGCAGTCACAACCGAAACACTGGGTGTTTTGTAAAAAATAAAGGATATTGAGTCATCAACTAACATTTTATGATGACTATTCTTTAAATGTATGTTCAATTTCATAACTCATTAACTCTGAGAGCTATATAATCAGTGGAATTCATTTTACAAGAAAAGATTGGATTTTGATTTTGATGAGTCTTAGAAATTGAACTTTGGAAAATGTTTAAAATATCATTTTTAATGATTTTGTTGTAAAACCCTTCAAGAAAAATTTGTAAAAATATTCTTTGGAGGGTGCATGGAAGTACAATATGAACAGATTAATATAATACCTTTTATTGCAGTGTGTTGCTATGTTTCGGTTGTGACACATTTTGGGAGTAGAAAAAACATTTCAAGAACAAGCAGCAATTAAAATATGAATATTGACTGCACTACACAAGATATATGTACACTTAAAAAAATATATATATATATGTATATATATATATATATATATATATATATATATATATATATATATATATATATATATATATATGTTGTTTATTTCCATTTAGGGAGGGGGTGTGTAAGATATGATTTTGGTTCATATGTCTGAGTTTTAGCTCCAAGCCTACCCCAAACTCTGCAGTGCACGTCAGCGTGTATGTAGCTCCGTATGTCTAACACCAGTCCTCACTCCCTCCTCCCCATGCTGCATGTTTGAAGCTTAACCTGTCTCTGTCTCTGCCTGCCTTTCTAACCGGCTGCAGCCACGCTTCCGCGGAAAGAGAGTGCACTCAAACAGGAAACGGAAAGTAAGTATGACAATTTGAAGGAGCTCCTCCGTCAATTACCCTCTTTGCTTTTCACCTCCGAGCCAAACTCAACTACACTAAAGGGAATCCCTGCAATCCTAATTTATAACACTTAACGCTTTGGCAACCATTACCATGGTGTGAAGCATGCTGGATGGTGCTTTATTTTTCACAGCAGCTGAATGCATCATGACATATTCTAATGAAGGAAACTAATTACATGAAATTATTTATGATTTTTTCAATGAAATGTTCTTTTAATGCTTTTACATGAGCCCGAAGATTGTCTCTAAAGTTAACCTGTGAGATTGAATCCTGCTGTGTTTGTCATCAGGCCTTCATGGCAGCTCGGGGAAGCTCACAGGCTCCACGTCGAGTCTGAACAAGCTGACAGTGCAGGGCTCAAACAGCCGGCGCTCACAGTCCTCCTCTCTGCTTGACATGGGCAACATGTCTGCCTCCGACCTGGATGTGGCTGACAGGACCAAATTTGACAAGGTGACATTGGCAGAGATTTAGTTAAAATATCTACTTGTACCCATCAAACCTTGGGGGGGGGTGTTAGTTAGAGCATTTTTTCCAAGGCCAGTGTGTGCAGAATCCAGGGCTCTACAAATAGTCTCAGGACAGTAAACTCATGGAGTTATGAGAAAAAAGTCATAAATTTATGAGAATAAACTCATTATTATTCATAGAGTTTTTAGAGGCTTTCAGAAATGTTGAGCATCTAGTGAAGTTATCCTTTTTTTTTTATACACTACCCATTGACTCCCAGTGTTCGAGCTAAGCTATTAGTGGTGGGTGAGCCCTGTCCATCTCTTCCTTATTATTGCACACACATTCGAAAGAATGGTGTCCATGCTTGTCATGGACTCAGGAGTGAGGCATGAAGACATGAAAACAAAGGAAACGTTGCCATATCCATTTTAGGACAAAATCAAATAATGCTCTCTTCTTGCTCTGATTTATTTACAAATAGTACTGAAAGCTGGTTTATTTCTCTCCCTTTTATACATTTTATTACTGGTTATCAGAAAAATTACCGATAGTATCATTTTGAAACGAAAAAATTAATAGAAAGTTGTCTACAATTTTGTTGCTGATGTATGAAGTTTGTTTAACTGTCCAGCTGTATATTTGTTTCTGTTGCTCAGGGATTAAATCATATTGTTTCTCTGCAGATATTTGAGCAGGTCCTGAGTGAGTTGGAGCCACTGTGTCTGGCAGAACAAGACTTTATCAGCAAATTCTTTAAGTTGCAGCAGCACTCGACAGTTACTCCTCCTCTGGCCCAGGTAAATGTTTGTTCTGATACCAGAAACATTAGGAGAGTCGTATCAGCTCTCTCAGCCTCATCTTGTATACAGCATGTTAGCATACATACTCATGCAGTTAGAAGATTTTTATTGCCCTAAGTTGATTTATTAAAGCCATAACAGATGCTGTATTGTTTTGGCTGCATCATCATTCAGACAGACGTCAGCAGATGTTTGTTTTTCATGTTTTATGTTTCTTCTCTCCTCGTCAGCCTGAAATGGAAGAACCAGACGGAGGCACACCATCACGAGTCCCCCCCCAGGCTGAACACAGACACTCTCTGTCATCAGAGTGAGCGTCACATCATCAGCTGACACTTCAGCTGCTGATATAACCGTCCTCTCTGCCAAAAATCATTATTCACTCGGTCTCAAAGATGTCAATTTCTGTCTCTTTCTGTTGTTTTTGTTACTTTAGGAAGGACCTGGTGCGCCTGATGATGAATAAGATCTTTCAGTGCATTGAGACCGAGCTCAACAGTCTGATTGCTCTGGGCGACAAGATTGACAGCTATAACTCCCTGTATATGCTGGTGAAGATGAGTCACCACGTGTGGACCGCCGAGAACGTCGACCCTGCCTCGTACCTCAGCACCACGCTGGGTAATGTGCTGGTCACTGTCAAGAGGAACTTTGACAAATGCATTGTGAGTTTTGAGAAGTCTGTTGTGACTGATGTCCTGGTTTGACTGCATGGATCAGTGTTCAGGCAGATCAGGGATGTTTTAATGATTGAGGTCTGCCAAAGTGAGCACAGCTGATCCTTTTTGTCCATCGGCTTTGACTTTGTCACGTTAAATCATAAAGTTTAATGCTACGACAACTTAGGTGGTCATCATCTCCACAACAGCTCTTTAATGCACTTTACTTTTGCTGCCATCTTGTGGTGATTGAGTCAAAGTTCCTAAAGCACCTTGATTGACCAAAGTGCTGCACAGGGGTACAGAATAATTACACTTACACTTAATAATAACAAAAACAATAATAGAATAAAAATTAAAACAATATTAAGTACGAATATATAAAAACAGAGATAAATTAAAAATAAAAACAATAAAAGAAGAGTAAGAGAAAATAGTGAACTAAAGATAAAGGACAAAACTCAAGGTTAACTGGGACTGAACTATAACTGCAACGTTAACTTGGCATCAATGCAGCAGCAGATATAGTCTCAGTATTTAGCACCTGGTGGCCTTTATACCAAAGCTGGCTCATCAGTAATGTAATCTGCCCAGCAAGATTATTAACTCCGCCAAGGTGGCGATGGTTTTGTATGCAATTGACCCTATATACAAATACAATGTAGAAGAATATGAATAAATAATGTTAAAAAATGTATGGGAATGTATTGCACAGGATGGTTGAATAATTAAAGAATACTAATAGTGAACAATGCTAACACTCACAGAAATATCTTTCATTTTTAATTTTCTTCATCACTGACAGTTTCTCTGCAGACACTTGCAGGTGTTATGGTGTTGTAAGTTATGCTATCTGGTGTACTCTGTGGTCTACTGGCAAGAGTTTATGGCTTCTCTTCTTCATGCACTGAGTTTGTTTGCTTTTATATCGAAAGATGTGTGACAAAAATTGATATATATGTTCATTTGATAATGCATATATAAGACATTTGACCTCTGCTAAACAAGACCTTGCTTTGTAGATAGCTCAGCCTTCTAACTTTTTCCCAAAATACACAATGCAGAGCAGGACTCGTGGTCATAGCAGCAGTGGCTGTGATGTGATGACTTTTTGGCCAGCCCTGCTTTTTTGTATGATCTGGCCCACTTCAAAATACAGCAGGGTGAACATGAACTGAACCAAAGGAAATATGAAATTTTTGGTGTTTTATCAACTGAATCAGAGCAAACCAATGAGCCGAAGGTGTGAAAATCAATATCATGATTTAATGGATTGCTTGCTGTCATTTTTACTGCTTTTGTGTTTAAATGTCTCAATTACGTACCATTAATATCTGAAGTTTACTGTAATCTGTTTTTCTTCACAGTCCAATCAGATCAGACTGATGGAGGAGGTGAAAATCTCAAAGAAAAGCAAAGTGGGTATTTTGCCTTTTGTTACCAACTTTGAGGAGTTTGCTGAGCTCGCTGAAACAATTTTCCGTAATGCGGAGCGCCGGGGAGATTTGGACAAAGCTTACAGTAAACTCATCAGAGCAGTCTTCATGAATGGTGAGACCAAACATTTGTGGATGAAACCGTTAACTTTTTTTTTCTTTTTGTGTCTTGCCTCACTCCTGCATCCATAAAAAGCAACCAGACATGGGTCAGGCAAAGCTCACAGCTAATTACCTTAGCTCAAACACTAGAAGTCAATGGAAAGTATTAACCTGCCGCTGCATACAGTCATCAGATAAACTCCTCAGCAACTCTAAATTGTCCTGTGTGCTTGTTGTGACAGTTTTTTTTTGTTTTTTGTTTTTTTACAGAGTTATGATATATTCTGCCATCATTGTGTTATCCTCTACTGGTACACAGAGACTTTGTTTTGTTGACCTACTTCTGCCGTGGTTTAAGCTAGAGATGTGACATTCGCAAATAAGTCAAGTCTTTTGAACAGCTCTTTTAAATTACAATGAGAACTGATTAGCAGTTGTGAGTGAGCCGTTCGTTTTCAAGCCATTCTTAAATGCAAATTACCTGAATAGCCCACATGAGTACAAGAAGATAATACGATGATGGCAGAAGATAACGTAACATAATGCGTTAAAAAAAAACAAGTCACAACAACTACACAGAACTGTTAAGAGTTGTTGGAGAGCTTATCTGATAACCGTAGGCAGAGGCTGGCTAACACTTCCCATTTACTCCCAGTGAACTAAGTTTATTAGCAGTGGGCGAGCTCTGTCCTTGTTACAGCACACAGTCTAAAGTATGGTGTCCATCTGCTTGTCATGGACTTTGGAGAGAGGCAGGATAGAAAACAAAAAGAAAATTGCCGTATCAGTTTAATATCTTATCTAATGTGAAACCAGGCTCTGAATATTGTTTGTGTTTTCAGTGGAGAAAGTTGCTATTGAGAGCCAGAAAACACCACGGGATGTGGTGATGATGGAGAACTTCCATCACATCTTCTCCACACTGTTTCGGTTAAAGATCTCCTGCCTGGACGCCGAGAGAAGAGAAGCCAAACACAAATACACAGAGCACCTGCAGTCCTATGTCATCAACTCTCTGGGACAGCCACTGGAAAAGCTCAACGTAAATCAGACCGAGCATTGATATAGTGTTCCTTCTTGATTTTCTTGATTTGATCAGTTTGTGACTCAATGCCTTGTTCTCTCTTGCAGCATTTCTTTGAGGGAGTCGAAGCTCGTGTAGCTCAGGGTGTGCGCGAGGAGGAGGTGAGCTACCAGCTGGCCTTCAACAAACAGGAGCTGAGAAAAGTCATCAAAGAATATCCTGGGAAAGAGGTGAAGAAGGGACTCGACAACCTTTACAAGAAGGTGGACAAACACCTGTGTGAAGAAGAAAGTCTGCTGCAGGTGAGAGATGATTCGAGAACAGAGACTGACATTATATCAGAGCTTGAGTGATCAGTTCTCTGTCCCTGGTCACTGCCAAGAGATGTGCTGGCACAAGTATCTTATGTTGCTACTTCTGCCAAGAAAGTTATGAGGCTATGTCTTTGCCGGCATATGTCTGTTTGCTTCTTTGTTTGTTTTTTGGCAAGACTGCACAAAAACTACTGGAAGGACTTTGCTGAAGTCTTTAGATGTTGGTCATGGCCCAACTTAAATATTGTTAGATTTGGTGGTGATCTAGATAACTGCCATTAGTGACTAATCAGTTTAACTCAATAACTGTCTATCTAGTAATGATATCATCATGATTCAGAGTGCTGGGTGTGGATTTTTAGGGTCAAGGAATATGGTAACTTTATCCTGAAACTATTGCTTGCAAATGTAACAACACAATGGGAGCTCAAGTAAATTTGTTCTTTTACAAATTATTTCAATTAAAACCACATTAAAGACATAAAAATATAGGCATCGGATAACAGCAAGAATCAAATACTGTGCATCCCTAATTTAGGAATTTCTAGATATGTGAAAAAACATTTAAGAAGATCTGCTGGTACACACATATTCTGAAAGGTGTCGCTAAATTAACCTTTTTTTTTTTTACTAAATCAACATGTAGGAAAAAAATACCTATTTTTCTTTTGTACATGGACTCAAAAGAATGGAAATTCAAAATGAAAAGATTTCAAGCATTCAACCATAACTGTGATACACTGATAAACTGTCAAATCCAGCAGATGATTTACTTTAACAGCCCTAAGTTAATTAATTCTTCTGTAACTGATTTCCACCAGAAAACTTAAACAAAGTGATTAGCTGAAGTTATTGGTCAAATTGTTTGATTGTTTTTAAATAACTGGAAACTTGGTCAGTGATGTGATGGTCCTCAGCAGAGTCCTAAAATGAGAGAGTTGTGTCCAGAAACACTAGAGGGTCATGTGATTGATGTAGCAGCTAAATAATTCCACACAAAGCTAAGTATGTAATTTAAATGAACTGCTTAGCTTTGATTTTTGGTCATTACTTAACAATATTTTACAGACAAATTCCAATATGACACATTCTATGCGCATGTGTAGGAACATTATTATTGCGATAATGCTTTTAAAACTACTGATATTTCCTCTGAAAAGAGAATATGAACAGTGAATTAGCTGGCTTTACTTGCATTGTGTTCAACGTTGGAGATTTGGAAAATACCGTGAACTGGTTTTAGTCAGGGTTGCCAGTCAGAGTCATGTCTGACTATTAAATAAAAAACAACAAAACTTTCTTTTCTTTTACTTGCACAAAACAATAAATAAATAAAAAAATGTGGCGTAGACTTGGAGCACCGAGCAGCTTTTGCCAGACATGCTGAAAAAGCCTACTTCCTCGAGGAAGAGTTTGAACAGCTGGGTGGCTATTGGTGGTGGATGGTTTGTGGAAAATTGCTCTCATGATGGCTGTGCACAGGATGGTGGGGGCTGTGTGTTGCTTAGCGTTGATACATGGTTACTACAACCAACTTGTTTCAACATTTAAGACGAAGAAAGAAGAAGCCTGCGTGATCCTCCTCATTAGGAAAATGGGTTTAGATGTTTAAAGGACAATGTCTCGACTGTAACTTAGCTTTATTAATTTTAACCAGGAAGGAAGTTTTGTATAGTGAAGTAAAATATATCTAATGGCCCATTTCCACTAGCACGCCTTGGCCCTACTCGATTTGCAGCGTGTTTCCACTGGCCTAACAGGCTAGTTTTAATACCTACTCTGCTCTGGTTTCAAGCGAGCTGAGTCGATACTAAAAGATGACGTCACCGACTACCGGCTACTGATTGGTCAGACAATGTCGTCATCGATGAGTCATGAGTGCGACAACCAAGTATGGTAGCTGTAGCTACCATTAGCTTACCCTCATACGTCTTTTCTTTACAGCTTGATTGCTCTCGTCCTGGGCTTCATTCTGTTCTATAGCTTCCAAAACTCTCCTGTGCTTCTCAAGGGGTATTTGTTCTTGCCACCTGCAGCCTTCTTCTGCTTTCCTTTTTTACTCAGTTTGTGACAAAAAGCCAAAGATTGTTGTGCCGCGCTCAAAATGACGTCACCGCAATGCCGCTCAGCTGCACATGGCAGGTAGAGTGGAGTCGAGTAGGGCTAATGGAAAAGGGCCATAAGTGAATCATGTATGTTTATGCAGTCCTGTTGTTTCAAGATCAACCACACTGGTCTAAAGCAAAAGAGTATTTATCAAGGATGTGAGATGTAACAAGAAGCAGGTTATTTTATATTATGAAGCTAAATTACCTCATTCATTTATTGATTCAAATGTGCTTGTAAAATGTGAGCCGACCTTTCTATCTGTGAATTGACCTTTTGATACATGCAAGAAACATACCTTCCCCATCAGAGTCCCATTGCCTTGTTTACATTATTTGAAACTATCCAGGGCTCCCATGATCTGCCATTGCTGTCAAATAATTGGCCCATTGGAGTCTGCAGAATTGATGTAACTCTCTTTCCACTGCTCTGAACCTCAGTTTTTTCATTTAACAGTTGCAATGCCTCTCTGTCTCCATTAGGTGGTGTGGCACTCCATGCAGGACGAGTTTATCCGTCAATACAAGCACTTTGAAGACCTGATTGGCAGATGTTACCCAGGTTCTGGGATCACCATGGAGTTCACCATCCAAGACATGCTGGAGTATTTCTCCAGCATTGCTCAGTCTCATTAGTCTCACTGCTCTGCACTTTGACTCCCTGCAGCCTCACATCAGCAGAAAACACACTAGCTTCTAATAAACTACTCTGTAATATTTTGACAAAACATTTCCTGTTTTGGTATGTTGAAAGTGAAGAGATTTACCTATATCATGTTTGTGCCTGATCCTTTAAGATTCAAACTCTCTGCTTTGAAGTTTCTAGTTTTGTTGTTTCCACATTTCGAATGTACATAATAAATTCACAGTAGCTGACCCAGTCAAGGCTGTGCCAATTTTATTTAATACTTTAAACTTTTTTGGCTTTTAAATCTAAATCGTATTCATTTTTCAGTTATTCGAAAGAAAATTAGCAGGACCAAAGATTTTAGAAAGAAGAATAGAATAGAATAGAATAAACCTTTATTCGTCCCATGCATGGAAATTTACAGTGTTACAGCAGCAAAGTGGACAGCATTAATAGAATAAAAATAGACTTCAGCATAAAAAATAGCATGTACATTACTCTACCTATATAAGACATAAAATATGAAAATATTAAATATAAAAATATACAAAGGGCTTGGAAACAAGACTAAAAGTAAGTTACACATTAATTGCACACCATAACTGTACATTGTAGATAACTGCACAGTGATTGCACATTGTGATTTCACAGTTTATGGTGACTGGGAGCAGTGCTGGTTGTACATTCTCACAGCAGCAGGCAGGACGGACCTACAGTAATGCTCCTTCACACATTTTGGGTGACGCAGCCTGTCACTGAAGGAGCTGCACAGGGCTGTCAGGGTGTCCTGCAGGGGGTGGGAGTCTCTCTCCAGCATGGATGCTAGCTTCACCAGCATCCTCCTCTCTCCCACCACCTGTACTGAGTCCAGGGGGCAGCCCAGGACTGAGCTGGCCTTCCTGATCAGTCAGTCTGTCCAGTCTGTTCCTGTCTGCGCCCGAGATGCTGCTGCCCCAGCAGACCACTCCATAGAAGATGGCTTATGCCACCACAGAATCAAAAAAGGTCCTCAGGAGAGCTCCCTGCACTCCTAAAGACCTCAGTCTCCTCAGCAGGTACAGTCTGCTCTGGCCCTTCCTGTAGAGGGCGCTCGTGTGGTCAGACCATCCCAGTCTATTGTTAAGGTGAACACCCAGGTGTCTGTAGGAGTCCACAGTCTCGATGTCCAAACCCTGGATGCTCACCAGTGTTTGGTGAGGGGGTCTACGCCTACAGAAGTCCACCACCAGCTCCTTGGTCTTCCCCACGTTGATCTGGAGGTGGCTCCATTGGCACCAGTCCACAAAGTCCTGCGTCAGTCCTCTGTACTCTCGCTCATCCTCCTCAGTGATGAGGCCGACAATTGCAGAGTCGTCAAAGAACTTCTGCAGGTGGCAGCGGTCTGACCTGTACAGGAAGTCCGCAGTGTACAGGGTGAAGAGGAACAGCGCCAGAACCGTTCCCTGCGGGGCCCCTGTACTGCAGACCACCATGTCAGACACACAGTCCCTAGCCCTCACATACTGTGGTCGGTTTGTGAGGGAGTCCTGGATCCAGCCCGATAGGTGGTGGTCCATCCCCGTGTGCTCCAGCTTGTCCCTCAGAAGAAGAGGCTGGATGGTGTTGAAAGCACTGGAGAAATCAAAGAACATGATCCTAACAGTGCTCTCAGGCTTCTCCAGATGAGACAGAGCCCTGCCTGAGATGGTCTTCAGGCCCCTCCAGACTCCACTGACGTTCTGCTGCAGCTGGTCCTCCATCTTCCTCCTGTAGCTGTCCTTCCTCTCTCGGATCTTCCTCCTCAGCTCCCTCTGCACAGACTTCAGCTCCTCCTTGTCTTCTGACTTAAAGGCTCTCTTCTTTCCCTTCAGGAGAGCCTTTATCTCAGGATTAATCCAGGGCTTGTTGTTGGCGAAGCACAGTACAGTCCTGGTGGGTACAGTGTTCTCCACACAGAAGTTAATGTAATCAAAAGAAAAGACAATCTCTTGAAATCGGGTTATTCATATTTTTAAATTGGATTATGTGGTTGGATGTGTCATGGTCTAAATTAATTTAAATCTTCAATTTGTGTTGTTTGAACATTTTGTTAGATTATTTTAACCTGGCACACCAGATGGACTGTCTCACAAACTCCAAGGATCTATAAAGTCCATTGAACACAGTGATAAGAAGGGTCAGAACCTCTGAAGAAAAGAAAAGATGAAGATGACAAATGTCTGTCACATTCATTGTTAACCAGTCAGAGGCTTGCAGTCAGTATTTGGCTTAAGCATTACTAACCTACACTCATAACCACTGCCTCTTTGTCCTTCAAGGATGCTGAAAAACTTTGTCATTTTCTGGTTGGGAATAAACATCAAAGCTTTGCAAGATGATCTGCAGGGGGACAGACATTAACCTAATTTACTCTCTTCTTTCAAGGCCTAATATTTACCTTTCTGTGATGTCTCGCCTCCACCATGAGTGTCCTGGAGACAAAATGTGGGGATTGAGTTGACCTCCTCTTTGCTCCATCTCCAGAGGTTGTAACAGAGTTGAGCTACTGGAACGAAGGAGGCCTGCTGACTCAGCATGAAACAGGAGTTATGGGAGTGAGCTTCTGTCTTTGTTTCCGTAAATCTCATGTCAACCATATGCTCTGTCCTTTCCTATTGGTCAACCCAGAAATTGTTCCTGATGGGCTATGTTGAAGGTCGTCCACCAGATCTTGAATATTTATCCTCATAACTTTTGTCCATCCTCATTACACAGGTAGCCTCAATATAAAAAAATGGAAAACATGTCACAGTAATATGGCATCACAGAAAACATCAGTTTGTTCAGAGCTAAATCCTCTTGTATGAAGTTCAAAGTGTATTAGATCAATACCATCAAAATAATCCTGTATAAAAAAACAGTGGTTAGAGTGAAGGTGTGGTACTCTGGATATGCCAGAGCTGGGGAAGATATGCGATAAACTGGTCTCAAGCTGAAGTTTGAGAGAGTTGCATGAAGTAAAAACCTTTTTTAGGGCTATCGTCACATTTAACTGGTCAGTAAGTTTTAATGCTTTGGACAAGATTGATGTTTTGTTACAGTAGCGCATGGATAAGGTACTCTTTATGACTACTGGAATTGGGATATGATGTGCAAATAAAACAGGTAAAATATAAATAAAAATAAAACAGGTTCAGAATTAAATATATCATTTGAAGCTGCTGGGATTGTCACTTTCCTGTCTGTTTTATTCATCTGGACTGGATGAGTCTTCTAAAAACTAAATTCTGAGGATATTCCAATGAATATTTCAGTCCACTGCCTCTGGGAATGTGCAATGATCAAAATGTGCTGTTTCAAAAACCTTGTTTAAAATACAGACTGTAGCCCATGTCTCTGCTGACACCGCCCACCCCATCTTGCGGGCAACGCCAGTTTGACAAAACACACACCTCGATCATCCTCAGTGTCCATGGTGACGAATGCAAACGGGAGTTTATCGGCGCTCTTTTCAAACCTCATTACCGCCGAAACATCCGAACATCAAGGATTATAACCACTTTATATGAACTGCAAACTCAAAATTGAGTTAAAGTGAATCTTTAGATCGAAGTAACGACTCTAACCTGACATATATAGCGGTGATAATGAGTGAAGCTGACGTTAGTTCGGCTAACATGAGCTAGCTGTCAGGAAGGAAGCAGGTAAGTGAAAGCTAACTGTTTGGGATTTAATGCTAACAGGCTAACCCTTGCCTGTGGAAAGATAAGTGAATTAGCTGATTAATGCCAACTTAAAACGATGAAAAGTATCGAAAGTTTAATTAATACTAAACATATTTAAAGCTAAAGCAGGTTTCGGAGTCTGTATTACGTTAGCTCGGCTGCTTCGTGTTTGTAAACTGATAAATCTCTAAAGGGACTGAGTTTTAGCATCAGAACAACGCAGTGAGGCAAACACGACTTTATAATTTCCATTCTTCAGAGACAACAGGGCTGTGTGGCTGCAGAATTTACTTGACAAAGCGATACTAGTACATTTCACACGATACTGCATCCTGCACCCATCCTTCAACACAGCTAATATAAGGCAAAGGTAGGGTTGGACAATATAAAATGTTATGACCCTATTTTAGTCTGTGTTTTATCTCGATACTGTTTGTTCACATTGTTAGTACTTCTTTGCAAATTACCAACCAACGCAAAACGACGGCACTACCACTATGTAATGTATTATCGCAGATTCTGATATTGATGCTGAACAAAATTGACTTTTTTCTTTCAGTGTTACAGTATATGCTTGTGTGGAACAGAAGTAAAACAAGAAAAACAGCGTTTCACTCTGGCAAAAATTAAACTCTTGGTTATATTATGTACCCATGCAGTGATGAGAAGTTGCACCAATATTGTATAATTTGCAGATATTTGGCCAATATGTGTGTCTGATGTATATCAACTGTAAATATCTGCAAAAATTTCCGTATCGACTGATTCCATTCTTAACTTTTTATTCTGATTGCTTTAGTTTGGAGCTGACTTCTTTGGTAATAACTTAGATTCATCTGTGTAGATTCTCATTCCTCTAGGTCATGGTTATCTTGAAGATTCAAAATTGAGGCAATTGAACTGTGCTGAGTTTTGGGAAGACGTTAAATAGTTGGTGCAGGAGCTGATATTTACCTTACTAGAGAATAAAGACAACAACAATAGAAAGGGAGGAGTTGCAGAAAGGACTCAGACCAGAGGCCTATAGCACGAAGCTCGGTCAACTTATCCCCGATAACTCACATCTATCCAGGATTGAGTGACCGACAACAATGGCCATCAGGATAATCGATAGCACGACGCAGATTATCAACACGGTAACTCAATCCAGGATTGTTTCATCCAAAGCCGTGAACGCGCACGTATAAAGGGAGGGCTCAGAGGCAGCTGACCAATCATGATCATGATCATGAGAGGAGAACACACTGAGAGGAGAAGCGAACACACTGACAGAGCTCCGTATTTTACATGTGAAGAGCAGCGTCTGATAATGTTAAGATGTTAGGATAAAAAAACAATATAATAGAGAAAAGAAACATCGTAGCAGCTGTCAGTCATAGACAAAGTTTCTTTTTATGCCTGCTTTTAATGCACTTTTTATTACTTCATGTGCTCTTTGTTTGTGACTCATGTTAGGTGACCTTGAGTCTTGTGAAAAGCGCCCTGAAATAAAAAGTGTTATTATTAAAATGCGTGGCGGACTGTGAAAATGCACAAAGTACTTATTATGGGCTATATCTGACAGTGATCACACTCATGAATCTCATGAAGCAACATACTGTGAAAATGTGTTGCACGTCTGACAATTATCACTCCATTCCCTCAGATAATCCCTCTGCCGTGAGGAGTTCATGGGAGCAGATAAAAAATAAAATTAACAAATTAATAATCAGCAAGAAAAAAAAAAAAACTCAAACACATGAATAAAGTGCAGGAATGACATGATGGAGATGATGGAATAATAGAATAATGTGCTGTTTCACATAAGAATTACATCCCCTTATTTGTCAAGCACGTTATGATGCATTTGAATGTATTAAAGGGGCTATAGAAGTGAAGTTTATATTGCAGGGCGATGCAAAATAACAGTGTGACAGTCCGTGCTCCGCTCCTGCATGTCGCACGGGGAATAAACGGCTCCAATATATCACCCAGGTAGATGATTCCAAGCCAGGAGAACAGGTACATCTCATAGTGCGTTGTCAGATTGATCTAGTGGGTCAAATCGGTATTGTGACACTCCTTCTCATCTTCATGATCGTCTCAAAAGTTGTGCGCCTCCTTCTACCGGGTTCAGGAGAAGAGGACAGGGCACTGATTCGGAGAAGCTGATTGGCTAGTGCGAGGGCCATCTCGCAGGTTCAGATTCAACCTCCAACTTATCCTTCCCCGGAGCAGGATAGCCGTTCAGAATAAGTCACCATGGTGATCTACTCTGATAAAAAGGGAACCGGCTTCGTGCTATCAATAAATCAGGGTTAACCCTGAAGTTATCTCGCTAAGACATTAATCCTGCTTCGTGCTATAGGCCTCAGGTGATTCAGACCCCGAGAGTTGTTATGGGTCTTAAACTCCCCCCTGTCATGTGAAATATTGTGGTCACATGCTCCCAGGTGTGAATGTTTGGAGAACTTCCTGGGTAAAGAACTTAGCACATGTGGCTGAGAGATTGTGTCTGAGGGGCCGATTACACAAGGCCTAAAATGGTCAAATCTGATAAGTTTTCATTGCATTTCGGCCTCTTCTGTACATGGGAACGGTACCTGGGATGCTTAAATCTGCAAACTTGAAACCAGGCTCCAGAGTGGAGAGTTTTCAATACGCTCTCCATGCAGCACTGTGTAAACCCATATCAGAGCGTTTCAGGGTGAAACGCTGACGTCACCTCATGCGCAGTACTCTTACAGATGAAGGCTGCGCGCGCATACCAGGAACAACTACTATTTGGCTTTCTACCGAGTAATGTGTGTGCCGCTTACTGTGCTCAGCTTGTTATCCAGACAGATTTTTTGGTCAGAACAGATTTGTTGTTCAGAAAAGAAACTCCTGTGTCTTTGTGCATCCACTCGCCATTGCTGTTTGTGAAATGTTTTTCGTCTTTGTACGTGTATTTTAGCAGCTCTGCCTCTCTGCAAACCTAAACTGCCATCTATTGAACCAACATGTATACTAGGGATGGGATGAAATATCGTTTGGCAATATATCGCAATACAGTACGTGACGAAATGCATCAAGTTTGAAAAAAATAGATCGCGAAATAAAGACGACACGTCGATAATAGCGCATGTGACCAGAAGTGACGACAACAAACATTAGCACCAACTATCCGCTTGGATACAAGTCATCTGTCTGACAGTATTTTGGCTTTCTCATTAAACAAGACGAAGACGGCGAAACAAGCCTACCGCTCGTTAGCATGCACTCTCTAACCTCTCTAGGATTAGAGAGAGTGTTATTGTTTGTGTTTGGCCTGTTAGGCCTTGTGTTTTCCTGTGTGCAACTCAAATAAAAACAAATACATTGTAATTACACAGTAATATTTTTTCTTTTTTACTTTTTTTGATATTGTATCGTGACGTATCGTATCGTGACCCGGGCATATTGAGGTGCAGCATATCGTGAGTCTAAGTGTACCGTCCCATCCCTAATGTATACTACAGCGGTTTCATTCGTTTCAGCATCTTCGTTTGATATGAATTTTTTGAGGCAGATGCTGATACCGATATTTGGCAGAGAAAAATACCAATTACCAATAAATTTAAAATATATATATAAAATTAATTTTGAAAATTAACAAACTTTATAAGCACAACAATGAATATATGAATTACAGGCAGAACATTGTGTAGTTTTGGTCCTTTAGTATTTGTTTAACTTTACACCAGTGAGAAAATTTAAAGCAAATAACATGCTAAAAAAAAGCATTGAACTTCTGTGACGTGAATTATAAAATCGTAAAAAAGAGTCACTCTGTATATTGTACTTCTTGTTGATGAAAACTAAAGGTAAGTTACAGCAAAGGTAGAACAACTTTTTAAATAGTTGTAAACCGATAACTGAGAGGAAATCAACAAAAACACTAAGGCAACATTCTTTTCATAGGCATTTTTAGTTTTCTTTGCAGCTGGTGTGCAAATTCCTGCAAAATAAAACAAATAACCTTTTTAAAAATGTAAATATATAGATTATTTATGAACTTGTCGCATCATTAGTTCATTAGAAGCAGGTTTTAGTTCAGGTAAAAACTCTTTTTTATTTTAAACATGAGGTAATTTGCGTGATGAAATGAAAATATTTTGTGGGACACTGCACATATTTCACAAACTTTAAATTTAAAGAGGCTGATTAAAGTCCCCAGCTACGATTAAGCCTCCCCTGAAAGAGTTTCCTGATGACGTTGTAGGGCTCCGAGGAACTATACTAATGCAAGCATAGTTAGCTCCCTAACTAGGTCGCTTAGCTGCCGTGTCAGGAACAAGGGGATAAAGCCAGTCTGTCATAATCACAATAGAACAGTCACAGCTAAACTGATTCCCTGCCATCAGCAGGTCCAATTCATCAGTATTGACAACAACGGAGGCGCCGTCGGTCAGGAAAACTGTTCGGCAGTGCCCGGTCTGTCTGTGAGGCTGATCCGTAGTTGAACAGAGAGCCCGGTGGTCTCACTGCGCGGCTTGGACACGGAACGTTTACCGTTTTATGGGAAATCAAGAACATATCGGCATTACTTCGGCAAAACTCTGGCCGATGTTGAATATTTACAAAAGGGCTATAATCGGCCGATGTATCGGTAGGGCCCTATCTAGGTGTGCAGCCCTTAGACCCATCACCAGCAGCATAACCTCTGTCACTTACAACATAGCAAAACATTTGGCCACAATCTTAGCTCCACTTGTTGGGAACATTCCTCACCACATCAGAAACTCTCAGGACTTTGCCCACAAAATCAAGGACATCACACTGGACCAAGAAGAAACCATGGTTTCCTTTGACGTCACATCACTATTCACCTGCATCCCGACCACAGAGGATCTCTGCCTCAGTACCACCTATTCCCAGTCCAGGGACCACTACTACAGACAGAAACTTGGATGTGCCATGGGCTCCCCTGTATCTCCCAAAGTGGCTAACCTGTACATGGAGGTGGAGAGAAAGGCCTTATCCTCTTTTCATGGAGCAACACCTAGCCACTGGTTCAGGTGTGTGGATGACACCTGGGTCAAAATCTGGGCACATGAAGTAGAGGCCGTCATAGACCACATCAACACAGTGAACAGTAACATCAGGTTCACTTGTGAGGATGTCAATGACAACGTTTTGGCCGTTTTAGATTGTGCAGTACACTTGGAGGCAGGAGGCTGGCTCAAAGTGTACAGGGAACCCACATGGATCAATATTTACTATTTGATTCCCATCAACCTCTGCAGCACAAGCTGGGTGTCATCAGAACCCTCAACCAACCAGTCTGAGAGTGTTCCTATAAGAAAGGAGGGAAAGGAAAAGGAGCAAGAACACATTAGAGAAGCCCTTTCGACCTGTGGATACCCAAAGTGGGCCTTTTTGAGAAACAAGAATAAAAGGACATGGAGCGTGAAAGGGAAGAGAGATGCAAGAACACTGTGATCCCTTACATTACAGGTTTATCCGAAAAACTCAAGAGAATCTTTGGCAGACACCAGATTCCTGTGCATTTCAAGCCTGGAAACACACTATGGCAGAAGTTGGTCCATCCCAAGTACAAAACACCTTGACATAAACAGAACATTGTGGTGTGAGCAGTCCAGTGCAGTGAGGAATGCTCAGACCTGTCTATTAGGGAAACTAAACAACAGCTTCACAAGCGTATGTCTCAACACAGGAGTCACCTCCTCAGGTCAGGACTCGGCTGTCCACCTTCTCTTGAAGGACACAGGAAACTCTTTTGATGATAGCAATGTGCAGGTTTTGGCGAGAGAGGAATGATGGTTTGAAAGAGGAGTTGAGGAAGCCATCTTCACCAGACTGGAGAAACTTTCTCTGAACAGAGGGGGTGGACCCAGACTAGGGATGTAACGATATTAAAATTTTGTATCACGGTTATTGTGACCAAAATTATCACGGTTATCATTATTATCACGGTATTTTTGCGGTGTGCTCAAAATGTTTAAAATGTACTTAACACAAAATTGAAATCATTAACCCCTTTAATATTATAAGTTTAACAGTTCTTTTTAGTCTTTTTTGTCAATTAATGTGTCAAGAAATGCCCTTTGAGTACATTTTTACCCTTCTTTCATGAGAAATAAATGTAAACAATTCTAGCAAGTATTTGACATTATTAATAAACACTTAAAACAGTGTCTCGTTCTAAAAATCATGACCTGGTTGCTCAGATTTTAACTTTAAACAGGATTCTCTTTATAAACAATTGAAAATTAACAACATTTAACCTATTTTACATGCACTCACAGATTTTAGTTTGCCTGCAGCATTAGTGTCCATGTTACAGCTCGTCATATTAGGCCATGTCATGGCCTTTTTTTTTTTTTACTGACGATAGTCCCTGTTAGCCCTCTTCATGACTCTTCTCTGGTCTCCTCCTCTCCCTGGCAGATCTCCTTGATATTTTTTCCAAAGTACGATCGATTAAATCCATAAAGCACAAACTTTGACGGAAAAAGACGATCAATTTCAAATACGGCGAAAACACGGCAAAAGAACGGCAAGAATACACTCTAAAATGATCATAATGCTGTTATTTACAACATCTAGACATTATTTAGACAGAGAATACTGACAAACCTCCTGTAATTCACTCGGGTATGGCTCATTGAATCTTTTCTCTTGCTCTATCTCTCTTTCGCCCTCTCTCGCTCTCTTTCTCGCTCGACCTCCACGGCTCCGTCAGTTCATTTACTCGAGTAGTTACGGCAGTTTTAACCGAAGACGTCTTTTCCTTTAGCAGCAGCTTCGTGTTTAGACAGGGTGACTGTCTTCTAACAGTTTCCCTTGGCATCCTTGTAAAATCCAAAATTTAACCAGACTGAAGAGGCCGTTTCCAGAGTAAAATCTGCGCTGTCTGTAACTTCCGCTGAGGCCAAACAATGCAAACGGCGCATGCGCGCTTCCCATGAGGCCGTTTCATCCGGGAAAAGCCTCATAGTTCAGGCATTTCTAGGCAAAGAGCAGCATCACCGTGCGTTTTTGACGCATTGTGGTTATCAAACACGGTAAAACGGTAATTTTTATAGGACGCGGTAATGATTACCGTGGGAAATTTTACCGCGGTTTACCGTTTTCCCGGTCACCCTTACATCCCTAACCCAGACAAAACCTTTCAGCCACATACAACGCTGTGCTAAGTTCTCCTCCCAGGAAGTTCTCCAAACACTCACACCTGGGAGCGTGTGACCACAACATTTCACATGACATGGGGAGTTAACAACCCCTTCAGGGTAACAAGTCCTGGGGGCTGAATCACCCTGTGAAGAGTTTCTTTGAGTCCTTGCTACAAATCCTCCCTTTCTATTAGGGCTGGACGATTATGGTAAGAATAAGAATCTCGATTATTTTAAGTGATATTGAAATCACAATTAATATACACAATTATTCATTTATTTAAAAACTTCAGTATTGATTTAAACACAACTTTAAAGAACCAGCGAGTGGCACACACAGTATTATTGATCCACATAAGTCACGCACACTGTGGCTGCACGTGGAACACAGAAGCGCTATGAAGTGCAGGACCTTGCATACATGGCACTCCACACTGTGTGGCACATTAATTGTTTTTCTTCGATTACAATGTTTTTATGATTGTCAGATGGCAAAATTGAAATCACGATCAAAATCCGATTAATTGTCCAGCCCTACTTTCTATTGTTGTTGTCTTTTTTCTCTAGTAAGGTGAATATTGGCAAAAAACTCAACACTGGTCCATTTGCCTCAATTTTTAATCTTCAAGATAACATACATACATGTGACCTTTTACTATTAGGACTAGGTGATATTGGCAAAAACTTGATCATTTTTGTCAATTTTGAGATAATGATTTAAAAATATGAATGTTTCTGATTGAACACCACCTGTATCCCGTCTAGACACCTTTATCATTTTGATTCTCCCAAGATGCATGAAAGGGCAAAAAGGAGGGAAAAATATTTCAGAAAAAGTGAAAAACAATTCAATGTTTGATCATAAGAATAACTCAACAATGTTTCATTGCTAGAGATTATGTAGGCAAAAATAAAAACTAAGCTTTGAAACATTCACCAAACATAAAAACAAAATCAACGTACACAAAATAGCACATGGCAGAGTATTAGTTTAATCTTAATAATTATGGGAAGTTAGCAGTTAAACTGAAATTCAGTCATTTGCTTTGGGCTAACGTCTATTTAGCTAAATAATAAAATAAATTAAAACTATAAATGATTTTTGGTCAAGAATAACTCACCTCACTGCATGATATTACAATAGTTGTTATGAAAAGTATCAAAGTAACTTTGGTCAACCTTACCCCACATTATTGTAAGTCTTATTTGTTGTTGAATTGTTCGTGTCCCATTGTAGTCATGAGCAGCATCGCAGAGAGAAAGTTTGTCAATCTGCGGAAACGTCTGGACCAGCTCAACTACAGACAAACTCTGGGGATCGAGTCACTACCGCTGGTGGAGAAACTCTTCAAGTTAGATCTTAAAGCCATCCTTTACCTCTGAGCTTAGAAATATCATTACAAGGTCCAGACTTCCCTTCTCTAACATTTCTGTGTTTTACAGTGACCTGGTTCACACCACTGAAAGCCTGCGCAATGCCAAACTGTCAGCAGGGAAAACGCAGAAGGAGAGCAGGAACTTTGATGCTCTCCTGGAACCATACAAAGCGGAGAATGCTCGAGTCGTCAGAGAGAATAATGAGCTGCATCTCGAGCTTCTGAAGCTGAGGGAGGAGAAAGACCGAATCACCACAGGTAAACTGTAACTGATAACAAGAACAACCAAGGATTGAGATTGATGGCAGTCATGAGGCTGTTTGTCAAAAAAACAAACAAGTCCAAATAAAATATGACTAAACTAGAAAGCACTCTGAGAGAACAAACCTCACCCAAGGTAGTCCACATATTGCTGTTACATCTATAAGCAATATTTCCAAGATAAAGTTACCATCATAATATAATTCATGACCCTGAAAACCCACACCTAGCACTCAGAATCATGTTGATATCATCATTAGTTTGACAGTTATTGATCAAAAACGATTGTTGACTAATTGTGGTTATCTGGATCACCACCAAAAACTATTCATTTGTAAGTTTGACCTGAAAGTTTCAGCAAAATCTATATGGTAGTTTTGCAGAGTCTTGCCAACAAACATATGCTGGCCAAAACATAACCTCCTTGACAGAGATAACTACATGTAATCAAACAGTTAAGAGATGCACTAGAGTACGTGTGGGGCAGACAAAAGAAGTCCATTCATAGATATGTGTTTTTCAGGATTCATTGACTAAAATACAAAAAGGAAGGAACAGAGAAGGTCATGGCTGCTGCCTCTCCTGCCCAGGTTAAAAGGAAAATGGAGACCCAGGTGTTTGATGTTCCTCTACCTACTTACCTGCTTATATTATCTCGGGGGCCGACGGTGTTACCTTTTTGCTCAATTTAATAATTTAAATGTGAAAACTCAATATGCCAAGCAAATGATTAGCAATGGAAATATTTAAAGGTCCCATATTTTGCTCATTCTCTGCAGTTTAACATGTATCCTTGATGTCTTCATGAAACCTTAGTAACATGCTTTGGTCAAAAAAAAAAAAAACATGAATAAAGTCACAACTGCATTCTTTCCACGCTCACAAAACCCCTCTGTTCAGAACGGCTGGTTTTGAAAGCAGTTGCCAACATATGCTAATGAGCCAGAACTGAGCCGGTAAACACAGTACCTACTGGGACTTGACAATAGACCTGCAGCGTATGTTGAGCAAAGCAGAGCGCCTTGCCACTTCAGCTACATGCTGCTTACAGTCTACTCAGGTAGACGTAGACTTAACTAGTGAAAAAATGATTGTACTGCAACACAATATCCACAGACTCAACAGCTCGTCAAATACCATGAGTTTACATTTCTGCAGCCTGCTATATACAGGTTATATACAGGTTCTGTTGTCTACTCTCACATTTTTTTGAATGGGAGGAAAGCCAAATACCCCAAAAGGTGTTCAAAAGTCTTAAATTTGGGACCTTTAAAATAAAGTACTAAATATAGAAAATGCTCAGAATAAACTAACAAAAGAACCCTTTGATTAAACTAAATGCAGAAATTTAACGGTGGGAAATCTGGATAGATGCCAGAAAATGATTTTGCGATAGAAAAAATAAATTAATGCAATTTAAAGTACTGAACATGCATTGCTACACTCTGGGCACTAAAGTTGTTGCATCAATTTTGGAGCCGTTGAGGGAATATTCATGCACCTGCTTTGCAGTTTGCATCAAAATAAAAGATATTTGTTTTTTCACAACTAAATAAGAAATTACCCTGCTCTTTTACCTTGACGAGACATGTTCAAAAAGGGTGGATAAAACTTTAAAAAATAAGAATATGGCCTACTATAACACCGCATGCACACTGGATAAGTAGCATTAGTGCTAACCGTCTGGCTAACATTCACCTCCTGACTGACTGACTGAAGGATATTTGTTGCAGGTTTAAGAAGGAGTGTACTCCAACATTACTTTCAAAACACTAAAGCTGAATGAATTAATTATAGCCACAGTAATTCAAAATAAAGGATCTGCACATTTTAGGATCGGGCAAAGGCTCCATTGTGAAACATCTAACAGTAAATCAAATGTTTTTTTTCTTACTCTAAGTGTTTTGATTATTGTGGTTCATTGTTAAACTTGAGCCCCGGATATACGCAATAAAGGGATCAAACATCTTATAAAATTCTTTAAGGGAGCCCCTTAAAACACTCCTAATCTCTTCTAATTTAACAAATGTATGGACTTCTTTTGACTATAATGTGTTTGAAGGAGGAATTGGTGACCTCCATTGTGTTAAGCCCCTCATAAGAAAGCTTCTCTCTCATCTGCCATCATGACCTCCTGGACTCTGTCATTTTTCTTGTTTACTGTCACTTTCTAGCATGTGACATTGCATCGCAGTGTGCATGAGTCAGATTCAAAGCTGGATGAATGAAGTTAACTTCAGGACTTGTTCATGTCATCATAAAGCAATTTCCACCTCAACTAAGAAGACTAGAAATGATTGAGGAGACATACAAACTCTCACCTTACTATGATATTTCAGAGCTAAAAACCCACATCAGAAAACTGGACCATGAGACCTCCGACTTGAAGTTTTTAAATAATCAGTATGTGCACAAAGTTCGCTGCCTGGAGAAGGACAGCAAGGCTAAAGCTGAACGCATCCAACAGCTGCAGGAGAAGAACATGCAGGCCGTGGTGCAGACGCCAGGTAACACAGTAAGCCCTGCCCTTAGATCCCAGGACTTCTCATAGCTAGAAATAAAAATGTCAAAAAAATTATAACTCTGCTTCCCTCTGATGTACTTTTACAGGTGGAAAGAAGCGGAGCATTCCATTCAGACGTCAGAGGATGTTGATTGATGAACTTGTTCCTCCGCCCACCTCATCAGCATATCCTGTCACTCAGCCTGATGACCCGTTTATTGCTGACCTGCTGCTGATGGCTGATGGGAGGTTTGTTCACAGATATTCTTGCTGGATGAGGTGATTGTATGAATTTTCATTTTGCATGATTACCCAATATGTGTATACAGAATGAATGAGCTTCAGGAAGACATCATCAAACTCAATCTGGACCTGGAAAATGCTCATGGACAAATAAAGCACTGTAGCACTCAGGTAAGAGACAAACCAGTGATGAAGAAATTAACTCTGTGATATCTCAGATGTTTAAGTCATTTAAAGTTTATGGTCTCAAAGGTAGAGGAGAGGAACAAAGAGATCAAGCGTCTGAATCATGCTCTTCATGGAGGACGGCCTCATGATGTGATCTCCCTTGAAGCTCAGCACATCAGCAACGAGAAACTGATCGACCATCTCAACCTTCAGGTTAGTCAGGGCTTGTGGTATGAGCTGGGCTGTCCAAAGCTGTGCCAACTGCATGACCTCAACCCTCACTATACTGCCAAATGTACTTGCTCATCATCCAAATCATTGAATTCAGGTGTATAAAATCAGGCACTTCAGCATGCCAACTGCTTCTACAATCATTTGTGAAAAAATGAGTCGCTCTCAGGAGCTCAGTGAAATCCACCATGGTACCTAATAGGAGGCCACCTGAGCAACAAGTCCAGTGGTGAAATTTCCTCATTACTAAATATTCCATAACTGTTAGTGGTGTTGTAACAACGTTGAAGCAAAAGCAATTAGGCCACGTAAAATCCCAAAGTGGGGGTCAGTGGTGCACAGATGTTGCCAAAGTTCTGCAGAGTCAGCAGCTACAGACCTCCAAGCTTCATGTGGCATTCAAAGTAGCTCATGAACAGTGTGTGAGAGCTCCATGGAATGAGTTTACATGGTCGAGCAGCTGCATCCAGGCCTCACATCACCAAGTTTGATGCACAGTGTCGGATTCAGTGGTGTAAAGCACACTGCTGGACTCTGCAGAAGTGTTCTCTGGAGTCTGTCTGGATATCAGATGGAGTCTGGGTTTGACAGTTGCCTGGAGAACAGTACTTGTCTGACCGCATTGTCCCAAATGTAAAGTTTGGTGGAGGGAGGATTATGGTGTGAGGGTGTTTCTCAGGAGTTGGTCTCGGCCCCTAAGTTCCACTGAAAGGAAGTCTAAATGCTTAAGCAGACTAATACCGCTTTCACACTAAAGTAGGCGGGTCAACCCGTGTTTTTTCAACATGGGTTAACCCGCTAATATTTGCAAGGGGCTCTTTTCCCACTGCCAGCAGACCCGGGTCAGCAGTTGAGCTGCGTGGCCGTCTCTTTTCCTCTGGCGCATCAAGCTGGTGTCATCATGTTGATTGTATGTTGTAGGAGCATGCAAACATGTACTCTAACAGCCTATTTAAGTCAAGTGAACGCAATAAATTAATTTCTTCTACATGTAAGCATGCTGTTAATGATAAGTCTGGGTTTGCAGAAGGAAAAATGGTCAAAGTGGTTGTCATTTTGTTGTCTTCCCTTTCTTTGTCTCTGCTGTGTTCCTTAGATTGAATATCTGCAAGAGGCAAACAGGACTCTGGAGCAGAAGGTAGAGGGTCTGCAGCAGAAGAAGAAGGACGCCTCCACTGAGGTGGCCAATCTATCTCTAAAGAACTTGGAGCTATGTGAAGAGTTGACGCACATCGACGACCTTGCCAAGCAGATGGAAATGGACAAAGAACGAGTGATCGAGACGGCTGACACAGAGCTGCAGCAAGCCAAAGTAAGAATACCAGGCTGCAGGGAGAGCAGTTTTTACAGTACGAGTGAGGATCAGAATCTTTGTACTTGCTTTTATTGATTTTGTCAACAAAAATATTTTTAAAAGACACAAAGTTTTGTGTAAATATATCACTGGTCCAACTCAAACGTCAAGCCCTATTTTAAGAATGAATGAACAGACAAACAGAAAAATTACATTTGAGTACTGAGGCTTACTGTGTAAATGCAGCCAATGAGGACCAAGATGCAGAAGGAGAGCAGACCTGATGACTTAAGGACAGCCCAAACTACAGCATCTTACATTTCAATATCTACTGCCAACAGAAAGAAATACTAAGGCAGCAGAAGATCATTGAAGACCTGGAGGATTTCCTCACAAAAGCAAGACGGGTATGTAAAAAAAGATCTTTTTTGTATTTCTGAATATCTGCTTGTCAGGGAAACTCTTCTACAAACTTGAAGCACTAACTTTTCTGTGTTGAATTGAAACAAGTTTTCTTTCAATGGTTGACTTCAGGAGCAGTCTGAAGGGGATTTTGAAAAAGACCGCCTCAGAGATGAGCTGGAGGAGCTCAAGGAGCAAAACCAGAAGATGGAGGGACTTGTAATCTTCCTGGAGGAGGAAAAACTCAGGCTGAGGAACAAAATGGAGAAAACGATGGCAGCTGGTGGGGAGCACTAAAGTTCTGTGTAAGGCTCTTAACATTGTACCATTATTTTAGGGTTGACATTGATCATCTTGTTCCCCAGACAAAGACCTGGTTCTAGAGTTGGAAGCCATGCGAACCAAATATGGCGTCTGTGGAAGGGAGCGCTCTCCATCTCGTCTGGACGCTTTTGTTAAAAGTCTAGAAGAAGAGAGGGATTATTATCGCAAAGAGGCTGAGCGTTATAAGAGAGCCAGAGTAGGTGGCTGTCTAGATATCAGCCCCAGTCGAAGTCCAAGCAGGAGTCCACAGAAAAAGGGGACAAGGGTAAGAAATTACAAAAAGAAAAATGTATACTCTTCCAGGTATCGGCATCCAGAAAAAACAATGCTATGATGAAATCCTTCACAGGGAGGTTCTGCGGAGTTCGAGTTGCTGCATTTGCTGAAGGAGAGAGACGAGTTGAAAGAGGCTCTTCTGGACTTTGAGAATCACATGGAGGAGATCCAGAACAACATGAAAGTTCTCACCTCTGAGAGAGAACATCTGAGAAAACTCTACAAACAGGTAAGTCTCTAAAATGTTCATCTAAAATATGTTTGTCAAGATGCTTGATACTTGCACACTTTCTAGTACAGCGGGTTTTAAAATTATTCATCAGTGTTAGTTTAATGAATGATAATGGGCTGATCAGTTAATCAGGGCTTTTGACTGATTAACATACTGTATGGTTAATGAGATGAAGGGTAATTCAGCATTGTCTAAACTTATCGACCATCCACTAATGTTGATATCAAAATGGTGAGTAGTACAGTGGCCCCCCTCCATCACAGGTGTTAGGTTCCAGACCCACCCGCGATAAGTGAAAATCTGCGAAATAGAAACGCTCCATTTAAATATACACTAATATCACAATATACGTTTATAACTTTTATGGAAAATTAAAACAACGTAAAGTTATTATTATTATTTTTTTATACTTTATTGTTTTCATTTTTTTAAAGGACAGAACAACAACAAGGACACAGGACCATTTCCACATACAAAGCACATAGGGACAACCGGTACATTTTGGTATCAAGTGATTTGGAGTCTTTTCCTTTTTTCAAGGTCGAGTGAGTCCCACTTTCTCCAATATTCCTCTCCTTTCTGCTTTTGGAGTTGTAAAGAAAAAGTCATTTTCTCCATATTGTGAATGGAATTTATTATGTTTATAAGGAGTTTCACGGAGGGAGGGTTCTTCTGGAGCCAGCATTTAGTGATTGCTTTTTTACTTGCAGCCAAAAATATCTTCAGAAGATATTTATCTCCTCTGCTGAGGTCCCCAGGCATATTTCCAAGATATAAAGATGAGAATGAGAAGTCAATAGACCTGTCCAGAGTCTCTGTTATAAGCTGTTCTACTCCTTTCCAGAATGTTTTTAGGTGCGGACAAGACCAAAAAATATGTATGTGGTCTACAGGGTCTGCTCCACACTCCCTCCAGCAAACAGACTGGGTGCCACTTAGTTTTGATTTTTGATTTGGGGTAAGAAAAAAATCTAATTATATTCTTCCAACAAAAATCTCCAGAATAAGGAACTTGTGGAAGTGAACTGCATTTCCCAGATTTGAAACCACGCATCCTCTGAGATGCTTATATTGGCTTCTTTTTCCCAGCGTTGCCTAATATAATCTGTTGAATTCTTGTTTATCAAAATAAAGCTTTTGTAAAGTTTGCCAATTATACCTTTAGAGGTTTTTGAATTATAACTATCAATAAATATCTGTATAATTCTGGGGGGTTCAAGTAAATCAGGAGTCTGTATGCTGTTTTTAAAAAAATGGCGGATCTGTAAATAACGGTAGAAATCCTCTTTGTCTTACCCATAAGATTGACGTAGGTCTTCAAAACTTAAGAGGTTTCCATTTTTTATAATCTTACAGAAGGAAGTGATTCCCGCCTTAGCCCAGTGCTTGAACCTATAGTCCTGTGATGCTGGAATGAAGTGTGGATGAAAGGCAGGCCAACTCAGAATTTTGACCTCTCTGTGTAGTTGGAACCTCTTAACCGTTTCTGACCACAATTTTAAAGCAAAACTTACACAATGATTTTGTAATTGGTTTACTTCAGTACAACTGCCAGGGCAGCCCAGAATTGACTGAATGGGGATGTCCATTAAAGATAACTCAATGTCCTTCCATTTAGCTTCATAGGTCGGACTACACCAACATACCAGAGGCCTTAGCTGGGCAGACAGATAATAATCTTTAAGACAGGGTAGGGCCATGCCCCCCCTCTCCCCCGGCAGCTGTAGTGTTGAGTATCTCACTCTTGGATGTTTATTGTTCCAAACGGATCTTGAAAAATGTTTGTCCCACTCCCTAAATTGTTTAGCAGGAATTTCTACTGGAAGGGCTGTAAATAAATATAACAATTTCGGGAGAATGTTCATCTTTATTATACGAATTCTGCTGCCGAGGTCAAGGGGAAGCAGGCTCCACCCATCTAGATCATCATAAATTTTCTTATGTGTTCATAGTTCACCTTAAATAGCTGTGATAAGTTTTTTGTTAAGAAGACACCCAAATATTTAATTTGCTGTTGATGCCAGTTGAATTGGTGTCTATCCATCAATTGTTTTGAAGGGGCAAAATGAAAGGACAGGACTTGGGTTTTTTGAATGTTTAGGGTATACCCTGAGTATTCTCCATATTTTCACAGGATGTTCATTAGCAACAGGATGCCAGAGTCAGGGTTTTTAATTGTTGCAAGGACATCATCTGCATATAAGGAAATTTTATTTTCAACACCTCCTATTGTAATGCCCTCCAGGGCAGTTTCTTCTCTGATAGTTTGGGCAAGTGGTTCAATAAAAAGATTAAAAAGCAATGGGCTTAATGGGCAGCCTTGCCTACATCCTCTCTGAAGCTTTATTTGATTTGAGAGGCATCCATTAATTTTTATCCTTGCTGTTGGGGATGTGTAAAGCGCTTTTATACATTGTATGAATATGTCGCTAAAACCAAATCGTTCCATGACTTGAAATAGGAAGTCCCCTCCTACCGAATCAAACGCCTTCTCAGCATCAAGGCTGAGAAGGACTGTGCTTAAGGTTTCTTTAGAAATACAATTTATAATATGAAGGGCTCTTCTTATGCTATCATGTGTTTGTCTATCACTTATGAAACCTGTCTGGTCTTCATCTATCAAGGAGGGCATTACAGTGTTTAGTCTCTTAGCTAATATGGCTGCGTATAATTTATAATCAGTATTTAACACACTAATTGGTCTGTACCCTTTACAATCCGTTTTGTCCTTACCCTCCTTCGGTATGACTGAAATAAATGCCTCGTTCCACGAAGGTGGGATGATCCCCTCCCTTAAAGTGTAGTTAAAGGAGGTCTTCAATAAAGAGAGCAATGATTCTCTCTAAGGGTGCAACGAACATTCGGTGGCCGAATATTTTCGGCCGAATAGTGCAAAAAAAGCCATATTCGGCCTTCGGTGGAGTGAGCTAATAACAAGGCCGAATAGACCCCCCCCTCAGTAAGAGTCAGACACTCTCTTATCCACCCTGCTGAAAACAACACAGTCACACAGGGTTAAACTCTTGACGAAGCTCCGCTGCACTCGGCCGTATAACTTGGATGAAAAGCCGACGGCTGAGCCCGCAAATAAGTGGAGGACGAAAGACTAAACTATATTTCACGGAACACACAGCCTGGTCTTTGAATTTAAGTTTGCCATCAACGGTGTAGAACCAAAACTACTTCCACACAGCTCTCCACAGAACAGTTAAAGCCCAAATTAGAGCTGTTTACATCCGCTCCACTCGGAGCGGAAACTCTTTGGCTCAAGAGAGCAGCGGATGTGTCCGAGGGTCAAGCTGCGCTCACAGCGCCCTCTGTTGGACGGAACGGTCCACTGCTCCAGGCCTGATGTGTCGCCACACTCAATATTTTACATTCAAATATTTATTTACAATTCCATTACGGATATTTATTCCCATATTTGATCGGTTATTCAAATATTGAATATAAAGTGACAGCTTTAAAGCAGTATTGGTGGTATTATTGGTCTATTGGTATATATCCATCAGTGTACATTAATATTTTTTAATGCATGTTTTGTTTTGTTTGAAGGCTTAATATGAATGAAAAACTTTGTTGGGCTTCTTTTGAAAAGCAAAGGCTTCTGGAATATTAAAAAATGTCATAACATTTAATAAACAATTACTTCCTTTTAAAAACATGTCTAAAAATGTACTCTAAACTATTAATGCACTATCAAAAAATATAGTGAACTACTTTGCCGCCGCATTGGATATTCGGTTTGGTATTCGGTATTCGGCCCAGCATTTATTTATTATTCGGCTTCGGCCACAAATTTTCATTTCGGTGCATCTCTAATTCTCTCATACACTTAAACCACTCTGGAGGGAATCCTTCGCAGCCTGGAGATTTATTGGTGCTAAGATTTGAAATTGCAGAGTCAATTTCTTCAATTGAAATTTCACAGGTAAGTTTATCATTTTGAATTTTGCCTATAGAGGGAAGGTCTAATGAGTTAAGATATGCAAGGATTGTGGATCTGTCCGCTTTATCTGGCTGGGTGTACAGTAGTGTGTAATATTTTTCAAAGGCATTTTGAATTTCATCTGGTTTTGTAGTTATCCTGTTTGTTGCTGGATCCCTAATTTTATGAACTGTATTTACCACTTGTTGTTTTCTTAGTCTCCAAGCAAGTAACCTGGAAGCTTTAGGTCCTGCTTCGTAATATCATTGTTTCATCAACCTGAATTTTTTCTCCACCTTTTCACTAAGGATGTTATCTATCTCCTGCTTAACAGGTCTCATTTGCTCTAATATTGAGGGATTATTAGTAGCAGAATGAAGTTTCTCCAGATGTCTTAATTGTTCCTGTAACTCGAATAGTTTTTTAGCTCTAATTTTTTTTAGACTGGCACATTTAGCAATAATTTTCCCCCTAAGAAATGCTTTTGCAGCATCCCATAAAATAACAGGACTAACCATTCCATTATCACTGTGCTCTAAATAAAGTTTCAGTTCCTCTGTCATTTCAGTTTTAAATGAGTTACTATTTAATAAACTTGTATTAAGCCTCCATAAAGTCTTTTTAAGATTTGTGAAAAGATTAAATGTCACAGTCAATCCAGAGTGATCAGAAATATCTTTCTGTCCAATTTTGCAGTCCTTCACAATGTGGTAATCTCTATTAAACATAAAAATATAATCGATTCTGGAATAGGTGTTATGTCTTGCGGAGTAAAAAGTAAATTCTCTGTCAGATTTGTGTAGATATCCCCATACATCAATAAGTCCTAATTCTTGTAGAATTTTATTCACTTGTTTTTCAATTAGACTCTTTCTTCTCCCTTGACTGGTTGTATCTAATCTAGGGTTAAGAAGAATATTGAAGTCTCCTGCACATATACAGGGACCATATGTTTCTGCAGCAATTAGGCTGAATATTTCCCTAAAAAATGCAATGTTGCTACCAGGTGGAGCATATATGTTGCACAGAGTAATTTCTTCATGTTCAAGTTTTCCTTTAATAAGGATGAATCTCCCGTCCTTATCTTTAAGTTCTGAAATGAACTCAAAGCACACAGTATTTGATATAAGGATAGCTACTCCCCTTTTCTTTCCTGTTCTATGAGAGGAAAAGAAAGTATTTCTAAAGCCCATTTTCTTTAATTTTTCATGTTCTATGTCAGACAGATGTGTTTCTTGTAAGAAGGAAATTTTTATTTTTTCTTGTTTTAACTTTGCAATTATTTTGCTCCTTTTAATGGGATTGTTTATACCATTCACGTTTAAAGACTGTATGTTATAACACTGAATGAACATTAGTCGTCCTAAGCATGTTTTCCTGTACCTGTGGGAATCTGGTCCTCATCCTCAAAACATATACAGAACAAAATAGAACATTCACTGAACTTGTGATATTAATAAAGAACATGTCTTCCAGTTCAGAGGGTCTGATTTTACCTCTTTTGTGGAGGGGAAAAAGCCACTAAGTGGGGCCCCTCTGTAATAAAAAAGAAAAGCGAAAAGAAGAAAAAGGGGGTGGCCTAATGAGAGTTACCTGCATCGAACCTTTGCTGTGATTTAGATAAAAAGGGAGGTCACAGTGTTACATTCTTAACCATGGCTCTTAATAACCATGAGTAAGTAATCAGGACATTTGAGTATGTGTGTTCAAGAGTCATTAATCTTATTAGGAGGGGAGAAATAAGCATGTCTCTGTTAGGAGGGGGCAGAAACCTTTACTTATCCATTGTGACATCCCCTCTGTCTGGCCTCTGGAACACCTTCAGCCTTTCCCGTGCGCTCTCCTGATAGTTGTGCGCTCTGCCCGCACGTCAAGTCCCCGCCGTGTTCCAGGGCAGAAGGCTGTTGATGGTCTCCACAGTGATGTCCTCGGGTTTTCGCGAAGATAACGGCCCCACCGTGAAACCACGTCTCCTTAGATCCTCCGCGGCGTCCTCGGCGTTGCTGTACGTGACCGAGCCAGAGTCGAAGTGCACGTGCATCTTTGTAAGAGGGGTTTGAAAACGAATCCTCTTTTCCTTGAGTACTTTCTTAATGGGGTTGTACTCCTTCCTCCTCTGCTGTACCTTCTCAGCATAATCGTGGTCAAAAAACACACGGTTTTCTTGGATGTAGATCGGTTTCTTCCATGCAGCTCGGAGGATTTTCTCCTTGATGTTAAACTGTAGGAAGCGGACCACTGTTGAGCGCGGAGCCGCGCCCGCAGGTGGCTGCGGCCCCAGCGCCCTGTGCGCTCTCTCGATTCCCAAACTTTGCTTTCTACTCAGGTCCGCGATGTCTCCCAGCTCCGTCAGCATCATATTTTCAACATATTTTAACATGGAGGTGCCCTCTGCGTTTTCGGGGATGCCGTATATCCTTATATTATTTCGGCGAGAGCACCCTTCTAAGTCCGTTACCTTCTCTTGAAGTAACTTTTGGTTATTCAGCAATTGAACCAGAGTGTCTTTAACTCCAATGTCCCATGTCTCCTTCCCAGCCATGCTCCTCTCCATTTCTCCCAGTCGTGCAGCCACCTCCTCAATCTTCCCGGTAGCGGCGCTAACCTGCTGGTTAATTTCGGTAGTGAGCTCGTCAAGCTGTATCTGCATGTCCTCTTTAAAACTCACTCGCATCTGTGACAGTTCTTTTTTTATCTCTGATTTAAGATCTTGCATGCCTTCTGCTACAACTTTGCTCACCACCTTTCTCAGTGAACCAAGGGCAGCAGGTGAGCTCTCCACCGTCCCATCGCCATTTTCACCCGTTTGTACTTTGCTAGCAGCGCCGTCACTTCGTGTTTCTAGGTCGGTTTGGCTCCGAGATGTGACTCTCACCTTTTTGTTTTTGTCCCCGCTCATTGTTCTTCTGATATAGTATACATATAAAGGGTTAAGTACTCGAATTATGGGGTTATCATCTCCATCGATGCAAGAGCTCCTTTTTATGCTGCCATCTTAGTTGCCTAGCTGCCGGAAGTCCAATGTAAAGTTCTTTAAACACATACACTATATTGCCAAAAGTATTTGCTCACCTGCCTTGACTCCCATATGAACTTAGGTAATATCCGCTCCTTATCCATAGGGTTCAATATGACGGCGGTCCTTCGTTTGCAGCTATAACAGCTTCTCCTGGGAAGGCTGTCCACAAGGTTTAGGAGTGTTTAAGGGAATTTTTTACCATTCTTCCAGAAGTGCATTTGTGAGGTCACACACTGATGTTGGACGAGAAGGCCTGGCTCTCAGTCTCTGCTCTAATTCATCCCAAAGGTGTTCTATCGAGTTGAGGTCCGGACTCTGTGCAGGCCAGTCAAGTTCATCCACACCAGACTCTGTCATCCATGTCTTTATGAACCTGCTTTGTGCGCTGGTGCACAGTCATGTTTAAAGAGGAAGGGACCAGCTCCAAACCAGCCAGCGGGGGCATTGATTCAAAGGGAGACAGTGACCTTGTCTTAGCTCAGACCTCACAAAGTCTCTATTGTCTGATAAAATGACTGTACGGCCTTGAGAGAGAGAGTTTCTGTTCCAGAGCAAAGTTCACAGGATGAGGGAGTGGAGGGGGGGGGGAATCAAGCCTCTGTTAGCAAAACATTCCAGGAGAGTAGATACCTCTGCTCAAGGGCAGATGGAAAGCCGAAACAAATGGAGAGTTTGGGTCAGGCCAACTGTAATTTTCCATAAGGCTTTCTAGTCTTTTGGTCTCTCACAATGATGTTCCGAATCCGTGGGCCCATTTAGCCGAACCGTGCTGTCAGCTTCTCCAAGGTGTTATCCTGCTTTCAAACGAGTTTGAGAATCGCGTCAATCTTGTGATTGAGCTCACAAATCGCTTGAGTCTGAGTGTTGACAGTCCTGCACATTCCTTCAGTCATGACGGGCAGCTTGTCAAGAGCCAAAAGTGCTGCCATTGTCTTCTTAACTGCGTGATAGATTAGGAAACTGCTAACTCCAAACAGCAAGAAACCTGTTATCTTAAATCCAATTATGTAGGCATCTTCCATGTCTTCGATGGAAAGAATTGACAGGCACACAATCCTCCACTTCTCCCAGGAGTCCATCGTCTACCCAGCCGGGAAAGTACCATCAGGACAGGCGGGTTCTCCTTTACCCACTTTTCTCGTCGAGAAAGTGTGGTCGATGGCGTTGAGAGACCAGCTGATTAATTCCATGGTTTTAAGTTTTGGAAAGAAATGCAGAGAGAGGCTGCAATAGACACAGACAGCACAGCAGGGGAGATAAGGGCAGGGAGCAAAAAGAAAAGCATCCACCCCCATTGAGAAGCAGGAGAGAAATCACAATGCAGTTCGACAAGTGTCGTTCTCCTGGCAACCACCAAACCCAGACTCATCCATCAGATTGCTAGATGAAGAAGCGTGATTTGTCACTCCATAGAACGCGTCTCCACCTCTCTAGAGTCCAGTGGCGCCGTGCTTTACACCATCCAACGCTTTGCATTGCACTTGGTGATAAGGTCTGGATTCAGCTGCTCGGCCATGGAAACCCATCCATGAAGCTCTCTGCACTGTTCTTGAGCTAATCTGGCCACATGAAGTTTGGAGGTCTGTAGCGATTGCCTCTGCAGGAAGTTGGTGACCTCTTTGCACTATGTGCCTCAGCATTCGCTGACCCTGCTCCGTCAGTTTACGTGGCCTACCACTTCATGGCTGAGTTGCTGTCGTTCCCAAACACTTCCACGTTCTTATAATACAGCTGACTAGGGAATATTTAGGAGCCAGGAAATTTCACGACTGGATTTGTTGCACAGGTGGCATCCTATCACAGTTCCACGCTGCAGTTCACAGAGCTCCTGAGAGCGGCCCATTCTTTCACAAATGTTTGTAAAAGCAGTCTGCATGCCTAGGTGCTTGATTTTATACACCTGTGGACATTCTGATTCTGATTATTTAGATGGGTAAGCGAATACTTTTGGCAATATAGTGTATATATAAAACACAAACACAAAATCAGTGTACAAAACACTAAACTTATGCAGGACACCGATGACTGGAGAGAGAGATGCAGAACTGAGAGAGAACAAAGCAAGCATCTCTCCTTGCTGTGAGATGCAAAGCCACATGATACACAAAAGCCAATCAGTGACTGAGAAAAAATACTGACACTCTGATTGACTGCATTAGTACATACAGGCACATATCATGACACATGAGATTTACCTCACAAACAATGCAGCAGAATGTCACGAAATGGTGAAAACATACGCAGTATCAAATTTAATAGGTCTTGCAGACAAAAGCCCAAGTACCGAGACTGCAGAAACTGATCCACGATATTCCGGGGGTTTACTGTACTCGACTTGAAACCTGGTAATGTCCCTATTCTCCACAAGATAATCTATTAGTAAAAGCACAGCTTAGAGTAGACCAGGGGTGGGTGACTGGCAGCCCAGGGGCCACATGTGGCCCTCACCCTTACTTAATGTTGTCGACAGCTTATTTCGAATTTCCAAAAATTTTGCTACCAGAAAGATTAAAGGATAAGCTTGGTTCCTGCAGCTTTCACATTGTTTATAGAATGAAGCAGAACAATATACTCACCCAGAAGGCTTTCCTGATGCAAACAGTGCTTCTGGAGATATTTAGATCTAAAATCGAGCAGCGGACATCCATATAATGGTAGCACATAGGGCATACAGCGCCGCTCCTAAAATTGCATTAATCGTCCAAAAACTCATTAGTTTCACCAATATTCCATTATGGTCCATTCGGGCTGTCGTGGAGGAGTAGCCCTCTTTTTAAACAAAGTTTTCTATCACTGGCGTACATGGGGAATTTCTTTATTTCATTTTAAGAGTGTTTGGTTATTTGTAAAAGACAAATGAAAAATATCAACACAAAGTCACTCACAGCTCACAATCATTGTGGACTGAAGCTTGGCACGGTGGATCTGCCTGATTACAGACACTGAATTTGGCTGATCCAGCTGCTCTGAAAGGTTATTGTTGACACTACTCTCGATATATTGATTCTGTATGTGGCTGATCAGTGAGTGTTTTTACATGTTGATACCAGCAATCATTGAAATAATGGGGCTCACCATTCTGAAGTACAGTATTTCAGAATATAAACAAATTCTGAATTACTCTATTTTGGGTGTTCAGGACCTTTACTTTTGTTTTTGTGATAATAAGTATGAACCAATATTGTTTCATTTTTACAGATATTGAAGTTTATAGAATGTTGTTAAAATGGCAGCTTGGGATGGGATTTGAAAATCAATTCGAGTTTCTCATTGAAAGCAGTTAGCAGAAATTAGAATGAAAAAGTTAAAGGTTTGATTAAGGCAGGCAGAAAACAGATAATGTCAAAGTTGGGGCTTTTTGATTATTTTTTAAATTTTAAAATAATGATGCCAACCAAAAAAACATCCCCTGTCTGTGAGATTTCCTGCAAAGGTGGAAATTGCAGTAGCTTGCCAAATCATTTATCAGAACTGCACAATGTTTAATAACAGGGGTGCCATGTGTTTGATGCTGTCATCACAGAAACCTTGAGCAGGCCAACTTTTCTTTACACAAAAAATACATGAACTGATAAAAAGGTCCATTAAAGAATTGGATCACTATGCAAAATTGATAATGGCATTGGTATTTATGCTATTTTAAGTTCCCTCCCCTTTATCTACCAGTTGTAAAATGCTAGTTACCTCCGCCAAGGAGGTTATGTTTTCGGGAGAGTTTGTTTGTCCGTCTGTCCGTCCGTCCATCTGTGAACAAAATAACTCAAAAATAATGGATGGATTTTGATGAAATTTTCAGGAAATGTTCTGCATGGAAAAAGGAAGAAGTGATTCGATTTTGGTGTTGATCCGGATCAACGTCTGGCCGCCATGATGAAAAATGTGATTTTTGTGAATAACTACTGAACTAAAATAGATATCATTATGAATCAAATTGCTAATGGTATGTTTTCATGGCCAAGGAATCTAAATATTTAGATGAAATAAAGGTAGGACTAATATTTATGGTGAAAATCACAATATGGGTGAGGACTGTGCAGTGTTTCCTCTAGGTTCATTGCCTTGGAGCAATATATTGCTCCGTAATATCATAATTACAGACCATTTAGATCTGAATCAATATTGAACACTGGTTTTTGTTCACTTTTTTGGCAATGGAGCACTTTTTCATACAACTACAACATTCTCAAAATATTTAAAATACACTGCATAAAGTACAAAAAGTATTAAAAAAACAGGAAGAATGCAACATTTCATGTAATCATGTAAGCTCAGCAGGTGGAGAGAAGATAAATCATGCTTAATAAAGTTATAGTGACTGACAATAAGGAGGAACTACATGCTGAAAGTTTCCTACACTGCTAGCTGTGCTTCCCTTCTTGGTAAGGGCAGCTGGCTTAAAAACACTGAGATGTTTGCTTGGGGAGATTATTTGGTAAGCTTCTGGTCATCCATTAATGTTTGTTCAAATTGTTTTTTTGTATTTTTTTTACCGTTATGGTCGCTTCATCCTCCACCGCCTGAGTGTGAGTGTGTGCATGTGTCTGTGTCTTTATGCTCCCCTTCACGCTGCCGCGCGGCAACATGCCACCTCTAGTCATTTCAATGAGGGACAGGCGGCAGACAGCAAGCAAGCGGTTTTAACCCAGAAGCGGTCCACTGTGTTGAACTTTCTGGCTGCAGTCACCTGGCAGCAGCCAATCATATCGAACTATCGAAGAACTGGACGTGGGAAAGCATTTCTACTGAATTGTTTTTAGGGAAGGGAGTGTTGTGAGACACTTTTAGGGGGCCTTTGCTCTGACGTTCGCTGAATCACCGCTACGTCTCGGACCGCGGTGGCAGCAGCCGCTTGACTGCATGTTGGGGGCACTCCGCATGCAGAGAGACGGTTTGGCTGCTGCACGGCTTATCGGTGTTGCGCGAGAGGAATGGGGGAGGAGGCGTTTGTCAGAGCGGAGAGGAAAAAATGCATTTTATTGAAAGTAAGCAAACCATAGAGACACAACTATGGGCAAGATAGTTATCTGTCTCAGCACTCGCGACAACCGACTTAATGCAGGACTCTGCTGTGAAGGTGACGACATGATGCTGCGGTGGTGTATTTGCAGTTTAAAAAAAAAAAAAATATTGAAGGAGCGGCGGGCCGCCACTGCTAAATGAGTGTAGAGGAAACACTGCTGTGGCACTGCTGTGCTCGCCGAGTGCTTTTCTAGTTCCATTCTGTTTCAATGTTTTTTTTAATTGTTTTTTGGTATCTTAGACTCAAGATGAGCTGAAGTTGGCCAGGAGCTCAGATCCATCTGCTGACACCCTGAACCTGAAAGAGGAAATCAAGCAGGCAGAAATTAAAACTCAGCTGGTGACGGCAGAGAGAGACGCACTTAAGGAGAGACTGAAGGTGAGTCAATATGTCCTTTCGTGGTTTACCTGCTCAGTTACAGCTCTTTAAACTGACTTAACGGCTTCTTCCTCATAACAAATCATAGCCTGTTATTTTCAGTTTGGTGCCAGTAGTAAAGCCTTAAACCAGTAAATTTTGACATCAAAGTGTATTTGTACAGCACTATACTGAACATCTTGACAAGCTCAAAATACAAATTGAAGACCGAATGTAAAAAAGCAGATTCCCTAAATCTGGGCTTAACTATCCAACTTTCTTGTCAGTTAGGATGGTCGATATCAAGATAAGGCAACGGTAAAGACAGAAAATCCTGCTGGGGCTTACCCAACAAGCATGACACAGTGCAGAATTATAGCTGTTCAGCCTTCTTCTTCTGCCTATCCGCCTTTACTTGGCCGGGTTGCAGGGGCAGCAGCCAAAGCAGAGAAGCCCGGGGGGTTCCTGAGGCATTTCCTGACCAGCTGAGAGACACAGTCCCTCCAACGGGTCCAGGGTCTTCCCTGAAGTCTCCTCCTGGTGGGATGTGCCCGAAAGACCTCATAGGGGAGGCGTCCCGGGGCCATCCTGATTAGATGCCCGAGCTCATCTGGCTCCTTTCAATGCAGAGGAGCAGAAGCTCTACTCCGAGCCCCCCCTGGATGACCGAGCTTCTCACCCTATCTCTAAGATAGAGCTTCAACACCCTGCTGCTTGTACCCATGATCTTGTTCTTTGGGTCCCTACAAACAGCTTGTGACCATGGGTGAGGATAGAAACGAAGATTGAGTAGTAAATTTAGAGTTTTTCTTTTCGGCTCAGCTCCCTGACTCAGACCAGTACAGAGACAGCCTCACTGCAGACACTGGAGTAATCCGCCTGTTGATCTCCTTCTCCATCCTTCCCTCACTCGTGAACAAAGCCCTGAGATACTTGAATTCCTTCACTTGGAGCAGAATCTTATCCCTGACCCTGAATGGGCATTCCAACCTTTTCCAGTCGTGAACCATGGACTAAGATGTGGAGATACTGACTCTCATCCCAGCTTCTTCATACTCGACTGCAAACCAATCCAGCAAGAGTTGCAGGTCACAGTCAAATGAAGCCAACAGGACCACATCATCAGCAAAAGCAGTAACTTGAGCCTGAGGTCACCAAACTAGACACCCTCAACACCCTGGCTGTACCTAGAAATTGTTTTCATAGAGTCCAATACCAAGCACCAATCAGGTTCAGAACAAAGTTTGTAGTGATGATCTTTGTTTTTCATTTAATGAAAAAAAGGCCATGAAAATCTGATAAAACTGCTTCTAAATCTGTTAGCATCAGTCGGAGCTGTTACTTCCAGCTGTCATCTCACTCATAGCTCCCACCTCCTCTGCTTTAAAGGTCCCATATTATGCAAAAAACAGTTTATTAAGTCTTTTGGTGAAATTTTTTGGTTTTTGGCTTTCCCCCCAGCCCACAAAATGTGATATTCAGTGACAAAAACCTGTATTTAGTAGTGTTTGTGAATGTAAAATCCTGACCTTCAACGAGCTGTTTTGAATTTGGATAGTGGCCGACGTCACAATTGATCTTTTTGACCGATCAGGATTAAGTCTGACCTGATTGGTCCACCGGAGCAGACACCCCCCATCCCCTCTCCACTGCTGGAGAGATTTCTGTGTGAAGAGCAGCCATGATGGATTTACCAGCAGTGACCCCTGAGTGACCTCAGAAAACTAAGTGGATAGAGTTTATTTGTGAAGAAAATGTGCCAGCTACACTCGGCAAAAATCTGCATGTGTGTGCCAGTCATTTCACGGCCGACTACTTTTCAAACTTTGGACAGTACAACAGAGGACTTGCAACAAGACTGTTCCTGAATCCAGGCTCATTACCTACCATCCGCCACCAAACCTCGGACCCTGGAAATGTGAGTATTTTAAATGCTGTGTGCTGTTATTTTGCTAATTGCTACGAGCTGCTAACAGCAGAGGGAAGTGGAGCAGATGTAGGAGCTTTTCCCTCAGCGTTAAAGTTACTCTGAAAGTCTGCAGTGTAAACTTAGATGTATGAATAGCTGTATTGATAACAGGGGAAAGTACATAACTACACTATCGTCGGCTCAAATCAGTGTATCTGTAGATGTGATAACTGGCTTTATTGGCCACAGCATCGTGATCACCAAACTAATTTAATCTGATTTAGATGTATGAATATTCCCACAGTAGTCAAGAGGAGTTTAACAGCTGGAGGATTATTATTATTCCTCCTACAGCCCTCCTCTCCCCCCTGTCTCTGTGTTAGCTTCAGGAGGCTAAGTTTAGCTGCGGTTAGCCTGCTGTTTTAGCCTGTAATGTTACAATAAACGAACTTCGCTGTTTTCTAAACATGAGGAGTTTACAGTCGTGTCTTTTCTGAACCGTTATGTGAAATCTCTGTCATCTGTTACTTTGCTGGCTGCTGTTAAATGTACAGAGATCTGAGGACGGAGACCTGCTGCTCTGCACTCACTGAGGCAATGTAATTGGTAAATTATCTCATAAAGTATCAAAACTCATTTCGTTTCTAAACTGTGGACGAGGGAAACGATCAGTGAAGGCTGTGTTTCTTTGTGTTTTGCATCAGATCATGTAAATATTGAGAACAACAGGGAGAGTATATGACTACGCTAACGTCGGCTCAGTCAGTGTATCTGTAGATGTGATAACTGGCTTTATTGGACTTGGGTAAAGTTAGAAAGATATTTGGACTTTGCGGGTCAATAACTCATGAATAAAACAACGTACTAACAAACCAGACCCCTCTTTCTAATCACTGTCACAAAGACTGTGAGCTACGACCTCGTTTTTCTTTGAACGAGCCGTCATCTGAGCCACACAATTTCAACTGGTCTCAACACGCTGCCGGTAAAGGCTCGGCGGCTTAGGGACCGTCGGCAAATTACCATATCAGAAGAAAGGTGTGAAAGAAAATTCAATAACTTCTCCAAACTGAGAAATGAAGTCTTCAAAACCACAACAAACATAAAGGACCACATGTAATTCATACTACAGGTCATATTTTTCAAGAGTTATAAATTAAAATACATTACAGGGCGTGATCACTGAAAATACAGCAAATGCCATCAAAGTTATGAGACCTACCAACAAAATGAGAACAAAACAGGAAAGGTGATCTCCTTTACTTTGAACTGAAGCTGTTACTTTAGCAAAAAAAGTTTTGATTTGATTTATGGAATTGTTTGAATTAATGTGTAAGGACAATAAAAGCTGTAGTAACTTAACTGTTGTTTACTGTAGTGACACCAAACTTTGCTGGATGATCAAACATCACTTATACTCTGTGCTACAGCTGGTATTGTAGAGAAATGAGTATCAGTGTAATTTATGTGTTTTTTTTTTGTATTGACGTTTATTCACTAATATGTAATGTCGACAAAAACTTTAATAACTTAACTTTTGTCCGTTAGATTGACACCAAAGTCATTCTGATGATTGAGCACCCCCTTTGCTCTGTACTACAGCTCTAATTTTAGAAAAATAGGTTTCACTGTATTTTGTATGATTTTTCTTATATGACAAATATTAACAGGTTATGACTACTAAAACTTTATTAACTTAACTTTTGTTTGTTATGTTGACACCAAAGTCATTCTGATACTTGAGCATCCCTTTTGCTTTGTACTACAGCTTTTATTTTAGAAAAATAAGTTTCACTGTATTTAATATGATTTTTCCAATATTGCTGAATATTAATTAACAGGTTATGACTATAGAAACTTTAATAATTTGACTGTTGTTTGTTATATTGACACCAATGTCATTCTGATTATCAAGTATCCCCTTTGCTCTGTACTACAGCTCTTTTTTTAGAGACGTAGGTTTAACAATATTTTACATTATTTTTCTAATATTAATGAATCTTAATTAAAAGGTTATAACTAAAAACTTTAATAACTTGACTTTTTTTTTGTATATTGACACCAAAGTCATTCTGATGATTAAACATTCCCTTTGCTCTGTACTACAGCTCTAATATTAGAAAAATAGGTTTCACTGTGTTTTATATGATTTTTGATATATGGACGAATTTTAATTGACAGGTTCAGACTATTAAAACTTTAATAACTTAACTTTTGTTTTTTATATTGACTCCAAAGTCCTTCTGATGATTAAGCATCCCCTTTGCTCTGTACTATATTTCTTATTTTAGAAAAATAGGTTTCACTGTATTTTATATGATTTTTGTTATATTGAAGAATATTAATTAACAGGTTATGACTATTAAAACTTTAATAACTTAACTTTTGTTCGTTATAATAACACCAAATTCATTCTGATGATTGAGCATGCTCTTTGCTCTGTACTACAGCTCTTATGTAAGAAAAATAAGTTTCACATTATTTTATATGGTTTTTCCAATATTGATGAATATTTATTAACAGGTTATGAATATTAAATAACAGGTTATGACTATAAAAACTTTAATAACTGATCTTTTGTTGGTTATAATAACACCAAAGTCGCCCTGATTATCAAGTATCCCCTTTGCTCTGTACTTCAGCTCTAATTTTAGAAAAATACGTTTCACTGCATTTTATATGATTATTTTTGTAATGACGATAATTAATTAACAGGTTATGACTTTTAAAACTTGTGTGTTTTATCAGATTACTCCAATAAAAGGTACCTCGTGTCGTCACGACGTTTGAAATCTCGCGGACATCTCGCAATGACCTGTTTTCAGAGGCATCAAATCTCGTTCTAGGATATCAGAAAAAATACAATATCTCATTTTTTGAAAATTAAGGGGGTGTAAGGTCTTGTTTTCAAATGTATTATATTATATGTAAGTATTCAATCATGCATCAGCATGATATGTCTCCTTTAATTAACAGGTTATGACTATCAAAACTTTAATAACTTAACTTTTGTTTGTTATATTGAGACCAAAGTCAATTTTGCTCTTTGCACCCTTTGCTCTGTACTACAGCTCTAATTTAAGAAAAATGTTTCACAGTATTTTACATGATTTTTCTAATATTGACAAATATTAATTAACAGGTTATGACTAAGAAAACTTTAATAGCTTAACTTTTAGAAATAAATATGGACGAATATTAATTAACAGGTTATGAATTTAAAAACTTTGATAACTTAACTTTTGTTTGTGATATTGACACCAAAGTCATTCTGATGATTAAGCATCCCCTTTACTCTGTGCTACAGCTCTAATATTAGAAATAAAGGTTTCAATGGGTTTTATGTGATTTTTAGAATATGGACGATTTTAATTAACAGGTTATGACTAAAAGCTTTAAGAACTTAATTTTTATTCATTATATTGACACCAAAGTCCTTCTGATGATTGAGCACCCCCTTTGCTCTGTACTACAGCTCTAATTTCAGAAAATAGGTTTCACTGTATTTTATATATGATTTTTGTTATATTTACAAATATAAATTAACAGGTTATGAATATAAAAACTTCAATAACTTGAGGCTCAAATCAGTGTATCTGTAGATGTGATCACTGGGTTTTCTGGCCTCTGTCGTTGTCGCCAAAATAATTTAATCAGATTTCTGTGAGTTTAAACGCTCAGAAATGCCCACAGAATACTGTCACAAGAGCTGTGTGACTGCGAGGATAAGTTACTATTACTAACACGTCAGTGATTTACGAAAAACTGAGAGAAGCAAGTAAGATCTGTGATTTAGTTATCCTCCTGTTTTATTTACTAACAATATATAGGCATAGACATTTTATAATGCATCACATAATGTGACATTTGTAAGTAAAAACTCATTAACCCCTGAAAAGCCTGTTGTATCTTATTTGAGACATACTTATGATACATGTGTCTAATCAAAATGATCAAAAAATATCACAAAAAAACCCAAATAAATACAGTTAGATAAATGAGTAAAATAAAGGTCCTCAGCTGAATTATCAGTTACCAGAAACACCTAATGTATCTAATGAGGAACAAAAACTATTTGTAACATCTCATGTAATTTATTTAGATTTCAGTACAACGTGAAATAAACATTTTATCTACAAAAAAGGTAAAAATGCATGGCTCTAATTTGTGTTTTCATGCACTAACAGGTTAAAGATTTTTCTTTCTTGTGTCTATGCTGGTTGACTTCAGGCAGCATCTTCTGATGGTGAACCGCTGGTTACAGTCAGCTTCTCAAAATCCAAGGAGGAAGGATGTACAGCAAAGCCAGCGAGAGCAGAGCCAGCTTTCCGTAAGTTAAACAATTCTTTATTAAAATCAACACATTTAAAAACATTGGCAAATAGTCATAGCATAGAAAGGAAAAGATAAAGGAAACTGGAATAAAACTGTTATCAAAATGGAATTGAGAATATATAATCAATAAGGACATTGTGTCAATAAAAGACTATGTAAAAAAGAGTACAACACTGCAGTGAGGTGTTTTGGTTTTGGTGCCATTTCTTGTAAACATATATTTTTGTGTCTTGTATTTCAGATCATGCAGATGCGCTGTTGGACCTTGTCTTTGGGAAGGTTTTCCAGGACCCGGCTTCACACCTGAAGGAGCTGCAGAAAATACCAGACCATATGCTCCTTTTCCAAATACCAGGAAGCGCTGAACTCCTCATGCTGGTCTCCTGCATCAGGAAACTCCGCCACAACGCAGGCAGCATCAGCTCACAAAGGCTCTGTAGGCCAGGCATCTGTAAGGGCTGGACATGATAAGATTTTGTCAGGACTGAAGGGTTACTTTAGGTGTTTTTATGTATATATTCAGATTTTTATCAATATGGTTCTATGGTTTGTGTTTAAAAAAAAAATTTAATGTCTCATTTTACCTCCTTGATGTAAAAATGTCTACAGTACCAGCCAAAACATTTAGTGTTTTTATATGTAAAAATATTTTTCAAAATAAAAAGTCTACATGAACTGTTTTATGTGTTTTCAGTTTTCCATATGTTACATGTAATGTTAATACATAAATAACAAGAAAGGGAAAAAAATAAGATGGAGGAAACATCAATGTACTTTTAATCTTTACTATTTTTGTTCAACAGTCATGGAAGCGTAATGTCAAAATACTTATGCATTATTCCTCTTAGATGTAAAGGCTCATAGTCTGCTCTATAAATATAGAATGCATGTTGCAGTGAAAAACATATTCAAGCATAGAGGTCCGAGTTCAGGATGGTGGGTCTGGGAGTTCCTGTCGTCTTCCTCTAACCTAGTTAATTAAAACAGGTAAGCCTCGACTCTCTCTTGGTTCCTCTTTATATTCGGGTTCTGACTCGGTTCAAGCGTGAAGTGCTGCAGACATGGCCGTGTAGCAATGTCCTATCGCTCACACAGGGCTCCGTCACCATGATTATGTGCAGCCGCACTGCGCCGACACGGAAGTCCGGGGCAGTATCATCGGTGGCTCAACAAAACATATGAAGGTCACGCCCACAAAATCAGACCTTTCTGAACGGAGGGGCTGTGAGAGCCTGGAAACAATGCTGCTGTGCTTGTTTTATTGGGTTTTTAGACCAAAGCATGTTACTAAGGCTTCATGAAGACATCAAAAATCCATATTACACTGCAGAAAAAGAGCATAATGTGGGATCTTTAAAGGACTCTGATTGGGCTGTCCCACTTTGGGCTGTTCTCAGTTGATACAGATTAGAGCTTTGCAAGATGGACCTGCCTGATCACAGACATTGAATCAGGCAGGTCCATCTGTTGTGCAAAATTACTTAAGTCCACAACCTTGGCTTGTCTCCATCAATCAATCTCAATCATCAATCAATCAATCTTTATTTGCATAGCGCTGATTCATAATAAGTGTTATTTCAAGACACTTTACAATAGAGCATAAAACTCTTCATTTTATAGATACACATACACTACTCACAATAAGTTTATCTATTTTTGTTACTTAATTTACTTTATTTCTGTGATGTATTACTTAAAAAGAATAACTTAACAAAACATACATTTGAAAATAAATGTATTCCCTTAGCAATGAAATCATCCTCTATTAAGGAAAATCATAATTAGTTGATTTACTTATAGGTTGGTGGTGAATAAAAGTGCTCACTTTTTTGTACATTCATCTTTGAAGGCAAATTGTCATTTTTCATTTTGTGGACCTTTCTTTAGATTGCACAAACTTCAGCTCTCACTGACAGAGAAGGAGAGGAGATGAGGATCCTGGATCTGCAGCTCTCCATCAAGAATGTAAGCCTGATTTAAGTATTTACACACACATATACAAAATTGTTGGTCAATAACTGAATTATTGTGTGTTTTGTTATGTAGTTGGAGCGTGAGAAGCTGGATCTACGCTCTCAGGTGTGTATGCTGCAGGAGAACAAAAAGGCAGCAGAGGAGGAGCTGACGGTTCGATCTGCTGCTATGATTTACAGCACAGAGGAAGCAACACAGCACAGAGCAGAGTCCAACGCTCTCAGGTCTGTGTTCAAAAACCTGTACCAGACTTGTACCAGACAAATCACTCAAAATCCATGCTTGTAAAACAAAATCATATCTAGGTGTGTTCAAGTTGAAGGACAAATCTTTTGTACAGATTATGTTTTTTAACTTCAGTTTGTGAAACCAAATATTTCATACAGAAAATGGTTCCTAAATCTTAGAATCTCAACCAAAGTGATCTGGGCCTGTATGTTTCTTATTCTTATTCTTATTTTATTATCTTATTCTTCTTGTCTCATCCAGTGACCAACTGAGCACTGAAACTCCCCACCCTCTGACTCAGCTGTTAAAGCAGTGGTACATTTCAACTCCTCCTTCCTTTTTTGATGTCTGGATTTTGGGGGGGAATTTTGCTCCAATACTCGCCCTGTTTCTGCCGCCATGGTTTCTTGTACACAAATAAGCAGAGAGCATGTCAAAGCTGGAGAACCCCACTGTTGACCCGTGCTTTGGCAGAGTATTGCACAGCATTGTGGGTACACTAACAGGTATAAATGCTCAAGATGGCACGGGCCACCCAAAGTTGGTACAGCGTGGATGTGTTTCAGTAACAATCAGGCTCAAGGTATAGGTATATTTGTCCTGTTGGAGGTGCTCACAGCCGCAGCTTCAGAGTGCTTGTTGCCAGAACTTAAAGTTTCCATTGGTAATTTCAGTTTTCTCTGTTACCCCCTTTAAGTGGTTTGTGTGTTGTGTTTTCTTAATCACAAAAATGTTTCCCAGAAAACAAACGATACCAAGAAATCATGTCCCAACATGTAAAGAACCGAAGACCAGGAAATAGTTCCCTCGTAGGTACCAGGCAGCTCTTTTTACCTCCACCATTATCATGTACTAAGTAACCAGCAGAAGTCCCAACCCCCTCCTCGATTGTGATTGGTCAGTGATTGAGAGGGGGCATTGATGAGAGTGGGGCTCCCTCAGAAGCTGACCTGTTTTCAGCGATGATAAAATCATCAGATGCTGAGGGTGTTTTACCGCTCCGAGTTCAGAGCATGAAGAGAGCTGGACCACTCTGGTTTGAACTGAAAACAATCACAGCCTGTGGACACGGGCCCTCACTGTGGTGTTTGCTGTCCAGACACTTTATTTCCTCTGTGTTGATAACGTGAGAATGATCAGGTGTTGTTGTGTTGTCATCAGTGTGTTAAACCTGATGTTTGTTTGTCTGTGTGTGTTTGTGTGTGTGTGTGTGTGTGTGTGTGTGTGTGTGTGTGTGTGTGTGTGTGTTAGGTTGCTGCAGGAGCAGATGGAGCAGTCACTGTCTGACACACAGCACAAACTGTCTGTGAAGATGAATGAGCTGCACACTGCTCATGAGCAGATCAGCATACTGGAGAGGAGAATAGGTGAATATTTCTGGGACAGATTCATCTAATGCTCAGCTGATAGGTTCTTTTTGTGGCTGTTTAATTTTTTTTGTTGGTCTGACAGAGGAGCTGAGTCAGCATGGCTCAGAACACAAAGAGGAGGTGTCAGCCCTGCAGAAATCCATCGCTGCCCTGGATAGAGAGAAAGACGCTCTGCAGGATGAGGTGGATCAAAAGACTGAGAAACTGGTTCTTCTCCAGGAGGAGTTTTCTAAGAAGGTATAAGAAGTAAAAAAAAATCACCAGCTCTTTTGAAGGAGTGGGTGCAGATTTCCCTAAAAAACTACCATAATGTGTCCATTTGAACTATTTGTATTGTAATGGCCCCTCAATTATTTTTTCTTCAACACAGAGTCCATGAAACCCCTTAAAGCATTTACAAAGTGCTGTAAGTGCTGAGGGACAGTTTAAAGTCTTTTTCTTTACAAGCCTGCTCTTAAATTGTAATCCAGGACCTCTGGGAAGTTTAAAATAATCAAATATTGTTATCAAATTTCTTTTTCTGAGTAAAACTCAGGCCATGTCTTTATATTTGTGGGCATTTTTAAATGGCTTTTCTGCTACCTGATCTCAGCTTGGCCTCGGTTTGGCATTGCTAGGTTGTTTTGCTTTTCCATCAGAGACTAAGCCTTGTATCTGGCATGTGTTTTCACCTCTAATGGGGTCCCAAGAGAGCTGGGTGGTGAATAAACCTGACATGGGGGTACATATACAGAAATTAAACGCCTCCTGTTGACCACTCCGTAATGCTGCATGGCTTCCCAAACTCTCCTCTGCTTTAGATAGATTGATGTTTTGCTGTTTGAAACGGCCTTTAAATCCAACTTATCACTGAAAAAAGCCAGCTTGTGGCCATCGCCTGTGTTTCCTCCTATGTTGTGTTTTTGTAGTTTCACACATATACACTACAACAATTCCATTTGCCTTATAATGACAAAGACTATACTGTAAAGGAACACAAAGTAGGTGTTTTACAGAGGTCAGACTTAACATTTTTTTTTAGTCTGAAATGACAGTATGTCAGACCATGGAGTCATAAGTTAGCGCAGTGACTAACCTGACAAGCATGACAGACTACAGGACTGAAACCAATTTAATGTAACAACTGGTGTGATGACAAGGAAGGAGGAGGGACAACATCGAAGACGGCAAACAAACACACTGTATTCAGAGCACTTTCCTTTTGTTTGTATCTACAAATGTTGTGTTGATAAGATCCTAATCTACTGTGACATTTAAGCAGTCACTCACCGCTCTGAATTAGCTATTTCTCCATCATTTCTGTTTTTACTGTCTTTGGTAGCTCCTCTTCAACACATCCTAAAGGTAGGGATGTTTGTTTACATCCGTGATCGGCGCACATGCAGAACTTTGTCAATGTCACTGACATGGAGGAACAATTCCTTGGAGGCAGGACCAAAACCAAGCCTGCTAGACTTCCTGTTGCAGAGTTGTGTAGTGTCCTAGACTGGTCTGTTGTTGGTCATTATGACACACTAAACACTGCAGAATGACCAATGTTCATGGCTGACGTGTCCTGCAACCCTATGACAGTCAGATCGGGCTATAGTATATATAATTTGTGTAGTCTACCACAACATAATACAGATGTCTCATATGGAAAAGCACCAGTGTGAGAGCAAACAGTATTTTAGATTCCTTAAAACATACTTTTTTAAAAACGTCCCTCCAGGCCATTGTGAAGGTATTGGAAACTTTGTTTTTAGTGAACCTGACTTAAAGAGCTCATCTTTTGCCTTGTATCACCGACATTTATTTATTTTTGATGACAGCTACAGTAAGACCGTAATATGAAAAAAAAACTGCCAATTTTCATACACAGACTACCCCCGGTCCACCTTTATTCTCACTCTGTATCAGATGTTTTATTGGAGCTTCTGTCTTTTTATGACCCCTCGTCCATGTGGGCCCAGTCTGATCTGATTGATTGTTGGTCTTCTCAGTTTTAATTGGTTAGTTCAGTTCAGGGCTGTTTTCTATTACGCTGCACAGACTAGCCTTTGTATCATGTTGGGTAAGGAATCTTTGCCTCTTTTAACAAGTGGTATCATTATGAAAACAGCCCCTCTCTCCTTTTTAATTAAGTCTTTGATAAGACTACTTCAAAAGTGAAATAAAGTGTCTTAAAGTTTTCTAATGAGCGTAATCTGCAGGAGAAGACTGCTGATGATGTGAGAAGTACTATCACAAACATGGAGACTGCACTGGCGTGAGTATCATGTCCAAAATATTCAGTCTTCTTGTCCTTAGACACAACTAAGTGTCAATTAATGCTGAGCTGATATGATTATGTCAATATGTGGTCTTTGCAGTCAACTACAGGGAGCGCTGAACAGCAGAGAGAGAGAGATCAGCAGCCTAAGGAGGCAGCTGGAGGTCACTCAGGAGGAGCTGAACGGACTGAGGAGAGACAAAGAAATCACCATCAGAGAGAACAGGAGGCTGCAGGACGACCTCACCACAATGACCAGAGAGAATCAAGTATGCTGTTTAAGTCACACTGATGGTTCCTCAGCATGTGAACTGCAGCTCATGTTATGTTTCTCTGTTCAGGCTGTTCATGTGGAAATGCAGGAGGCCCTACACGAGAAGGACAAACTGAAGCTGAGGATCCACACCTACATCTCTGAGGTGTCCAGAATAGAAAAACTGATGGCCACAAAGGTAAGAGGAAACAAAGCCCTGGTTTTATGATAAGTTTCTGGACATCCCGTAACCTCTCCATGTTGACCTACAGGAGCAGGAGAACAGGGACCTGCTGGAGCGTTTTAGGATGGCTCACTCTGAGGTGGAGCAGCAGGAGCAGAAGCTGCAGCAGGCCGAAGGTCTGAATAACACCATACGTCTGGAGTTGCTGTCTTCAGACACAGAGCGACAACACCTCAGGAACACCGTTGCACAGCAGAAGAGAGAAATCCAGCAGGTGAGAGGAAGGCCATCATGAAACGAGAATCTGAAACGTCTGTAAAGTTCCTGCTGAAGCCAGTAGTGATAACACCTCCTCATATACCACAGCAATGGAGATAGTCTTCAGCTCCAGATAGACGGTTATTGTAATTTTTAGTGTATTTTAACAACAGTTCAACATTTGACACTAAGTATGGAAGCAACAAACTGATGCACCAAAACTTTCGAAAATGACAGTGTATTCTGTACATTGTATTTAAAAAGATTTGCCAACTTTTTTTTCTTTGTGTCGTGCCTCACTCCCAAGTCCATGGCAAGCAGATAGACTCCATTCTTCTGTGTGCTTGTTGTGACTTGTTTTGTTGCCACTTTATGTTACGTTATGTTATGTTTATGCTATCACCGTATTATTTTTGTTTACTCTTAAACTGAGGCTTTGTTTTGTTGACTTACTTCTTGGTGGTTGGCTCTTAAAATGTGATGTTAGCAAACAAACCAAGTCTTTTGAACAGCTCTTTTGAGTGAACGGTGAGAGCCGTTGAGAGTGAGCTGTTTGTTTGCGAGCCATTCTTAAATACAAATTGACGTCAAATTTAAAATGCCGCACAAATGAATGGCTCACTTGCAACTGCGAATCGGTTGTCATTGTTCACTCGAAAGAGCTGTTCAAAAGAGTTGAGTCATGCACAAACTTCACATCTCTAACTTAAACCACTGCAGAAGTGGGTCAACAAAACAAAGCCTCTGTTTTTTGAGTAGACAAAGATAATACAGTGATAGAAGAAGGTAACGTAACATAACCCGGTAAAAACATGAGTCGCAACAGGCACACAGGGTCTTTAGGAGTTGCTGAAGATTTATCTGATGACTGCAAGCAGACACCGGCTAACACTTTTCATTGTTTCTCAGGGTTTGAGCTAAGCTAATGGAATACTAGTGGGCAACCTTTGCCTGTCTCTTTCTTGTTACAGCATGAGCAGTTGAATAAATGGAATCTATCTTCTTGTCATGGACTCAGGATTGAGGCAAGACAAGAAAAGAAAAAATAATTGGCACACCCATTTAAATGTAAAGTACGAAATGTTTGTCTTAACCAGTCTCTGATGGTTATTAATTTTTTATTATAGCACACTCAGGCCCTGCAAGCATACGAGGCTCAGGTATCATCTTTGGTTCGTGGGATGTCACATCTTGAAGAGGAACTGCACAGAGCTCAGGAGGAGAAAACATCTCTGCTCTCAGATCTGGCTTCTGTCAGAGAGCTCTGCGTCAAGTTGGACTCCGGGAAGGAGTTGGCCTCCCGTCAGCTCACCTCAAAGAGCATGGAGCTGGAGAGGGTGGGGGCTTCACTTTCATTAAAATGGCTCTATCAGGACATTTTGTCACTTCCGCCAAGGAGGATATGTTTTGCCAGCATTTCTTTTGTTTGTTAGCAAGGTTACACAAAAACTACTGGACAGATTTTGTCGAAATTTTCAGGAGATGTTGGTTTTGGCCCAACTTAGATATGATTAGATTTTGGTGGTAATCCACCATTACCACCATTAGTGAACAATCTTTTTTGCTCAATAAGTGTTAACTTATAAGGATATCAACATGATTCTTAGTGCTAGGTGTGGGTTCAGGGTCAAGAAATCATATTATGATGGTAACCTAATCATGAACTATTGCTTATAGATGTAACAGCGATATGTGAGCTACCTTCATGGAGGTTTGCTCTCCGAGAGCTTTCTAGTTTGAAAAACATTTAAACTGTCTGATAAAATGTTCTGTAGGTGACAGGAGAGCTGGAGGACGTTCACTCAGAAGCCGAGCTGCTGAAGAAACAGCTGGCAAGTGAGCGGCTGACGGTTCGTAACCTGGAGACGCTCCTCTCCACCAATCGGCAGAAAGAGTTTCAAACCCACCTGACAGTCAGTGAGAGGGAGTCCGAGCTGAAGGTCCTGCGAGACAGGCTGACCCTAGCCGACAGCAAAATGTACACAGATCCATCTGACATCATTGGAATGTATCCCTTTTTCTTTAACAACCAGTTGGTTATGATTGGTGTATGTGTGTGTTTCTTCACTCAGTGCGGAGTACACCAGAGAGGTTTCTCAGCTCAGCAGTAAAGTCTCTCAGCTGCAGACGGAGATGGACGTCCTGAAGAGACAGCTAACCTCTGAACGCTTTGAGCGGTGAGATTGTTTGGCCCTGATGCTTACTGCTTACTACTTAAAAGAGGAAACCTGCACGCACAGATACTTCATGTCAACAGATGTCTAAAAGGAATAGTCATTGTGCACACCATGCCCAAGATTCCAGATACAGGGGTTACAAAATCAAGACCAGCTTCACCTAATCAATGACTGTGTTCTACTTTTTTGTTACCCCGCCATATTAACCAAGTAAAATAAAGATTAAAGACTTGGAAAATGCTGTTAATGTGAGATTTATTTGATTTAAACAAAAAGAAATCAATCTTAACTTGTATAGCGCCAATCTCAAGACAATTTGCAATAGAGCAGCCACACTTTTCATATTATAGATACACAAAATATGCAGGTATACATAAAAAAATAAATACATAACGTACATACATCAGGGCAATTGAGTCTAAAGTTGGATTCTTATTTCTCAGTAGGCATATTCAACATGTTAAACATTGAGACAGTTTGATGTAATAACTATAAAAAAGAAAAAAAATCTCAATGCTGAAAGTCTCCAGTTTAAGGGTTTTTTTGCAACATGAAGGTTTAAGATGAGTTTTTCACCAAACGTTGAGAGTTGTTATTAGGATGAGACTAGCATTGCATGTTTTCCTATGTGATGTTTATCTATTGTGATTAGGGGTGGGCGATATGGCAAAAATATCATATCACGATTTTTTAAATATAAAATCACGATCACGATTTTATCACGATTCTTTGATTTTTCTAGACTAACTTGCATGTTTGGCCATTTTTTCCCTATGTTTAACATACAAAACATGTAAAACCCTAAAAGAAAAAAAAAATACAATTTAAGCCAAAGAAACTTTCTGAACAGGTTTTAATTTAAATAGTGCAGTTTTTATAAAAATGTGCAATAAATGTAAACATAAAAGGTAATGAACAACAATAAAGTGCACTTTTGTAACATAAAAACTAAACACACCAAATGGCTTAATGAAAAGAGTCAAATATAAATGCAAACTTTAGTAACTGGTTATCTCTGAAAGTGCAACAATTTAGAACAAATGTTATCTAACTGCAATGTCTATAATCTGAGTGAATAATACAGCTGCTTTAGAACAGATTTTTGTTCAGACATCTTCAAGCTTTTATCTCCTTTTCTCTTTCTGCCATGGCTTCATGCTACATAACCAAACAGGAGATCCCACCATGCACTGCGCGTAATGTGCTGCGATTGGCTAGTCGGGTGCCCGTCAAAGTCTCTGCGCCCACACAGACGATCTGACAATCTTTCTGCTTTATGAGATCATCCCCACGTTATAATCCTTAATGACTTAATATTGTCATATCGTACACCATGAATTGTGATGTATG
>JAZDUH010000301.1:3300000-3532500 GCA_036419115.1 Scarus forsteni | reverse complement strand
TCCAGCTGATGGAAGAAGACTGTTTTCAAGGGTAGTCCTGTACATGACCTGGTTCATTTGGCCTTCACACAATTGCATTTGCCCTGTTCCACTCAGACTGAAACAACCCCAGATCATGACTGATCCACCCCCATGTTTTACTGTAGGGGCAAGACAGTCTGGGTTGTAAGCTTCTCCAGGCTTCCTCCTAACCAGTAAGTTGGCTGGAGTGGGCATCAATTCAAAATTGGATTCATCACTGAAGAGAACCTTAGCCCAATCATCAACAGTCCAATCCTTGTGGTCTCGAGCAAAGAGTAACCGGGCCTTCCTCTGCCTTTCATTGATGAAGGGCTTCTTGCGTGCTCTGTGTGACTTCAAACCAGCTTCAACAAGTCGGTTTCGAACTGTCCTTGCTGAACAAGTCACATTTCTCGACAGTGCCCACTCATTTTTAAGGTCCCTGGAGGTCTGGACGATTCCTGAGCCAGAAACGGAGGAGTGCACGGACAACTCGTGGGGTAAAGGGACGTGTCGTGCCACGGCCAAGTAGCAATTTGGTAGTGCCATGTTCAGCTTGTTTTTTCTTGTTGTAATGAGCGGCTGTCTTGGAGATCTTCAGTTTTTTCGCTACCTGTCTCTCACTCATGCCAATTTCCAGCAGTGCCAAGATGGCTGCCTTTGTAGCTTCACATAATTCTTTTGTTTTAGGCATTATGTGAGAGCTGACAACTTCTGAGTTGTGCTTGAATGTAAGCAGGAAACCACTCTAGGCCTTTGCATGTGCAGTGCTGCTTGTGACATGAAATGGCCTCTTATATACCCTGGGAATCAATTAAGCTGAAGAATGTCAAATAGGACATAAAGTATTATGTGACCAGCTGCATTTTTTGTTGTGTTCATTGTATTATACGTTTAGTGGTACCAGATATTAGAATGAACAAGAAATTGAAGAAAACAAGGGTGGTCTAATAATTTTTTCCATGACTGTATATATATATATATATATATATATATATATATATATATATATATATATATATATATATATATATACATATATATACATATATATATATATATATATATATATATATATATATATACATAAATTTATGTGTATGTTAAGTATCAGTAAAGATTTTTTTTTCCAAAAGGGTGTAGGTGAAATACATTATCTAGTCCTAGCCCTATTTATCAAAAATGTTCAATCTCCAAAATTTAAGTCTCGGGCAGTCAAAGAATCACCAAGTAATACAGCTTGATGAAGCAGGAAAACTGGAACAGAGAATCTACACATTAACCACAGTACAAATCTCTAATTTGACGTGCACGCTGTTTCAAGGCATACCTTTGTCTTTTACTTCATACCATCATCACACACTGCTCTTCACTGACCCTGACAATGCTATGGCTAACATTGAATCATGCAATGCAGCAATGATGTTTTCTTTATCTACTTATTTACTATGAATGTCATTTTAATCGAACTGTTCATGTTATTATGTACTGCCCTGTGTGCTTGTTGATGTCCTGTGTGGTTGGCTTTAATGCTCTCTGTGCAAGACAAATTCCCTCAGTGAAGGTTTGATTCATTCATGAACACAGTGGAGGCTGAAATGTTTCTTCTGCCCGTCTCCTTCTTCAGTGAGAGGGCCGTCCAGGAAATGCGTCGACAGGGCCTCTCCTCTTCACCGCTCAGCAGCTTCAGCAGTTCATATCACCACACATCAGCCGATCACTCCAGAACACTCAACAGATCCTCTGACAAATCAGCAGAGAGGTGATGATTTGGACTACAGAACTTTATTTTCTCTCTGTTTTGATTTCAGGTTTTTTTTTCTAAATCTAGATTGGCTCAAGTTTACCAAGTGTTTAACCAGAAATAAGTAAAATGTCTCCCATCTGTCATGGCGTTAAATGTGTTTCCTTTCTCTCTTTCAGGAGTGTGAGCTTCAAGGAGTAACAAACTAGTGTGAGAGCGTTGATCAGTGAGTCAGAACCACTCAAAGCTTTTTCCTCTGTGATCAAGTCTGGACATGATCTGCAACGACTGTCACGATCTTCAGTGTTAATTATCCTTTAGCTTCACTCAGTGCCACTTCCTTTAAAAGGATTAATTCATGCCTGGGGCTTCCATAGAGCTGAAACAGCAGTTTTACAAAATGCCAAATTCTTCCTGCTTCGTCATGCTTTCAGTGTCCTCTTTGTCTGTTTGTTTTGCTTAAACTGATGAAATTAGGACCACATGTTGGAGAGAGCTGTTTCTGAAATCACTTTGAAACTCACAAATGAAGTATTTGTTCTTTCCTGTGGTAATATTTGGATTAAATGTTTTGTATTCCTGTTTTAATAATGTTTAATTTATTCAATCAGCCACAGAAATAAAGCAATACAAAAAGAAAAGAGGAATGCCTTAAACTTTTTAAATTCAAAATGAAGATTGAGAAGAGGATTGTTACAAAACAAACTTGGAGCTCATGGTTTGTGTTTTTGGCCCACCTAAAAACTGAAACAACTGTTATTCCTCTCTAAAATGACAGAACAATATTAATGGTCAGTCTTGTAATCATATGAACAATGCTGCTGTTGATACTGAATGAGTGTATTTGCTGTAACAGTGCATGAAGGGATCTCTTAGTAGAAACACATTCAACAACAGTTTCTGTACTGATAAGCAATGAAGATCAAAATAAAAAAATGGGGGTACTGGTTTGGCTGTGTGGTTAGCAACCAAGCCTGACCTACAGCTGCCTTCCTTTCTATCTATCTATTAGCCCTTTTCCACTAGCACGCCTTGGACCTACTCTACTTGGCTCTACTCGATTTGCAGCGTGTTTCCACTAGCCAGGTACCTCCTAAAATAAGCTACTTTTAGTACTTACTCCGCTCTGGTTCTAAGTGAGCTGAGTTGATACTAAAAGATGACATCACCGACTGCCAGCTACTGATTGGTCAGACTTGTCTGGAAAATGGCACATGTCATGCCCCTTCATAAAGGCTGTGACAAGGAAAAACTTAATAACTGCAGACCAATTTCAAAACTGCCTTGCTTAGCCAAAATCCTTGAGTCATTAATTAAATATCAACTAAAAAACTTCTTATCAAATGCTGATATCCTAAACCCATTCCAGTCTGGTTTCAGAGCTGGACACAATACCATTACTGCTGTCACTAAAGTTGTAAATGACATTACGTCAGCACTTGACAAAAAACAACATGGTGTAGCACTTTTTATTGATTTATCAAAAGCCTTTGATACTGTTGATCATTGCCTATTGCTGCAGAAGCTACAAAATATTGGATTTGATAATAATTCTTGTGACTGGTTTAGGAGCTATTTATCTGACAGATGTTGATCTGTTAAATTTGGAAGCTATTTTTCAGAATTTTTAAGTGTTACCAAAGGTGTTCCACAAGGTTCCATACTAGGTCCTGTCCTGTTTACTATTTATATTAATAATGTTGTCAGTTCTTTGTCCGACTGTCATGCTCATCTTTATGCAGATGACACAGTTCTTTATTGTTTTGCAGAAAATATACTATCTGCTTGTAATATGCTGCAGCAATCTTTTAACATATTACAAGACAATTTTTCTGATCTCAACTTGGTCTTGAATACAGAAAAAACAAAATTGATGATTTTCTCTAGATCAAGAACAGTTGACAAAAATGATGTATTAATTATTTCAAAAAAAGGAGTAACGATTGAAAGAGTCAGTTCTTACAAATATCTAGGTGTATGGATTGATGATAAAATGACTTTCAGTTATCATATTGATGACCTTGTTGGACGACTGAGACAAAAAGTAGGGTATTTCTATAGAAATAAATCAAACATCCCTTGGTTTTGTAGGAAGAGGATTGTGGAGGCTGTGTTCATGTCAGTCCTTGACTATGCAGATGTCATCTACAGACATGCAGCCCCCTCAGCCCTTAAACGGCTTGACTCTGTTTACCATTCTGCATTATGGTTTATCACTGGTGATCCTTTTAACACGCACCACTGTGTTTTATACAGTAAGGTCGGCTGGTCCTCTCTACAGATGAGGCGTGATTTTCATTGGCACCTTTTTATTAATAAAGCCCTTTTAGAAAAGTTACTGTCCTACCTTACTGAGCTTCTTCATATTTCTTTTAACAATCAGTGTCATACACGCTCCTCTGACAGGCTCCTGTTGCATGTCCCACGAGTCAGGTCTGAACTGGGAAAGACCGCCTTTTCCTATTCTGCTCCTGAGTCCTGGAACAGACTACAGGAGCTGCTCAGGATTAATGACCTTCTACCTTTTGGACTTTTTAGAAATTTTATTTTAAATTTCCATTCTTACGTGTGTAATTGTTTTATTTAAGTGTGACCTGTTGTCTTATTCATCATCACAGGTCTGATGATTTTAGTGCCCTTTCTATAAAGTTTCTGTTTTATTGTTTTGTGCTCTCCCAATTTCCTCTTTACTTGACTCGATATCATTGTAAATGAGGATGCCCCTCAATGATCTCTCTAGTATAAATAAAGGTTGATTGATTGATTGTCTACACTGCACCCCGTATGGCAGGCAACTGAGGCTAATGGAAAGCAGCACAAGGCGAGTAGAGTAGAGACAGGTAGAGTCGAGTAGAGTAGGGCTAATGGAAAAGGGCCATATCTATCTATCTATCTAGATAGATAGATAGATAGATAGATATAGATATGTATATATACATAAACATATATATGTTCATTCATTCATTTTCCTGAATGTTTGGGCTAAATAGTTCCTAACACACACATTTGCATGTTAAACTTTTAACTTAATATATGTATTAAATTGCAGTTTTCTTGCTTATAGATTAGTCTACCAGTCGCAAAATAAAATTTGAGACTAGTCGGTATGGAAATTAGTCGAAATTCCCATCCCTAATATATATATATATATATATATATATATATATATATATATATATATATATATATATATATATGTTTACTGTATATGTGCTGCTGTCCATCATGAAGAGTTATTCGCTCTTTTTTGTCCAATGAGCAGAATGGTTGATTCAAACAAATCTTAAGTATATAAAGCTGTATGTGCTTTCGTAGACTTAAATCCTTTTGAGATATGAGGGAAAGGACTCCATTGTCACTGCGTATAAATATGACTGATGTGTTAGAGCTGTTTCAGTCATGTTAGTGACGTCCTTGGTTTTGGAAAATGATCAAGAGCAGGGGTGGAACTGAAAAACTAACATACCCTCAAAGGGGAAATAATGGAAGTAGCGCTTGCCTCCACATGCAGGCAGCAAAATAAGTGGGAAGGTAGCTTAAGCAAACAAAATGCTGTCATTGTTGCTTAACGCTTTGTTTTTCATTCAGCGTTGTGAAAGATGGACTCCTTTCTTCCCCCTTCATTCTCAGTCAAAATGGCTTACAATTACGATGCTTGAAAATGTTTAAATTAGTGCTGTCAGACGATTAAAAAAATTACTTACCAGATTTATAATTAATTAATCTAATTAATCGCATTTTAATCTCATATCTGCTTAAAGTACACAAATAAAGAATTTGAATTCTAGGATATTATAAAATTGTAGTGCATGACTAATCAAATGAATACACTAAGAAGTGAAGATTTGTAAATCCACATTTTTATTGGTGACTGAATAAAACCAAAGTCAGGGCAACTTGTCCAGAAAATTCTAAGCTCAATTAGACAACTCAAATTACACTTTAAGTGTGTTTCATAAATCAAATTCAAGATAAGAAAAAGGTAGAGGACATCCAGCAAACCAATTAGGCCTGATGCATTATTAAAGAATGTAGTACAAATATAGATAAATACTTTCAAAAATAAAATAAGACTAAGTCTTAAATAGGCCGTTCCTGTTGTCACCTGGGCTTTGTTTGGTTTGACTAGAGACGCATGAGTGAAGTGACGTGCCACTGCCATGTACAGGTCCTCCAGCTGGACAATATCAAAATGTTTGTGTGCTATGATTAATCTTGCAATTAATTTTCATAACGCATTAATTTGCGGTGTAATGAATTAATCTAATTAATGCACTTAAGTGACAGCCCTAGTTTAAACTTATGCGTGCTCCAAAACCACAGGAGAAACTGATGGTGTGGCAAAAGAAAAGGCGCACTGCACCAAAGGAAAAGCAGGTGATGCTTTTCTAGCAAACTGTGCCTGTTTGATCAACCCTTTCAGGTGTAATGTTTATATTTACATAAACACAAAATGATGTCTGTCACTGTTGAGCCAGCTTACAGTTTATGTAAAATGATTACAATCAGTGTAGAGTAGGTTCTTGAGTCTGAGCACTCGTTTCATGTTCTATTTGTACCAACTTAAACATTCTTACACTACTTTTACTTGTTGGATTGTTGATTGGTTTGATCGTAATTCTGTTTGTTTCTTATATTTCAGTTTCAGAGAACACTTAGTCCTTTTATTTCAACATGACACAGAAAAACATGTTGCCTCAACAGAGTTAATTTTGTTGACTAATTTTTTCATCATACTTTTCTCAACAACCTTTTTCCCCCTGATGAAAACTAGACAGTAACTAATAAAAACAAGTGCACACGGACACAAATTAGAATAACTGACATTTTCCTCAGAAAATAAAATCTAGGTGAAAATGTTTGACAGACTTAATCCAGTCAGACCTAATTTGGTCATGTAGAAAAAAGGGACAAGTTAGTAGTCTATCCAATCACAGCTACTTTGGTTGTGTGGAAAGGTTGGATGAGTTAAGATGGACATCCAATCACAGCTGCCTTAGCTTCACGGTGGTGGAATTAGTTGGGGAGCGATTCAATCAGGTCTACTGTCTTTATGAATTGATAAATTCATGGAGAGCAGGTTCACTGTTTGTTGTCACTTCTGGTATTGTGACTGAGATGCTAATTTATACATTCAAACTTTACTAGTATTCGGTAAAGGGTCATTAGAGATTTCATTTTATCCAAGTGTGAAACATGACCACAGAAATTCAAGGACACAAAAACATGCCTTACCCTTTACACTTCATCTTTCAGTCAACTAAATTTACAGTAGATTTCGTCAACTAAAATGATGTGAAACTTCATCAACTAAAACTTCACTCAAATTAGAACAATTTAGATGACTAAAATATGTCTAAAGGATATTTTGGGCAAAAGACTATAACTGCTAAATTAAAAAGTGCTGTCAAATTTAACACTGCTCCACCAGTCTACCATATCACAGCTAGTCTTATTAAATGGAGTCTCTTTAAATGGTGAGCAAAAACTTTTTTCCTACAAATTCTTCATAACAAGTCTTCCAATCTTAGTTTGTCAGAGCTTTTAAGATGAAACAGCCACACACAAAACAGGTATGTGTACAACAGCAGCAAGTGAACTCAAGTCTGAACTTTTGTAGAAGCAGAAGGTGAAGTCTCACACAACTCATCAATAAACTCATAGAAGAAATTAGGATATAATGTTGTGATGGGCAAATATCAAATGAAAACATTTTAGCCTGTACATCTGTGATGACTGTGCTTTAGTTTGACTCCATTTTAAAACATGTTGAGTAAAAGCATAAGCACATCATCCAATATCTCTAACTGAACACCTGCTCTGTTCTCTGTTGTTCACATCCCAAACACACTTTATTTCTCTACCTTGGTCTTTACTCCTCCTCATCCTGACCTGTTTCTGCTCTTGTTGCTCTTACAGATTCATAATTAAAGTCTGCTGACAACTGTATATACACGAATAAGCTAAATGTGTCCCCTCCATAAATAAAGCTGCTATCAACATCCATCCTCAGTAAAATACAATCTGGAAACTCAGACATGCTCCTTCATTTTACATCACAGGTAGTCTGAAATATTTATTGCAGAAGTAAAATCAAACATAGAAAAATGACTTCAGAGTTTATGTTTTAATTATGAAAATTCATGTAAAATGTTTTTTTCCCCCAACACATTGTTTCATTTGGGTCTCCTACCTGCACATCACCCTTTAAGGAATCGACATCATTCATTTTTTGGCTATCAATGCCTTTTACTTTCTTTATGCATGCTTTGAAAATCAAGGCCATCACGCTTTTAACAGAGGCAGTCAGCAGAGATGACAAAAATGAAGTTGAAAATTATGGTAGACGGGGCAGAAGTGGTCAACACCTTGTCCTCATTTTTACAAAATTTCCAGAATGGAATCACAAGCACTTGGTGGAAGCATTTATCAATACAGCACAGCACTAAATATCTGGAGTTTTGAGTTATTTTTTAAGTGTGTGACATTGTTGCCACGAAAAACACAAAGTCTGCAGGACCTGTTACAGGAATCATTAAAGAATTGGACCAATAATTGTTCATGGCATTGGTTTTCATCACCTGAAAGAATCAAAAAAGGCACCGACACCACTTTTCAGCCCCATGTACGGGTCACATGACTGACAGCTGTATAAATGCCTGTCCTGACTGCCCTTGAGCAAAGGAAGACAGTGCTGTTTTACCCATCGCTCCTTTCGTCCTCCTCCCTATCACTTACATCGACACAGACGAAGGGAAGCTGAGAAGCTGTTCTTGATTTTCATTCTTCCCATGCATGCTTGGGTTCCCTCTGGAAGCTCTGGCTTCCTCCAGCAGCAAAAACATGCTCATTAGGTTGACTGGAGACTCTAAATGACCCTTGTGAGTGTCTGTGGGTTTGGTGGAAACACTAGCATCGGTTATATCCATCCATCCATGATCTAGGGATGCACGATAATATAGGTTTGATATCTGTATCTGCTGATATCAGCCTAAAAAGTTAGGTATCCTATTGGCTGATATTGAAATTTTTGCAGATATTTACAGTCGATTTAATAAGCCACACATACTGGGGGAACATCAACAAATTACACAAATGTACAATATCAATACAACTCATCACTGCATGAGTACATTTAAAAATCAAGGATTTCATTTTTGCAGGAGTTAAATGCTGTTTATCTTGTTTAACATTTGTTCCTGACAAAAATATACTGTTACACTGACAGAAACAATTCCATTTTTGTTAAGCACAGAGCATTTGCTCTTGACTAAAAAACATCAGTATTGGCAATAATAAATTTTAAAAAATTGGCATATCAGATATCCGTAAAAACCCAATATTGTGCATCCCCTGAACTGGTTGCCAGTCGATCAAAAGGCCACACAGCGAGACGGACAGACAAACTCTCACATTCATACCTCAAGGCAATTTGGGGTTACCAATCAACCTAATGAGCATGTTTTGGTCTGGGGGGGAAGCAGGATTACCTGGAGAGAATTCCCACATGAAAGGTGAGATCATGCAAAAACTCCACACAGAAAGGCCCTGACCAACCCGGAGACCTTCTTGCTTGTTGTGCCACCGTGCCGTTCACATTGGTAATATCCATGACTGAAATGTTGTGCTTCCTCATTAATCCCTACCAGAAAGAAACCTTGGCAGATACCAACACAACATAGTTTTCTGGTTTTAAGTGTTTACCTCTTTATTGAAAGGCTCGTCACTGTCTGATCTTTTTGTTGCGTTGCTGGATACTAAACAAAAGTCAGTGACAAACAACCTTGGACATTCTTTCACCGCAGTCAGCTAAAACAGATTACCAACAAACATCGAACCCTTCCACCATCCTTAAGACCCAAATTAGAAACAAAATGAATGCCCAGGTTAAGAACTTGAATTCCCCTTAAGACTCAACATCATAACATTATAAACCATGTAAGAAAACCACAAACACTGCAGGTAGGAGTAAAGCTTGTTTGTGTAACATGTAAAATGAGAAAGACTGATCGTCCTCAATGCAGACAGCTTGAAATCTTAATCATTAAAAAGTGCTTTTAAAGCTCCACATGCATGACTCTCTACTCACCTCAGAACTTAAGACAGAGCTGAGTATTTTGCTCAAGGGTCATGGTTGTCCTGGTCCACATATCCTAGACCAGATCAAATCAGTAACTGATGCATCTCTGACTCATATGAATTTTTCTTTTATGCACAGCTCGTTTTCTCAGACGCATGTTGCATTCACACAAGAAAATAAAAACGTTCTGTTATTTTATGAAACAGAACAGATACTTAAGGATTACAAAGTTATTTTAGCAGAAAAAAAAGTTATTTCAAACAATCACACACCGGCTGTTGTCACAGTATAAAGAACTGAACACTCTGGATTTGCAGTGATGTCTATAAGATCCTTAATTTAACCTGTTTTCATTGATAAAATTCAATTAAATAGACCCTCCCACTTTATTTTACCCAGAGGCCATTTGGCTTACTCATCTGGTAAGTGTGTTATTGCTGATTTTTTTTAAGTTGCAAGAAAAAGACCAAGTTTAAATTGCACAATTAATTGGGATTTTATTGCTCATAGCAGTCTGAAACCCCTTTCACACTTGCAAAAAAAATCCCCTGAAATTATCCACATACCATCTGGGCAAGCTTTTTACGTGAACTCAAACAGATGAGTTTTTCATTCAGACCTTACTTGGATAACTTCCTTGCTACCTCTTGGTATTTTTCTTGTGTAAAGTCTCACAGGTACACGGCTGAGAATAATCAGGGTATTTCACTGAGGTCAGGGGTAATGACATCATCCTGTGCGGCCACAGCACTAACCAGGAAAACAGATTTGACAGGACGGATTGAAAAAAAAACTGTCAACTGTGTGTCTGGACATCAGAAGAAACATCAAAGTTCTGTAGAACATCTGCTCCAAAACAATCACAGTTGGATCTGCCGTGCATCCAAAGAGCTGTTGTTGGATATGGAGATAAAACTCTGCAGCTTTCCTTCTCTGATGCAATCGTCATGCACATAGTGACGCTGCTTCATTTTCACTTCTGTTAGCTTTAGTGCCCCTCTTAACTCTTTATCTCTTTACCTCTTAACTACGCTGCTGACACACTTTTTTACATGAATCACTTGAGATACTGTAAAAACTGTTCTTCTGCTCTCACATTATGAACACTAACTTCTGCCATGTAATTTGATGTGTTCTACCTGTCCCCCGCCCCCTCCATCACTTCACCTTGCCTAGTAAAGACTACTTCCTGCTGAGAGGAGCAAATGTGAACAACCATGTCAGGGAATTACCTGGGGAGGCTGCCCAGACATTATCCTGATATCAGGGTTGCATGTGTGAAAAGGACTTCAATTTATCCCAATGTTTAAAAGAAAAAAATGAATGAGGTCAAAAAAGTTATGTCTTATATCAACTCTTCTTTTACACATTTTGGTTCAGTCAGATAAAGCTAAAGCTGCAAAAAGCTACCAACACATCTGTGCCAGTTCAGTCGAGAAAAAGTTCCTTGGATATTCTTTAGATTCATAAACATGTTACAGCTGTGAGTGCTGTATAAAATATTGTGAACAGGCTTGTGCATTCGTTCTCAAATGTGGCGTGTTTGAAACCCCTGCAACAACAGCTAAACTGGGACACCCTGAGTACTTAGTTAACACAGAAAAAAAGGATTTTTCAAAATTATCATTGAAATGTACAAAAGTATTTCCTCATTCAGAAATACCAGTTTTTTTTCTAGTGTAAATGCAGTATAATTCTGTACATTTTAAGTTTTAGTGGTTTTTACATATTTGTCTTTCTGTAATCAGTCATCTTTGATCATAATTGAATAATTAATGTAAAAAAATGTCACTGCTATAAAAACGTTGCTTGTTCCCTAAGGATAAAAATAGTACAAATGATTCTCTATATAAAAATACTCTCAGAACTCTACAGATTGCAGCTTTAATGTCGACAGTGTTGAGTAGTCGTGTTGGGGAGAGGGTATGTGAAGAGAGAGAAGTCCAGGATGTACTTTGGCAGCAGTTCCCTCAGCAGCTTCTGAGGTAAGCTGCACAGGTAATAGTGTAACGTCTCCATGGTAACAGGTTTATACCACGTCTGTCTCTCTGGGAAGTGAACAGAAGGGGGTGCTCCAATTCTCTGCAGCACAAAGTCTGAGTCACTCTCCAGATGTTCATAGGAGCCGATGAAGTCATAGGACACAGCGCAGGGTTGGCACAGGTTGTACACGGGCATCCAGTGCTCGTTCATTCGCTCCACATCCTCGTCCAGGAGGTACCGGACAAACTCTGTGAACGTCACATCATCCCCTGTTATCAATGAGTCCTTCGCTTGACCTTTCCTGTATCGCTTTATGATCTCCACGCCATACTTCCTCTGGTACGACTCGATCTCTCCAAACTTGTTCCTGTAGGCGGACAGCAGCCGTTCCATCGGCTCGCGCACAAACATGAACTTGAAGTAATGTTTGAGGCGGTAACGGATCTCCTCAGGCTTCAGGGCGGACAGAAACAGAAGGTCACTGCGGTGGTCCATCTTGATGTTGACATCTACGCTCTTCAGGGCGCCACTCAGGACCTTCAAAACCCGTTTCCAGTTGGAGCACGCAACTTTAGGGACGTAGCAGTAGAGGAAGCGGTACTCATCATTGACCAGGATGTGCTGTAGCAGAGTCTTCCTCTGGAGCGGGCTTAGCGTCCAGATGCTGTGAGGCATGTTCTTCTGGCTGCACACTGTCCTGATGGTCCGGTTCCTGATCTCCTGGATGATCTACACAAGACAAAAATAGAGACTTAAAGGTGCACTTGTGACATTTCACATACAAAAATTGCTTCAAGTCCAAGCATTGACTCCAGAGTTGGAACATGCAGTCAAAGTACAAGCACAAAGAACAGCTTCAGAAGCTAAGGGCTCCATCAGAATCATAACCAACATGTTTACAGCCTCGATTGCTCAGTATAATAATCATAACAAAAGCTTGAGGCCCCAAATTGAGGTAGTTTGTTCTTTTTTTAAAAGAAAGTTGAGCTTCTTCCCCATGTGTAAACTGCCCAAAACGAAAACAAAACTAATTAAAGCCGCAAGCGGCGATGATCGGGCCCTCGCCCCCCTCCACGCGCCCATTGGGCCCTGTTGCTACCGCCACATATTGCTTCCGCCAAATGCTGCTGTTGCGAAACGTTGGTGTCGCTAAATGTTGCTGGCGCCACATGTCGCAACTGCTGCATGTTGCTGTCACCACATGCAAGCAGGTATTCGAGATATAAAACACAGCTAATGCCCAGTGGGTGGCACTGTTCCTATGTCCCAGGCACTTCATGTGCAGCAATATCTGCCTCAGCAGATAGCCACAAGATAGACATGGTTAGGCCTGTACAGATGTATGATGGCAATGACTCAAACAGTGTAGAGCTGTGCCAAAAAGAGTTGGTCAGTAAAAGAAAAAAATAATGGCTCAATAATTAGGATTAACAGTGTCAGATCACCAGAATGAGAAAATGCCTTCCACCACTTAAAACAGCAACATACAGAGCCTATGAGCATCATGTCAGACAATGTGATGCGACCAAGATCACAAATGTCTCTTGAACACTTTTAACCTCAGTGTAACTCAGTGAATAAAGATTATGACATGTCAAGAATCTATAGGAAAGTTTCTCACTCTAACCAGGGAGGTGGGAGCATGACTGACAGATCTCTGAGGTTGGTGTGGGGTGAGAAGGGGGAAGGGTTCATTAGTATGTGAGGCAACCTCAGATCAGTCTGAGGGGGAGGGGAAGGGGAAGGAGGAAAGCTTCCTTCCACAATCAGGATGATTGAAAGCATGTTTTAGTGTTTTTGGCATAAACACTGCTTGTGTCTATGAGATGGTGCTATTCCTATAACACAAATATATGTTGAAATTAAAAAAATAAGTCCAGAGTGGAGCTGTGATCATGTGTGTTTAATTTGGGGTAGATTGGATTATTTAAAACATACATATGTAATTTATGTAATTTCTAGAACTTGGTGCGATTGCAGTGGCAGAGAATTGAGCTTATAGATGTGTTAGGAGGTGGACATTGATCAGGTTTGTTAATTTTGAAGCAGATTGGACCTTAAATGAAGGAAATAGAGTGATTTCCAGGTTCATGGCAATCAGTGAAGTTTGAGGCTTCGCCGCCGCCACACCGTTTCACCTCAGGACACGACTTCAGCACTGATGCTTCATGAAGATGTGAAGACCCTTTCTGAGAATATTTGAAAAAAATATGTTCAAAAACGGAGGAGATTTTAATGCTAGAGTAAAACATCAGACTTCCTGTTACCAGCAGAGGGCACTATATTTGAGAGTGAAACAAAGCATATAAATTAACTCAGGCAGGGACAGTGAACATGTGTATATGTTTTGGTCTGGATCTACCATTGTACAAGAGTGTTATTAATGTTTACGTGTTGTCCAAAAATGGTCAACTTTGGGCTTCCTTCCTGGCCACGCCCATTGACTTACGAAAAAATCTTTTAATAGCTTTCCATCATCAATGTTTCTAATATACACAATCCAAATATATACTATATATTTATATACTTGTGAAGGTCTTGGCCAGGGGATTATGCCCCAAAAATTTCGTGCAAATCAGAGTTAGTGAAAAATGCATCAAATATGGGCGTGGTCTCTGGCCACGCCCATTGACCTACGAAAAATCTTTTAATAACTTTTCATCGTCAATGTGTCTAGTATACACAATCTAATTCTGGAGTTGATCCGATAAAAAACCTAGGAGGAGTTCGTTCAAATACGTACCATGAAAATCGCCAAAATTGGACTTTCAACGCTAATTTGTGAACTTCCAGTTCGGAATTGACGATGGCCGTAAGAGACTTTTTTGTAGATCCAGGCATGATAGTTATGCCCTAAAAATTTCACGTCGCAAGGTGAAAGTTGCCGGAGGGGCTGCAGTTTAAGGCCACTAGGGGGCGCTATGGCGCACTTTTTTTGTGCAAACACTGGATTCATAAATTTTTCGCCGTGACTAATTTTTGGGCCTAGGCGCGTTCGCGTTTATCTGAAGTTGAAGGCATGCAATTTGGGGTTATAGCGGCGGAAAGAAAGAAAGACAGAAAGAAAGACAGAAAGACAGAAAGAAAGAAAGAAAGAAAGACAGAAAGAAAGAAAGACAGAAAGAAAGAAAGAAAGAAAGACAGAAAGAAAGAATAATCCTAGCGATTCCAATAGGGCCTTCGCCGGCCAATCCGGCCATTCGGCTCGGCCCCTAACTAGCAAGCACCTCGACCTAGGTAGCTCACATATGGCTGCTAAATCTATAGGCAAGACTTTCATGATAAAGCTACCATCATAATATTATTTCTTGATGCCGATATTCCACACCTAGCACTAACAATCATGTTAATATCATTATTAGTTATTTAGCAAAAACAATCGTTTGCTAATGGCAGTTATCTAGATCAACACCAAAATCTAATCATTTTTAAGTTGGACCATTACCAACATCTGCGAAAATTTCAGCAAAATCTGTCTGGTAGTTTTTGTGTAATCTTTCTTACAAAGAAATAAACCAGGAGCCTGACATTATGCCCATCGGTATTAAAACACTTCTGTACAGTCAACTGTTTACTCAAAGGCCTCTCAACGACAAGCAAGACAGCTGCTGCGACAGTGTCTGATTCTGAGGCAAGTTTTCAAAGAAATATTGTAATTACTACTTGTGCTCATTACAGTTTATCTAGTTTTTACGTATTACTGTTTAGAACGATACTTGATAGATCATAGCTGAATCAGCGCATACCAGCAAGACAATCGATCATTTACTACCATGTTTATTCTTTTTTTTTTTAGCAGAAGAAAGCTCTGGGGAAGACTACACGCCAGGTACATCCACTGCTCGAGGGGTGAGACGATGTGAGAGTGGGACAAACTACAGGCAGACAATCAGAGCAGAGGCTGCGAAGACGGGGTGTGAATGGACTTGAGCTTATATAGCACTTTTCTAGTCTTCTGATTACTCAAAGCTGCTTTACACCGCAGGTCACACCTACCTATTCACACCCATTCACTCTCACATTCACTTCACTGATGGTTCTGAGTTTCTATGTTAGTTATCCATCAGTATGTCTAACACATTCACGCCCTTTCATGCCCATTTACCCACCACTGACGCAGCAACTTGGGGTTAAGTGTCTTGCTCAAGGACACTTCACCATCGGAGCTGGGCTTGAACCTGCAACCGCCCGATCACTGACCAAGTGCACTATCCAACTGTGCCACCAACACCCAGTGTTGGTAAAGGAGGCGGATGTGGAGGAGGCCGAGGCCGTGGCCAAGGAACCACCACAGGGTGTAACTATATACCCAAGGAGCACTGAGGGGGCGAGGCTAGTCCTTTTGTGTTGTAAAGGTTTTTATTTCTTAGTAAAGGGCATGATTGTTTGAGCGAAAATGTGTTTAGTTTGCTAAATCTGCAGTGATCTTATTTATATTCCATCACACCTATCGAGTGTGGAGCTTGTTTAAAATCTGCAGAGCCTTTCTGCTGTTAACTGCATTTGATATAGACTCCAAGTTAATATTTGCACAGTCCTGCCTTTCCTTTGCACTATTACCTTGTTTACTTGATAACTTTTTAAACACTTAGAATTATATGCCATTATTTTTTTTTTTAAACTGCACTGATTTTGATGTTTACAAAATTTTGAAATCAATAAATATGACTCGCTGTCTTTCTTCTTGTATTCATTTCTGCCATTCGTACATTGTTATGCTGGTTTTCAGCCTTAAATTGAATTTTTCGAGCCAATAAGAAAGTTAGACTCTAAATTTGCTTCAATCATTCAAGTTTGCTGAACTGGACTCTTGCTAATTTAACTTTTTGTAAAGTTAGGATTGTATTTAAATACAGACATTTAAATCCTGAAAACATATTGGATGAACCTGAAAAAGATTTTAACAAATTCAAACATGTACATCAAACAGCACTGTCATATTTTATATAAAATAAAGTCCAAAACTGCAATGCTCCAGTATAGCCAAATTTGGTAAAACAAAATATTTTATTGGAAAAAATTGTCCATTTTTTACATTTTTTTACACACAAAGAGCGGCTCCATCACACCATGAAGTGGAACATTTCACTGCTTCTGCTGATCCTGTCCTGTTGACAGAAAGACTTTGTTATTGTATGGTATAAATATTGATATAGTACAAACATAGAAAGGTATTATAAAAAAAAACAATTCCTCTGCTGACTTGCAAGTCAACAGGCTGTTTCAAACAGTTGTGATAGGCCACAGAGGCTGGTTGTCCATAAGGTAATCTGTGCATTGGACCTTCATGTGGTCTGGGGTGGGGACACATCCACCGGAAGCTGTGCTTCTTCTGTGATGTCATGTATAGTTTCTTCCAGTCCTATGGATGGAAGAGAATCGAACCATCTGTCCTTTTGGGGGGCACCACCAGTCCTGTTTAAAAATGAAAATAAACTGCACAACAGTCCAAAAACACCTTTACAGTGAATTACATAGCTTTAGGCTGTTGTGTCATCTCAACACATTTTTATTACATCCAAAATAAGATAAGGGATGAAGGCTTCATGATGGTAGGGGAGACATTTACAAAAAAATTCAGGTTCTTGTGTGTAAAGACTGTGGTGTTGTTGCTATACATACTGGACACTGAGTAGAGGCAAGTCTCCACAGCCACTGTCATAACTGTCTGCACTTCCTTCCTCCTCCTCCTCCTCCTCCTGCTGCTCCTCTTCTTCTTCGCCAGAAGACATGTTTTGGCTCCTCATCTGGACACCAAGTCTCACCCACGCTGCCTTCTTCCCAAGTCTTATCTGCCCAGCCAATACTATCAATTAAAGTAGATATAAAAGTTAGAAACACAAATCAATCTTACTAGTATGCTTTAGTTTTTACAAGTTCAGACTTGCTAAAAAAAAGCACATTTAAACATCCCTCTTCATCATATACCTTTACAAGGCTGACCTGTCAATGTTTCACTGCTTTGCAACAGATCTGATCGACTTTTCACCCATGACTTCCTTCGTTGCTTTCTCCATCTCAGCAGGGGGTGTTGTGCCCCAGTTGGTTTTCCTCTTGTTCACTATTGGCATCATTTTCTATGATGTTAAATATTATAATATATATATTACATTATTATAATATATATGATTCAGTACATTAATACAATTTTTCAACCTTTTAGTGGTATAAAAGGAACCAATGGCTCAATTTACCCCACAACATGTGGCTCGCTTTGTCCCATAGCCAACACTTTGGAAAAGATGTTGCTACCTTTGCTATTCAGACAAATCTTTAGCCAAATGAGTCACACAGTTACAGTACAGTGGTTAAATTACATATATGTATAATACACCATTTTAGGCCTGAATAAATTGAATTTGACAAATCTCAAAATACCTGACATGCAGAAAATGTACTTTGACACATGAGAAAGAGGTTTTTTTTGTTAAAAAGTACCAACTGTTTATGCCAGGTACTCCTCTTCAACAGAGACAGGGAGAAGTGATAAGAGCTTTCTGAATCTAGGGCCACATGACAAGAGTTGTTTACTGTTTACCAGAAACAGGGGGTGGCTTACCACACTCTCCCTTATATTAATACTTTTATTCTATGATAAAGTGTTTTCACTTTACCTTGTATCCATCTTCACAGGCACGTCCTGCTCATGTTCCTGCTCCTCATAGAGTCATAATCTCTGCAATGTTGCATTGTGAATGAAAAAAAGATTGGTTATAGATATAAAGACTGAGGTAAATGATGGGGGTGAAATCAAGGATATCAACGACTTAGAATGACATGCTTACCTGTCTGAAAGAGTCTTTGCACCGATGCTGGACTGGGGAGGTGGGGGCAGGGACCACCTACTCTTGCTCCTTCTTTTAAATTGCTGTAGATGAGGTTGCAGTCTCCTCCTTCTCGTAACTGAGATCAGAAAATATGTTTATACATTTACACCCTGGTGTTAAGAGACTCGACGTGCAAAGTTTAACCCCCCACCACCATTTCAATTTTCAGGATTTCTTGAACATGGCACGCCCCGGGTTTCACCAGATTACTGAAGTTAAAAAGTCCTGTGCTTGCACGTATAAAGTACATGCCCATATGGTACTCATCTAAGAGGGGATCTAAACATTATTTGTTTGTTTTATATTATAAAACAGAGTAAACAACATATGAGGAAAAAAATAACTTACCTGTCCAACAGAAACGTAGCTAGCTCTGCGTCGGATTTGAAACCATTGAGATCCCGAAGGGTCCTCAACATCTCGAAAGCAACACTGACATTGATTCTTATTTTATTTCGCACACGGTCCTAGTCCTTCTCGTACTCTCGCTATCCGTTAAGTGTTTTCACAATTGGTGATTTTTTGGTGGAAGCTGCCTGGGGTAAAGGTGGAATCGGCACCTTCCCGGAACTGGATTATTGCTGTCCGCCATTGTTCGAGATTTGTTGCTATTCTTCTTCTAGCTCTCCTTCTTCTTCTTCCTCTTTTCGTTCTAGCTCTCCTAGTAGAACTCCTTGGTGTTCTTCAGATTTGTTATTCCAGCAAGCCAGGATTTCCTCATGCGCGTTCATGGAAACAAAGAGCTTTACAGTCAATCACGATGAAGGACGAAGCGCCACCCCTCGACCAATCAGGATAGAAGCCTCAGGGGCTCTTCTGATTGGTCAGAGTTACCTGGAGCAGTTGAAAATCTTTGTCAGCTCATAACAGAGACAGATGGAAATGCAGAGATTTTGCAGTAGTGCAATTTAGGGCTGTAATCCACCAAAGAAATTGTTGGTCGACCAAGACACAGCAATTGTCACCAAAAATCGACCAATCGCGGGGGGGGGGGGGGGTCAGCGGACCGCGGCTCAGTAAAACTTCTATCAGCACCTGCTTCTGTTTTAGCCCAGTTTTTCTGCTTTGTGTCCCTTTTTAAAATGCGCCACAAAATGACATGCTGCTGCTGGATTAAACTTATATCAGCACCTGCTTCTGCTTCTGTTTTAGCCCAGTTTTGGCTTTGTGCCCCTTATTAAAATGCGCCCGAACATGACGCGCTGCAGCCACGGCGGGAGTGTGCCCGGCGCACCTCCAAATGCCCTGCATCTTAACCATTCATGGGACTCCTTAAGTGTTTCCATACAGAGTTCCATATTAGCCACGTTGTTCACTACAACAGACACTTTTTTTCCTGCTCGACCTTTGAGGCATCGACAAGTTCATATAATCCGCAGCGATGTTTCTTCCCGTGTCCACCTCTCCTTTTTTACCTCTCTCAACACAAGACTCTTTGCTTTCCAGTTTTCATCAATGAAATGGGCAGTCACTGTCATATAGGACTCCATTTGAAGAGACGTACACATCTGTTATCTTTATCTATTAACTCCGAAGCTTTCTCTTTTTACTCCCTCGTATTTTGCCGTGAGCGCGTGCGTAATTGTCTGGCGCGCATGCACTGAATATCCAGGTTTCAATGTTTTTCTTGGCCTTCCACGACACCAATGGGCCTCATACCCTCAGAAATAAATTGTCAATTCCTTCTGTGATGTTGTTTATGCATTTGGGTGTTTATATGAGGCATAAAATCCTCGCGGACTGGGTGAGGGATGCAGCCGCTGCAGCGTGGGCAGCGGGCAGAGCGCATGCAGTTATAAAACAAATACACGATTATTAGACTAGAACATTGAAATGTTCTTGAATAAAAATATTGAAATGACCGATAAATACATTGAAATGGTGTTCTAAGACATGATGGGGGTGCTCAGAAAATACCCCCATTTCACTTGATACGTTTCTTCTGATGAAATGAACTGAATGGGGGGGGGGGATGACACATTTGGTCGATCAATCAGAATTTTGGTCGACTGAGCACGCATCGACCAATTAGTCAACCAGTCGACTTGGACTTTACAGCCCTAGTGCAATTATTGTACTTATAAAGGGATCTCAGTGGATATTCCAACATTTGATCCAAACAAAGCACAAAAAAATTAGCCTTGACTAGCAAAATCCTACCAACTGCACCTTTAAGTGAACATTAAGACTTAAGAACTGACGATCAGCTTTTTGATGAATCAATTCTGCTTAGGGCGCTGATTGGGCCAGGCACGGCCCTGCTTCCAGATATACTACTGAAAGCCTTCGCCAGATGCTTTCAGTGGGCTCCATCTCAGATGGATTGGTGAAATTTACTGAACGGTCAATTTGGTTACTTAATGGTGGAATGTCTACTAAATATGTTTGCTTGATTTTCGCAGACTTGAAGGAAAACTCACTTTTAAGATTTGATGGTCTCACATCATGATTACATGCTTTACGTGCTCTTGGTCAATGAAAAATGTCAAAATTCATAATGTCTGCATTGCAAGAGATGACACTGTGCCAGTTCTTCCTGTACAAGTGCAGAGCTGATCTACTTGCTGTGGCATCTGCCCTAATTTTCACAATCTGTACACCCCTATACATTTTCTGAAAGCAACAAATCAGTGTGGAGTTTATGCCTACAACCCAACATGAAGTCTGATAAAGGAAATGAGCCTCCGAGTTTTATTAGTCAACACAGTCACTAAACACGGCAGACCCTCTCAGTAAGTGTTTTTGTGGTTGGTGGTCTCGAGCTGATAACACGAGCTCTTGGCCTTTCACTTTATCACACATGTATTACAGATCTATAATATTGTGAAATAATGGGGGTCACGAGTTAAATCTTGACCTAAATCCTTCCTGGACTGGCTCACTTTGTTAAACCCTCGGTCAAAGCCTCTCGGTCCCCGGCTCTGCCTTACCTGGGAGTCCACGTCCTCAGCAGCCGGGCCGAGCCTGCCATCCGGCCGGAGGAGCTCCATCCTCCGGCCGTAGCTCCCCCGGGGTGGAGGGGTCTCCACGCCGTTCAGCATTCCTTTCTCGATCATTAGCAGCAGGCCTCCGGACGCCACGATCACCAAAAACGTCAACAGGGAGGGTAAAACTGCAGAGGAGCTGCGGCGGACGGAACCCGGGCTTACGGTCGTCCTGAAGTTTATAACCGAACTGCTGCGCCCTCCCCCCGGCCTCTTTACCCCCGATTCCTGCCTGCGAGGAACCATCCTGGAAGTCCCGACGGTCCTACTGAATAATCTGCTCACGGTTTAACCTTCATCAACGGGAAAAACAGCTGCTGGATACCTACCACGTACCCATTGTTAACTTTTATAGAAAGTAAAATGTGGAAACGAAGGAAAGGGCACTTCCGGTTGGACCGCCAAAACAAAAGCTTTTGGGAGCGAATGCTGGAGCGTAAGTAGATCAAAACACCCGGTTTGTTTACGTCGGAGAACCAAGAGATTGTTTTTAAATGTTTCTGTAGCTTTTCTGTTTTTAAAATAAGCTATCACATACCATTCTAGCAACAAAAACGCTGAAACTTCCGGTCAAGATTTTCAAAGTAAAATTATTCTAGAGCCAAGCACAGACAAAGCATGACACGTCTCATTGCAATAATTTATTGACTTTTTCATGGTTTGACAGTGTAGTTCGGGGTTTGGGCCCTACTCGGACATAAATTCAGTAAATCTGTTGGTAATACTGACATAACTTAAATACTTTCATATTAAATGAGCTGATACACATATTCTTGGGCAACTTCCTGACTTTAGTTTGTAATAAGGAAACCATGCCATTTCCGTTTTTCTACTTGGTGCAGAGATGCAGGGATATACATGCTATAGTAGCTGCTGAAGGGCCAAATTATTCCAATTCTTTCCAAACATTGAATAAGACCTTTACAATTGTTTTATGACGTATTGATTTTTAGGATTTTAAATGTAAAGTTTATTATGGCAAAAGGTTTCAATCATTTGACCTCAAACACTTAAATTGGAGTGTCCAATTAAAAAAAAACAGAAATTACGCCTATGGCAGATTCTTTCCAAGTGAAATGTGAAAATTAATCACCAGTCACTGAACATATTTTAGTTACATTTCCATTTTTAATTTTCAGTAAATTTTTGAGTTTTGCAGGACTAGCCAACATCAGTTAGATTTACAAATAGTAAAAATATAAATTTACACACAAGTATTCAAAAATAAAATTAGCAACAACAAAAGATGAGAGAAAAGTTACAAAAATATTTGGACTTTGTACTAAGTACCACTGGGAAAACTCCATTGAACTCAGTTATAGAATATCTCTTCTTTCTTGTCCTGCTTTCTTTTTGTTATAACTGAAGGGGGGGGGGTTAACGTATTTTAAGCATTTTATTGTCCTTTTTTTCTTTTTTAAATAAAAGTGTGTTATTTGCCATAGGCAACAGTTAAATGCACTTCAGTCTACAAACTGTTAAGCAGTGGCAAGCTGAAAAATGTGGTGGCCCTGAAAGTCAACCCATAACATATTAAATTAAAAACAAAAACCTTTTAATAGAGTTTAAAAAATTGAGTAATTAGGCAATTTACTCAGCGTGCTGTAGTTTGGTTGTGATTTTGGTTCTTAGATAAATAAATCAGAAATTATCAAGTCGGAGCTTTCAGAAAGCAGGCTCGAGACGCTTGCTTATTTTTTTTCCTTGAGCCACACCTGTTTCTCAGCAAAACAAGACAAATAGTGACTGACAAATAGTCAGAATTATCCTAGTGCTGCCTGTATGTAGGCCACAGCGGTAGAATGTCACGAAAAGATAGAAACCTCCAATGACTCTTCCTTTCTGCACCTCTCACAGTTAAGGCTTGTTTTCTTCCTTGTTTTCTTACCTGTTCAGTTATTTAATAAATCAGCTCATCAGAAAACTTACCGTGGCCCATCCAAAACTTTCAATAGAAGCTCTTAATTGGGGTGATATTCATGACAGGAAACTGTGACAGCAGGGAGATGCACTGAGGACTTGCATGCACCTGGTGTTGAAGATGCAGAGACACTCGCTGACATACGAAGAAAATACCCCCCTGAAATGGGCGTAATGTTAGCTGTGGCAGCATACACGTGCCTGGGCAGCCTTCCTGAGCTGGAGCCATCTGTTGTTGAATTGCTGTTGTCCTAATAGACTGTTCGTGTTCAGTCATAGTTGGTATCAACAAAGACGTACAGGCTCAGTGATGTCTTTCATGTTTTTATGGGGTTTTGAAAACCTGCCTTTACAAAATGGGACCTGTAAAAGTATTTTCAAACCGACTTAAGATCTGTCTTAGGTAGGGGTGTAACGAAATTTCGTGCCAAGAAATTTCGCAAAATAAAAAAATGACGAAATAAAATTCAAAGACACATGAAATAAAAGCATGAAATAAAAAACGTGAAGGAGCACCACGCACCACTGAGATTTTTTTACCCTCCTTGCCTACCGTAGCAAAACACTTGCTTCTAAAAGGAGGAAGACAAGGTGGAGGAATTATTTGAGACTCCTTCGTCAAATAAATCGGTTGTGTGGACCGATTTTGGCTTCCCATGTAAAAGACGAGAGAACGGTGAGAAGATTGAGGACAAAACCATAACCATGTGCAAAATATGCCGCTACAGTTCACTGTATACTGCAGCAAGTACAACTACCAACTACTTTGAACTGGAGACAGGCAGCAACTGTGTGTTTGTGTAAGTCTGCATAAAAAACAATATTTGATTTTTGCATCTACTGTTGAGTTGACAGAATTTGGTCATACTTGAAGATCAGAAGTATATGCACCGTTATAGGCTAAATATTATAGTTCACAGTTCAGAAATTTATAGGTCTAAACTGCAGCTCTGAGGACTGCTATTTGTTTTCCTTTTCATTCAAGGATGTAGTTATCCTGACTGTGACAACAACAAAGCACTTTTTATTGAGATTTTATGTTTGTATTTCAACTGTAGTATAAATATGGGGAAAAACTAAAAAAAATTTTTTTTTCAAAGAGCATTTATTTTGTACTGGTGCAGCAAAATTTTTTGTATGTCTGCATTTGGAAGAAAATAAAGAAAATGAGACTTCCTACTGTTGGGGATTTTCTATAATCTTTATTTTGTATTGAGAGTTCTTCGTATTATGGCCTGTTTCAGGAAAAGTGTCTCTGTTCCTGGGGAGACAGCATGTCTCCTGCAGGCATCATCGGGGGGAAATTTGTGCTGATTTGCTGAGAAGTCGGGAAAAAAAACAAAGGGAGGGGGGGTTTCTTCCAACGTGTGGGGGTAGAGAGGCCATGGACACCTAATTTTAGGTGTAAACTACCCAAGAGTGTAATATGGACCCTTTGATCTCTAGGTTAGGGGTTCCAAGGCTAACCCTACCCAGCTGAGAGTAGGGCTGGGTATATCCGGCAACTTCACGATACGATATCCCAATACACGTAAATTGTGAACATTGACTATGCTTTAGGCAAAATTCTTGACAAGTTTATCTTTTTCTTAGAAGAAGAAAAAGAACAAGGATGAGTTTTAAGTGGTTCTACAACTTGACATACATTCAGATCCTAAAAGATGTTAGACCTAAGTTCAAATTTAGAACATATGCTTCATTCTGTAGCTTGTCTTCTACCTTGAAGATCTCATATTATGCTCTTTTTCTGCAGTGTAATATGGATCTTTGATGTCTTCATGAAGCCTTAGTAGCATGCTTTGGTCTAAAAACCCAATAAAACAAGCACAGCCGCATCGTTTCCAGGCCCTCTCTTCTCCTCTCTGCAGAACACTCGGATTTTGTGGGCGTAACTATGTTAATGAGCCCCCGCTGAAACCGCCCCGCACATCCTTGTCGGCGCAGTCGGCGCATGCACGTGACCATGTCAACAGAGCTCTGTGTTAGCGTCTGTGTTGCTACATGAGGACCGCAGCACTGAACGCTATAACCGAGTCAGTACCCGAAAATAAGAGGAACCAGGAGAGGGTCGAGGACCAAGGATAAACCAGGATGTTTCTCAGTGGTCTGTATTTAAAGTTTGTTTCTTCAATGCTATAATGTTGACGGATTACAGTTTTTCTGCCGTTCCTCTCCCCCTCCCCCTGTTGTTGTTGATGTTAGCGTGTCTGTTAGCAGACGTGCAGTGCTTAGACTGGCGTTAAATAGAGTCTAGTAAGAGCTGATGTAGAGTGAGCGGGTTACTGCAGAGACGTGAATTCACTAAAACCCTGATGTGAAATAACTTTCACTTCTAAGTAACACTGAACGGGCCGTTGCTACTGATAGTGAAATAAGACAGAGAGAGGGGGTCTTCTCTGTTGTTGTGATGTGTAAATAATGTCTGGGCTGTTCAGGGCCGATCAGAGCAAGAGTCTGTTTTACAGAAATAACATTAGTAATGTGACTGACCCATCAGAATACAGCATTTAATAGAGCCATAGCCTTTAGTGACAGTAACAGTAACTGAGAACGTTTATTACCTGTAACTGTGAGCAGCGAAGTTTTCTGTGAACCTTATTTTAAAAGCTTATTTTCTTTTCTATATGCCACACAGTAGCTGTCTTAAAAACCTCTTCACTTGCATTATTGTATGTTATGACAGCTCTGTGTATATTCTTAAACAATAACAGGACATGATTATCTAGAACATTTCCTTTATATAAAAATTCTACTTAACATCCTGTTTTCACTCTTCTCCTACATAGGTGCTCCTGTGGCAATTGTGTGAAAATTCCTACAGCCTGAAAATGTCTAGATTTACCAAAGGTATTGTGAAAAATTAGTGCTAAACCCTAACAATCTAGTACATAACCTTTCCTGTACTATGTCACTGACTTACCTGTTTTAATTAAGTAGGTCAGAGGAAAACTGCAGGAACTCCCAGTCCAACCATCCTGGACTATGACCTCTATGCTTGAGTGTGTTTTTCACTACAACATGCATTCTATATGTGGCAAGGGCAAGAGGGGTGGGGCATGCACACTGCCCCTCCCCCAGATGTGTACTTTTGGTTTCAATGTAATTTTATTTTTAACCAGAGAAAGGGAGCCAGACAACGCCACCCTGGGAGTTTCACCCAGGGAAATATTCAAATACAACACTTAAGGCACTCAGGTCCGTTCCACAAAGGAGAGCATGAGATGTGGTTCTTATAAAAATACAAAAATACTTTATTTTCCAAGGTAATTAAAATTGATTTCTCTTTAAAAGAATCTCACTCGTGCAAAGGGCAGAAAAGGGGCCTAGCAGGGCTGGAGCTTACCAGTGGGTGGACTGGGGATCACAAGGAGGAGGAGAACCTCAAAAGGGAGCACCCGGGTCTGTGACACTCGCACACACACACTCACTAGTGAAGGACAAAAAGAAAACTCAAAGCCACGGGATCCACGGCACACAGGGAAGGGACACCGCCACCAGGACACCAGAACCACCACCATATAGCTCCAGTCCTGCAAGGAGAGGGAAAATCAGAAGGGTTGGACACAAATCAAAATATACAATCCCAAAAAAATACAAAAATAGAAATAGTTAACTAAGGCCACATGTGGCAGGAAAACAAAATGTTTAAAGAAATGATTAACCCAAAATTAAGCCTGTGAAAATAGCCTTTAACCAGAACTCAACTTGCCAAAAATAACAATTATTAAACAAGACAATTTACCAAAATTGTATTGCACACAAAAATCCCAAAGTTTAAACAAACAAGAGAATTCTAATTGTAATTAATTGCAAGTTGATAACCATAGAAACAAACAGAAAAATAAATCAAACAGAAGGAAAACTAAGGAAATAAATCCTAATGTTAAATCAGGCTGTAAAGGTAACAGAAAATTAAGGTGGGCCAACCCTGCTACGTGCAAACATTTAGAATGAACGCAGGCCCATCAGATGACAGCACATACACAATTACCAAAGGCTGCACTAAATATCTGCAGCTGAGCCACACCACGCAGAGCACCGCCGAGAGCGCAGCTAATGCAGGGTGAAGCCAAATAGGGGAGCGATGTAAGGCAGGCACAGCAAAACAAAGGCCAAGATAAGGCGAAATAAAGCGAAGCAAAGCAGCAGTGTTTCAATCATGCCCACGATCCAGCAGTCTTTAACGGCACAACAGATCACATGCAGGGGCGCGGACACAAGAGCGGCCTGCTCATGTAGCTTAGCCGCAAAACCCAGCCAGAGTATTACCGTAGATCGAAGCAGCGAGTACTGCTCGAGCTGTTGCGGCGAGAGCCGAACTGTAAACAAGTTAAAAAAAATACAAATCAGATAAAAATCACTACCCATTAACTAGCACCTCCACCTAGCAGCTAGTGCTACATTACCTGTATTATTTCGGTGATAGTTCAATCTATCTATCTCACGGGATCACATGCAAGGAGACGGAGGAGGAGAGATGAGCTTCAGCAACCAAACACAGCTAGCGGCAGCACGAGCGGCCAAACGGGGAAACCCTGCGAGCTGTAGCAGAGACTCACGGATCTAAAAACAAGCAAAAGGCCCAATAAATGACTCGCGTGCTGTGTCTAAGGATTAACACACAGACGGAGGCAGCTGTTGCTACGTTACCTGCACAGGTGCGGCTTGAGGGCGGAAGTGAGGCAGCCAAGGAATGGGCAGACCCCAGAGAGAGAGGGCGACCAGCGGGATGGTGCCTGACTATATAGAGTAGCCTCATGTGCTGACAGGGTAACAAGCAGAGGCAAGAAACAGTCACAGGAGCAGAGGTGAGAAAGCTCCTCCTGCTACATATATTTCATTTCATATACTTTATTGTCCCCGTGGGGAAATTTGTCATGGGCTCCCTGCTGGTCCTGCAGTCATTTATAAAGCAGACTATGAGCCTTTACATCTAAGAGGAGTAATGCATAAGTATTTTGATATAAACACTTCCATGACTGTTGAACAAAAATTGTAAAGATTAAAAGAACTGTTTCCTCCATCTCATTTTTTTTCTTTCTTGTTATTTACTTATTAACATTACATGTAACATATGGAAAACTGAAAACACACAAAACAGTTCCTGTAGACTTTTTATTGTGAAAAATATTTTGACATATAAAAACACCAAATGTACCAGCTGGTACTCTAGACATTTTTACATAAAGGAGGTAAAAAAAGACATGAAAAAAGAAAAGGAATTTTTAAACACAAGCCATAGCCATGTTGATAAAAATATGAATATACATGCACTTCACATGCATGCTTGCACAGACACTCAAGCTCCTGTCGAGACTTACTGTAAAGAAATAGTTCTTCCCGTCAGAACTTGCTGAGTTGGACACTTTAACACATCTGCTCACATCCTGTGATGCATGTTCCTCCATACCTGATCCTCGTGTACTCACCTCCCCCCCAGCTATCAAGACCCCGCTTCTCTGGTATCTCTGGTTTCGTACTGCTGTCAATTCCTGTAGGACCTTAGATCAACATAACACTTGGACTGTTCAATCAGTAACACTGCCTGTCTGTCCTCCTTTCTGTTTGTCTTGTCTCATCCTGTCCTTCTGTCACTATTTTTCCCCTTCCTTCACACTGTGGTGTGGCACGGCCCTCCCCTTCAGCTCTCATCAGGGGTTAAATAAAGTTTGATTTGATGGAGTAGCCTACAGGGAGGGCTGGTGATGGTCACTATAGCAGTGAATCATCCTCGCATTCTCCAACTGCTAGAAAAAAAATGCATTGGTCTTTCTAATGCTGTCATCAGACACAGTGCCCAGCTGAAAAGACAATGCAAACAAGGGGAAAAAAAGAAAGAAAAAGAAAAAAAAAAAAGAATATATACATAAAAACACCAATGACAGTAATTTTCATTTCTGACATAATCCTATCATGTCCAGCCCTTACAGATGCCTGGCCTACAGAGCCTTTGTCAGTTGATGCTGCCTGTGTTGTACTGCAGAGTTTCCTGATGCAGAAGACCAGGGGCCTGTACTACGAAGCTGGATTAGCTCTTAGAGAGATAACTTCCTGGATAAGTTTAGGATTTTCCGCACTACGAATGTGGATCTCTTTTTATCCAGACACGTTGCCCCGGTAACTGATGCTGAACGCCAAACCTGGTCCGGAGCAGGTTAAGTTCCAGGATAAGAGCTCACGGGGTGTGACAGACCGCCCTCTGACCAATCGGTTCTCTCGGGTGGGCATAAAAGACCGAACAGTTACCAATTTGCTGTCTTAGAAAAGGGCTTGCCCATTTCTGCCAAGAGGAGCGCTTCGTCGGGAGTGTATTTTTCGTGACAGAGGTAATCTGCTTGATTTACCAGAAGAAATCTTGTACGAGAGGTACAGATTTTCACGGGAGGGACTTCGATACATCTGTGACCTGCTGGAGCCTTACGTGGCAAATAATGCACTAAGGTCATTTTTAAAATATGAATGTGATTTTCCTGGTCAAACAAGTTAAAAAAAATTAATTGCGTTTCGACTAATGTAGAGTATTTATTAGTATGTTGACCATGATGTTTTAGCAACAATAATGGACACATAGAAAAATCGTTCTTGTCAGTATTTTTATGTTATTTCTGTCATTGGTGTTAACATATTTTAGGTTACAATCACAAGATTCATGAATGCAATAAAATTAATCTAAAGGCACATATCACAACATCTGAAGACTGCTGACAAAACTCCATGAAATAAAACAGTGATTTGTTAAATTCAAACAATTTGACATTATTTCTCAATGTCAGTGATAACGTTTGATCCGAGGATGTTTACTTCTGAGAAAAGACAACACATGCTGATAATTGTACCGAACTTTATTATGGATAAAGTCAAGTAACAATAATTTTGGTTTAAAGTTCAATTACAATTAGCCTACATAAGTAATCATCATATCTTAAATGTTGTCTACTGTAATATGATCTCCAAATTTTGGTGGTAACACCATGAAACTGAGAGACATAATTTAGTTTGAAGAAATATTTTTAAATATCTAATTTACGTTTAATTTCAATCATAGATTTATCCCAGTGTTATCAACACTTGTCCATTTATTATTTTAATTAACAAAAAAGAGGAAATGTTTTACACTGTCCAATAGCGGTGGATCATGACAATGGGACAAATGTTTTAGATCCAAAGTACACTAAAAGTGAAATTAAATATTATATTTAGGCTAATTACATTACATTTAAAATAAAAAAGATAATTATTCATCACCATTTAAAAGACTTTAATTACATAATTTTGGTTTAATGTGGACGAGTTCTTTATTACATTTTAAGCGATTTGTGTTTCTGGAAAATGTAGGAAAATGTGGAAAATGTGCTGGCAATCCCTCTGGGTTCTCGCGGCTACAGTCGTGTTGCTCCTGGCCTGGATAATACTGCGGTACGTCTCATACTTTTGCAGAATTATTTGCTGCTCCTCCGCCGTGAAGTAGGCTGCTCCCTTCTCCATTGTGGAAAATGCTCCGGGGCCGCTAACCACGCCCATTTTATGTGTGCGCGCATAGATCCCAGCCGGATTCACTTATCGAGTTGATAACGAGCCTCTTAGTACAGCAGATCTGGATGACGGAGATCCGGTGAAGTTTAGCGAGATGTCGCAGAGTTATCCTGGATGACTTAATCCAGCTTCGTAGTACAGGCCCCAGTATGGTCTTCTGGGGTTCAGGGCTTCCTGGCATTTGGAAAAGGAGCATATGGTCCGGTATTTTCTGCAGCTCCTTCAGGTGTGGAGCAGGGTCCTGGAAAACCTTCTCAAAGACAAGGTCCAACAGTGCATCTGCATGATCTGAAATACAAGACACAAAAATATATGTTTACAAGAAATGAACCAAAACACCTCACTGCAGGTGTTGTAATGTTTTTTCGTAGTCTTTTATTGACACAATGTCCTTATTGATTATATATTCTCAATTCCATTTTGATAACATTTTTATTCCAGTTTCCTTTATCTTTTCATTTCCATGCTATGCTTACTTGCCATGTTGTGAAATGTGTTGATTTTTAATAAAGGCTTGTTTAACTTACGGAAAGCTGGATCTGCTGTCACTGGCTTTGCTGTACATCCTTCCTCCTTGGATTTTGAGAAGCTGATTGTAACCAGCGGTTCACCATCAGAAGATGCTGCCTGAAGTCGACCAGCATAGACACAAGAAAGAAAAATGTTAAACCTGCTAGTGAATGAAAACTCACAGAAATCAGATTAAATTAGTTTGGTGATAACGACATCTGCAACATTAGCGTCACACGTTATATACACTCCCTGTTGTTATCAATATTTACATGATCTGTTTTAACACACAGAGGAACAAAGCCTGATCGTTTCCCTCATCCACAGCTTAGACACGAAATGAGTTTGGATACCTTCTGAGATAATTTCGATTACATTGCCTCAGTGCCTTTACATTGACTGTATGGTCCTCATGTTTAAAAAACAGCGAAGCTCGTTTCTCGTAACATTACAGGCTAACACAACAGGCTAACTGCAGCTAAGCTTAGCCTCCTGGAGCTGACACAGATGCAGGGGGGAGAGGAGGGCTGTACAAGGAATAATAATAAAAATCCTCCTGCTGTTAAACTCCTCTACTACTGTGGGAATATTCAAACATCTAAATTGGATTAAACTACTTTGGTGATCACGATGCTGTGGCCAATAAAGTCAGTTATCACATCTACAGATACACTGATTTTAGCCCGCCTTAGCGTAGTTATATACTTTCCCGTTATCAATATTTACATGATCTGCTGCAAAACACAGAGAAACAGCATTCACTGATCATTTCCCTCGTCCACAGTTTAGACACGAATGAGTTTTGATACTTTATGAGATAATTTATTGATTACAATGCCTCAGTGAGCGAGTACAGAGTTGCATGCCTCGTTCTCAAACCGCTGTACATTTAACAGCAGCCAGCAAAGTAACAGGCCACAGAGACTAATATTACGGCCCAGAAGAGACACGACTGTAAATCCTCATGTTTAGAAAACAGCGAAGCTCGTTTATTGTAACATTACAGTCTAAAACAACAGGCTAACCGCAGCTAAGCTTAGCCTCCTGAAGCTAACGCGGAGGAATAGCTCTTACATCTGCTTCTCTTCCCTCTGCTGTTAGCAGTTCGTAGCAATTAACAAAATAACAGCACACAGCATTTGAAATACTCACATTTTCAGGGTCCAAGGTTTGTTGGCGGATGGTTGGCAGTGCTCCTGGATTAAGGATTTGCTAGCCCTCTTGTGTACTGTCCGAAGTTTGCAAAGCAGTCGGCCTTGAAGTGCTTAGCACAAACGTGCACATTTTTACTTTGTTTTGCTGGCACATTTCCATGATAGATGAACTCCAGCCACTTAGTCTTTAGGTCTTCAGAGGTAGGAAGTTTGTGCAAGGAAGTGTGTGGCTTGTTACAGCCCACAACACTGCAGCAGTAGCTACAGCACTAAAGCATTCTGAACTCCAATCTCTCACTGCCGGTAAATCCATCATGGCTGCTCTTCAGCAGCTCTCGCTTGGAGATCTCTGCAGCAGTGGGGGGTGTCTGTCAATCAGATCAGACTCGTTCCTGATTGGTCAAAAAAGTGAACTGTGACGTCGGTACAACCCCAATGAAAAAAATGCCTCATTGGGGGGCGGGGTTTTACATTCACAAGCACTACGAAGCACAGGATTTGTCACTAAATATCACATTTTTGGGGCTGGGGGGAAAGCCACAGACCCCAAAATTTCACCAAAAGACTTAAAAAAGTGTTTTTTGCATAATATGGGCCCTTTAAACTGTGCCACTGTTAACATTACCCAAAGTGTATTTACAACAACTGTCAAAATATATAGGCCGTATCGATTCTGTAGAATCCGTATCAATATACGTATCCCAAAGGAGTGCGATACGATATTTTGCCGTATCGATATTTTGAGCACAGGCCTAGCTGATAGACTGTTTCACATATCCATGGGTTATGTTTCAGTCTATCTGGGCATCAGCCCATGGGGAGTGGTTACCAAAATACTGGAAGATAATTGAACAAATATTTTGTTAAACTACTTCATCACGGGCCAGTCAAAATCTGTTCAGAATGACTATCAGCTTAAAGCTTAGCAAGATGTATTTACCAGACGACAGTCATGGAATCTGATAAATCCAGCTGCTTTGCGAGGTTATCCTGAGGCTAGAGCAACTCTAACCAAATCGTCCAAAAGAGGCTATAATTGCTGTAGTGCTTTACAAAGACCTGTATAAATGTAAATGTAAATGAAAATGTAAATGTTCTTTATTTATACAGGCCTTTACAACAACCCTTTCAGTGAACCAAAGTGCTTTACAATAGGTGGAAGTAAAAAGCAATAAATAAAACAATTAAAAATAAATAAAATAATCGATTAATTGTTTGCATCCCTAGTCTGGCTATAATTGACCCAAGAGGCAACATATATAAAGAAAAGAGAATAGGGCCAAGAATAGACCCTTGTGGGACGCCACAAGAGAGAGGAGCACTTGAAGAGGATAAGTCACCAACCATAACAGAGTAGGTTCTGCCGGATAAGTGGGATGTAAACCACTTCAGTGCCATACTGGGAATGCCAACATGATCACTCAGGCGTGACAGGAGGACTAAATGGTCCATCGTGTCAAAGGCAGCTGTGAGGTCAAGCAACACTAGCATAACAGCAAAAATCCTACAGCAAAAATAGCAGTGAAAACAATCAAAGCTAAAAGAGAAATAAAATACAATAAAATAAATTAAAACAGAGCAAAAGTAAAAGTGCCACCACACTACTACACTATTAAAAGCCATCCTAAATAAATATGTCTTCAGTCTAGATTTGAAAAGGCCCAGGTCAGAATTGAGACACATTTCAGCAGGGAGCTTATTCCAAAGCTTGGGAGCAGCAATGGAAAAGCCTTGGTCACCCAAGTGTCCGTATTTCGACTTGGGCACTTCCAGCAAAAGTTGGTTGGCGCTCTACCAGACTCTCGGACAGTTAAAAGCTCAGCACACTGGGGCGAGACCATTAAGAGCTTCAACAACAACAACAGAAATCTAAAAACAGACATTAAAATTTTGAAATCAAACCTGTACTGGACGGGAAGCCAATGAAAGGATTTAAGAACAGGAGTGATGTGCTCTCGTCTTGTTAGTGCTAGTTTAAAGACATGCCGCAGCAATTTTCACAAGCTAGAGGGGACCAAGAGAAGCCTGGGAGATGCCAACATAAAGAGCATTGCAGTAGTCAAGTCTTGAACTTATAAGAGCATGGATGGCCATTTCAAGGTCATGGTGGCTTAAAAACACTTTGACTTTGGCCAGGACACAACGCTGGAAAAAACTAGTCCTGACAATACTGTCTGTTTGTCGAACTTAAGGTGTGAGTCGAGAAACACTCCCAGATTTCTGACATTTCGACTAAGTGTTCGAAACAAGGTTCCACAACCAGCCGTCCCTGTGTCCCCAAACATGATACACTCTGTTTTACCATCGTTAAGATGAAGAAAATTTTGGGCCAACCACTGCTTAATTTCTGCAATACAAGAAAACAAATAATTCTGCACACTGTGACTGTTAGGGTTCACTGGCAGATAGATTTGCAGATCATCTGCATAGTGAAAAGAGAGGTTGTGTCTGGCTTAGGGATGCAAATTATCGAGTAATTCATTAATCGATAGTTGTTTCATCTTATCGATCGATGATTGATTAATTGATAAGCGGCAATTTTTCTGCAAAGCTGAATTTCCCTCTGAATCAACAGGTTCCTTTCTACGAAAATGCTATTTTTCTTATGAAAGAGAAAATGCAAATCATATTCCTTAGTAAACGATTTACTCTTCACAGCAGGGAACAACACATTCACAAATGGGACAATGTAATAACAAGGCTACTTTGAGGCTACTTGAAACATGAAAATAAATAAGTGTAGAAAGAATATGGAGTCACACTTAAATGCAAAGAAAATTTGCTTTAGAAGGATTTTGTTCATGATGCATTGTAGTAAAGTGTAGTGTTTGGCTGTGGGGACAGGCAAGAAATGCTATGTATAAGTGTTTTGGATGCCACTTTAAAATATTAAAAAATTATATATCTGTAATTTCTACAAATATTAATGTGTATGGTGTTTAGTATAATAGTAAAATACAATTTGTAATATATTACTACTTGTGTTTATACATTTAATATACAACAATATGCTGGGGACAGAAATGTCGCTCTTTTGGCGGAATCGCCCATTTACTGGCAGCATGTCTGTAGTAATCATGTCACATATCCGCTGGGTAATGCCCTCTGCCTTCGTGGAGTAACATACTCGTCGTCCCAACGCTGCGGTGATTGTAGACTGAGAGCTACTCGCTCCCTGCAGCACGGCTGAATGTGACGTATTGAGGTGATAATGTAGCTAAGTTGTGGAGGAGTTGTACTTTAAAATACTTCCACAGATTGTGCATTTGGCGTCTTTGTCGTCATTAACCAACTTAAAGTGGTTCCATACCGAACTCTGTCTTGTTCTCTTCATCCTGCCAGCTTACCGCCTCTCGTTTGTCTTGTTGTTGTTGTCGTTGTCCTCTTCTTCTTCTAATAAAGTTCCGGCAGGCTGTACGCAAGGAAGCGTAATGCTGCCCTCCACAGGTTGGGTTATATTGTTGTTGTCAGAGGCCAGCTTCTCTTCATAATCAGAATGGCTTTTATTGTCATTATACAGAACGTACAACGAGATTGGAGAGCCTCTCCTTTCAGTGCAATACATAGTTAAAAAAGTATACAAAAATAGTATAAGTAACAAAGACAAAGAATTAACAAGTTGCAGGGAGGCGTTAAATATGTGAGGTATATACAAGATGAGACGCAGAACTGTGCACGGCACAATTGAGGCTCAGTGTACAAAATGAGGTAGATGATAGATATTAATGAATGAAAAACAGTCCAGTTCCTAGTTCTCAGTATTTCTCTGTTGTTCACATAGTATTGCACAGGAGGTGGACATGTATTGCACGCACTCCAGAAAATGTATTAATTTTTAGTGCAAATGATGGACGGTATACAGATGAGTTAGAGTCACATAATTGTATTGCACATGAGTTGTTAAATAAATAAATATAAGTTTCGAGGTAGTGCTAAGAAGCAGCAACCGCAGTGGCAGTGACATAAGTATTGCACATTTTACATTATGATTATGACCGCAGTCGTTGTATATCCGAGTTCAGGGTGGTGATGGCTCTCGGGAAGAAGCTGTTTCTCAGTCTGTTTGTCTTTGCTTTGATGCACCTGTAGCGTCTGCCAGAGGGCAGCAGGTCAAACAGCTGGGCACCGGGATGAAAACTGTCCTTGATGATGTTTCGAGCTCTGCTGAGGCACCGGGTGGAGTAGATGTCCATCAGGGAGGGGAGAGGGCAGCCGATGATCCGTTGTGCTGCCTTGACTGTCCTCTGAAGCCTCCCTCTGTCTGCCTCAGTGCAGCTCCCGTACCAGGTGGAGACGCAGTAGGTCAGCAGGCTCTCGATGGACGAGCGGTAGAAGGCCAGCAGCAGCTCCCTGTTGAGGTTGTTCCTCCTGGGGACTCTCAGGAAGTGTAGACGCTGCTGGGCCTTCTTTATGACAGCTGTGATGTTGGCTGTCCAGGGGAGGTCATCGAAGATCTGGACTCCCAGGAACCTGAATGTGTGGACCCTTTCCACACACTCGCCGTTGATGTAGAGGGGAGGCGGGTCACTCCTGTTCCTCCTGAAGTCCACAATGATCTCCATAGTTTTTTGTGTGTTCAGGGCCAGGTTGTTGTCAGAGCACCAAGTCGTCAGCCTCTGGACCTCCTCTCTGTAGGCTGCCTCGTCTCCCTGTGAGATCAGAACGACCACTGTGGTGTCGTCTGCAAACTTGACGATGATGTTGCTTTCATGGGCCGTACTGCAGTCGTAGGTGTAGAGGCAGTACAGGAGGGGGCTCAGCACGCAGCCCTGTGGTGATCCGGTGCTCAGACTGCGGGTGGAGGAAAGGTGGAGGCCAAGTCTCACAGTCTGGGGTCTGTTGGTCAGAAAGTCCTTGATCCAGCTGCATGTGAGGGGGGGGGGAGGCCTAGGGTGTCCAGTTTTATGGTCAGTATGTCCGGGATGATGGTGTTGAAGGCCGAGCTATAATCCACAAAGAGCATCCTGGCATAGCTGTGCTGCTGATCCAGGTGACTCAGCACCACGTGCAGGGCTATGGCGATGGCGTCCTCTGTGGATCTGTTCGCCCGGTATGCGAACTGGTGGGGGTCGAGTGCGGGGGGGAGACAGTCCTTGATGTGCTGAAGAACCAGTCTCTCGAAGCACTTCATGATGATGGGTGTGAGGGCAACAGGGCGATAGTCACTCAGGCTGGATGCTGGTGACTTTTTCAGGATGGGGATGATTGTGGCGGATTTCAGGCAGGTGGGGATGACTGCTTGGGCCAGGGAGAGATTGAAAATCCTGCAGAAGACTCCGGACAGCTGGTGTGCACTTGCACGGAGCACCTTTCCAGGTACACCGTCAGGGCCCGGGGCCTTCCTGGGGTTCACTGCTAGGAGCACACGCCTCACATCATACTCTTCTACAGGTAGTGGGGGGGTGGGGACAGGGCTGGAGAAGATGAGTGTCGCTGCACTGTTTGCGGGCAAAGAAGCTGTTGAGCTCCTCTGCCAGTGACACGCTCAGATCTCCTGACGTCACATCACATCCTCTGAAGTTAGTGATGTTCTGCAGTCCCTGCCACACCTCTCGTGGTCTGTTGCTGGCGAGGTGGGACTCTATCCTCCTTTAGTAGTCCGCTTTGGCCGTTTTAATTCTTCTTTTCAGGTCAGCTCGAGACGTACTGTACAGCTCGAGACACACTGTACAGAGCTCTGTCGCCTGACCTGAAGGCGGAGTCACGGGCTTTGAGGAGGGAGCGGACCTGGCTGGTCATCCAGGGTTTCTGGTTTGGAAAAACCCGGATGACTTTGTCCACAGACACAGTTCCCATACAAAATTTGATGTCGTCTAGTACTGTCCTTGTGTATGTTTCCAGGTCCTGGTGTTCAAATAGGTCCCAGTCTGTGTGGTGGAGGCAGTCCTGTAGTTCATTGAGTGCATTCTCAGGCCAAGTTGTTACTGTCTTCCTGGTGGGCCTGGATCTGCGTCTGAGGGAGGTGTATGCAGGGGTGAGCAGCAGTGAGAGATGGTCTGACTGTCCGAGGTGGGGGAGGGGTGTTGCTCTGTAGCCGTGCTTAATGTTTGAGTACACATGATCAAGAGTGTTTCCTCCTAGTGTTGGACACTTGACATGCTGATGAAATTTCGGGAGTACAGTCTTTAAATTGGCCTTATTAAAGTCCCCAGCTATAATATGAACGCCATCAGGGTGGGCCCACTGCTGTTCATTAATGACGTTCAGCAGGAGAGAGAGTGCCATTCTAGCGTTAGCATCCGGTGGTGACGATCACAACAGCTAGCTCTCTCGGGAGAAAATAAGGCTGGCGTCCGACAGACATGTACTCAATGTCAGGGGAGCAGTGAGTCTCTATGATCTTGCTGTTGTTGCACCAGTCCTCATGCAGGTAAATACAGAGCCCCCCACCTCTGCTCTTACCAGTGTCCTCTGTTCGATCCCAGCGGTGCAGAGAGCGCCCGTCTAGCTGCACGCTAGCATCGGGGATCCTCGGGTTGAGCCACGTCGCCGTGGTAATTAAGACACAACAGTCACGAATGTAGCGGTTTCCCACGAGTTGTAACTCCAGGTCATCCGTTTTCTGGGTAATGGATCTGGCGTTGGTGAGATACAGGCTGGGAAGGGGTGGCTTATGTGGGTTGTTTTGTAGCCGCAGCAGTAGGCCGGACCTGCGGCCCCGCTTTTGCTTCCTCTCCCGACGCGGCCTGCATCTCTTTCCGGACCCGACAACAATCCACGGAGCACCCGGTGGTCTCGCTAGTTCGTCTGGGATGTTGTGTCGATGATGGAAGTCTCTGCAAACTACCAGTTTGTGTCGGTAGCCGATGTCCACGAAGTCCTGTCGAGTGTAGTGCTGTAACGCCGATGTATACGTTCCCGCGAGTGTGTCAAGGACGTCTGGCGTCAAGCGCGCCCCAATGCGGGCTTGAGGGGAATTGCGGGTTCAAAACGCAATTAATTGCAATTAATACACTTTAATCGAGTAATTTCTTATCGACAATTAATCGATAATCGATTAATTGTTTGCATCCCTAGTCTGGCTATAATTGACCCAAGAGGCAACATATATAAAGAAAAGAGAATAGGGCCAAGAAGTGTCCCTGTGGGACACCACAAGAGAGAGGAGCACTTGAAGAGGATAAGTCACCAACCATAACAGAGTAGGTTCTGCCGGATAAGTGGGATGTAAACTACTTCAGTGCCATACTGGGAATGCCAACATGATCACTCAGGTGTGACAGGAGGACTAAATGGTCCATCGTGTCAAAGGCAGCTGTGAGGTCAAGCAACACTAGCACAACAGGAGATTTGGTTTCCACTGGCTGTGCTATATCATTGTGTACCTTTAACAGTGCAGACTCAGTGCTGTGACGAGACCTAAACCCAGACTGGAACTTCTCAAGGACTGAGTTGTTTTCCAGAAATGACATAAATTAAATAAAACCAACTTTTTCTAAAAACTTAGACAGAAAAGGGAAATGAAAAACAGGTCTAAAATTTGGCATCACTGAGGGGTCAAGATTAGGCTTTTTAAGAAGGAGCCTGACCACAGCATGTGTAAAGGAGGCTGGGACGGTTCCAAGTCCAAGGCAACTGTTAATAAGAAAGAGTAGACTAGGCCCCACAGTAGAGCTGGGCGATATATCAAATTAATTCGATTTATCCGATTTTATTTCTTCAATAGATATGAAAAAAATTAAATGTCAACATCGAGTGTAATGTTTTCTGTCCCTCAGCTATTTTTACCTGACACTTGTGATACACACAGTCGCCATACCAGGAGAACAGGCGCTGTAGCAAACACTTCAATGAACATTCTCTTGCAAATGACCAATAGACGAAGAACACACAAACAGATACGAAAGGGATATGCATGAGAGATGGAGGCGGAAAAAGGAGAAGAAAGTGAGGATATTGTGCCAAAAAAGGGTACCGTGACTTCAGTGGTATGGACTTGGTTTGGATATGCGAGGACGGACAAGGAACAGACCGATGTGTTGTGCAAAGTTTGTAAAAAGACGGTGAAAACGAATGGAAGTAGCACAACAAATCTTTTCCAGCACCTCAAGCAGAAGCACCTGGCAGAGTGGGAGCAATGTGTGAGGCGTCGCCTTACATGCACCGAAGCCAGCTCCAAGAGCAAAACTCCAAAAACACAGCAAAGTGTAGCTGCAGTGTTTTCAAGAGCTACGCCGTACGACAAGTCAGGGCAGAGGTGGAAGGACATTACTAACGCGGTGGCCTTTTACATAGGTAAAGACATGTTACCCATTTACTCAGTTGAAAAGTACGGCTTTAAAAAACTGTTGAAAACACTTGACCCCAAGTATGAACTACCAAGTCGCAAATACTTTGCAGACATTGCACTTCCCCGTTTGTACAATGAAATGTGGGAAAGAATTTCCGCACAACTGGAGAAAGTGGAGTTTTACTCTGCGACCACGGATCTCTGGTCCAGCATGACCACGCAGCCTTTAATGAGCCTGACAGTGCACTTTATTGACGAAGACTGGGCGCTAAACAGCATTTGCCTCCAAACGTCCTACTTCCCTGATGATCATACAGGGGAAATGATATCACAAGGTCTGAGAGAGTCGTTGGCGTCCTGGAAGCTGGCAGAAGACCACATGATGTGCATGACCACTGACAGCGGAACGAATATGATTAAGGCCATGAAACTCAACAAGTGGACCCACCTTCAATGCTTCGGGCACAGGCTGCACAACGCCATTGGTAAGTGCATATAACCACTGTCCAACGTGTATTAATCAGCTCAGGTCGTATACAGGCACATCTCAAAACATTAGAATATTATGAACAAGTTCAATATTTTTTATCACTCATTTCAGAATTACCAAAATTTCAAGCAAAAAATGTTTAAATTTGTTTCATTCTATCCGCAATGAATCTATATAATATATGGGTTTAACATTCTGAAATGAGTGATGAAAAATATTGAACTTTTTCATGATATTCTAATTTTTTGAGATGTAGTTGTAATCATTTCATAACAGGGGCATACGTACAGCTATCACCTTGCAATGTTAGTAAAAATAATATTACTGGGAGTTAACAAACGAAAAAATAACATGCTCAGGAATTGATATTGCTAGAATTAAAATTTAAAAAATGAATAATTAAAAAATCATCTGAGTATTTCTTTTTATAAATTGAGAGTGTGTATTTTATGTCACAAAAGTTTTGGTGAGTTACTCTGATGTGATTTGTGGACTCTCTTTGTTTTCATTGACAGAGAATGCTATGAGAGACAACCGTATTGACCGTGCCATTGGAGTGTGCAAAAAGTGGTCAGTGCATACTCCTTTAGCTGGAAAAAGCGGAAAGACATGGCAGGGGTTCAAGCCGAACTGGGGCTACCTTCTCACCAGCTCATCTCTGAATCTCCAACACGGTGGGGTTCTCGACAAAAAATGATTGAAAGAGTACTCGAACAAGAGAAGGCTATTGGACAAGTACTGGGGTCAGACAGGAAAACAAGACATCTTGTACCCACATGGCAAGATGTTGACGAGCTGGAGTCTGTCAATAATGCCATAAAACCACTGCACACTTTTACTGATGCGTTGTCAGGAGAAACATATGTCAGCGTTTCTTACCTGAAACCAGTGCTACGCTTATTCAACAACAGCCTGCTTAAGTCTGGGGAGGGAGAGACTGAACTCACACAGAAAATCAAGAGTAGCATATTGGAATATCTGAACAGCAGATACAGTGATCCGGCTACAGATGAACTCCTTGATATGGCGTCCCTTGTCGATCCCCGATTCCGAACAACATACATATCACATGACAAGGTAGAAAGACTAAAGGAAAGGGCTGTCACAGACTTGTTATCTCTGTTAGCTGACAGGCACACCCAAGGTCCATGCAGAGCTCAGCCGGAGAGGAAGGAGAATCCTCAAGTTGGACAAGAAACTCTGGTCCAAGGTGATGCTCAGCCAGTGTTAAAGAAGAAAAAAACCTTGGGAAGTTTCTTCCAAAAGCCATGTGCTACTGTCCAGAGGTGTGAGGAAGACAAAATCAGAGCTGAGCAGCCAGCTGACTTGTTGTTCCCTGACATAGACCCAGACACTGACCCACTTCAGTGGTGGAAAATGCATGTCACAAACTTCCCGAGGCTGAGTGTGTTGGCTAGGAAATACCCCTCTATTCCAGCTACAAGTGCCCCCTCTGAGAGGGTTTTCAGCACTGGGGGTAACATTGTAACATGTCATAGAGCATGCCTCAAGCCAGAGTCTGTTGACATGCTTGTCTTCTTGGCAAGAAATCTGGCACTGTAATCCAGTTAAAGGAGAAGCAGGTTGATGCATAGGTATTTAAAAATGTTTCTTTTTGTTGGGATACATTATTGAGAGAGATGTAATAATGAAAAGTTTCCATACTTACCATTTTGGAAAGCTGTCATTTCATTTTTTTTCTCAGTTTGGTCAGTTTTAATGCAGTGCACATAATGCAAATGTCAGTCTAAAGGAACATTAGTGAATGATGTTAAAGGCAAAATCATGAAAATGAATACCCCTACAGAAGTTACATGACTTCCTGTTAATAAGCCTGAAAGGGAAAATATGTCTCATATTGACAACCTTGTTATTGTTCTGGTCTATAGCACTTTAATGTTAAAAAATGTTAATAGAACCATTTTGGAATTTTCCCATTTGTTGTGTATTAAGTGCATTTTCTTGTCTAAGTACTATTTCATGAAAGCATTTATTGAAAGGTGTTCTTTTTTGGTATAAACAAATACCTGCACAGAAGTACAAAGTTAGTTATATATAATGGTGCTTTTCTTGTTATTTTTCTGCTCTATGCTGGCACTACCATGGAGAATAGTTAACATTTTGTTTTGGTTAGTTGTAATGTATCGATTGTTGTTTCTCCACTCTTCCTTTAATTTATTTATTTCAATGCAGTGCCCATGCAAGCGTTTCTGTTAAAATTACCTCAGTAGTGGCTATATTGCCTATACAGTTAAATGCTGATGTTTTGGCATTCAATAAAAGATCCTATTTTTGAATAATGTTTGTGTTTCTTTACACAGAAAAAAAATCGATTAAAATCGTTTATCGGATTTCAAACAAAAAATATCGAGATTTATTTTTTTTGCTATATCGCCCAGCCCTACCCCACAGTATTAAAAACCATTTTCAGCACCTTGGGAGGGACAATATCCAGTGGGTAATTTGTAGGCTTTAAAGATTTTACAATGTTACTTAGAGAGGAGAGAGAAACCATCTCAAACTGGTTGAACACAGCAGAGTGAGTAGGAGCAACAAGCAAGTCCTTATTATGATTCATATTACAACATTAACTGATGTCTTGTCTAACAGACTCTACTTTGTCAACAAAAAAGCAAAGAAACTTCTGACAAGTGGCAATTGAGACTTCAGTCAGAGCAGAGGTGCATGGGTTCACAGCAGCATTGATTGAGTTAAATAAAACCCTGGGACAATGATTGCTGCTAAAAATAATGTTAGAGAGGTACTGAGATTTTGCTTATCATACAGCCCTCTGATATTCAGCAAGGGAAACCCTTAACATTTCCAGAGACACATGCAATTTGTCCTTTTTCCATCTGCGTTCGGCCTGCCTGCCTGCCTTTAAATGAACTCAAAATTAAGGCTCTTCCAGTCTGGTTCACATTTCATTTGATTTTCATGGCCTTAAATTCAAACTGTGACTGAAGTCCAGGATCAAGACTATGGGACTCTGCTGGTGAAGCTGCATGGGTTCACAGTAACAGCCTATTCCTTGAGTTTTTCCTGAAACCTATTAGCATAAACCTCAAAGAAATGTTACAGTGAAATATTAATCCAGCACAGAGTGGAACAGTAATCTCTAAATCTTGGATTGTGTTAAAACAGACTTCCTTATGTCTGCATGTGTGTAATTCTGAGATAATAAGGGGTTAATGTAAATCTGAGAGCTGGTGCTGAGTCTCAGCAGCTTAAAACAGTGACCTGGATATGCTCAGTGTGGTCTCAGTTAAAATATTACAGCACATTAAATATACATATCATATGATTAGAATTATTGCCTTTCTATCACAGGTAATGAGGCAAAAGTTTCTTTCCACTGATGTGTTTTGTTGCTGCTAGGGATGCAAACAATTAATCAATTATCGATTAATTGTCGATAAGAAATTACTCGATTAAAGTGTATTAATTGCAATTAATTGCGTTTTGAACCCGCAATTCCCCTCAAGTCCACATGGGGGCGCGCTTGACGCCAGACGTCCTTGACACACTGGCGGGAACACAAGAGAAGCTGGCCTCTGACAACAACAATATAACCCAACCTGTGGAGGGCAGCATTACGCTTCCTTGCGTACAGCCTGCCGGAACTTTATCAGAAGAAGAGGACAACAACAACAAGACAAACGAGAGGCGGTAAGCTGGCAGGATGAAGAGGACAAGACAGAGTTGGGTATGGAACCACTTTAAGTTCGTTAATGACGACAAAGACGGCAAATGCACAATCTGTGGAAGTATTTTAAAGTACAACTCCTCCACAACTTAGCTACATTATCACCTCAACACGTCACATTCAGCCATGCTGCAGGGAGCGAGTAGCTCTCAGCCTACAATCACCGCAGCGTTGGGACGACGAGTATGTGACTCCACGAAGGCAGAGGGCATTACCCAGCGGATATGTGACATGATTACTACAGACATGCTGCCAATAAATGGGCGATTCCGCCAAAAGAGTGACATTTCTGTCCCCAGCATATTGTTGTATATTAAATGTATAAACACAAGTAGTAATATATTACAAATTGTATTTTACTATTATACTAAACACCATACACATTAATATTTGTAGAAATTACAGATATATATTTTTTTAATATTTTAAAATGGCATCCAAAACACTTATACATAGCATTTCTTGCCTGTCCCCACAGCCAAACACTACACTTTACTACAATGCATCATGAACAAAATCCTTCCAAAGCAAATTTTCTTTGCATTTAAGTGTGACTCCATATTCTTTCTACACTTATTTATTTTCATGTTTCAAGTAGCCTCAAAGTAGCCTTGTTATTGCATTGTCCCATTTGTGAATGTGTTGTTCCCTGCTGTGAAGAGTAAATCTTTTATTAAGGAATATGATTTGCATTTTCGTAGAAAGAAACCTGTTGATTCAGAGGGAAATTCAGCTTTGCAGAAAAATTGCCGCTTATCAATTAATCGATCATCAATCGATAAGATGAAACAACTATCGATTAATGAATTACTCGATAATTTGCATCCCTAGTTGCTGCCCTTTCATCTTACATGCGATGGATGCAGTAACAGGAAAAATGTTTTAAAAACATTTGAGAGGAGAAACTTTTAAAAACAAACTGTAAAATCATCAGCTTGACAGGAGTAGAAGCAGCACATGGTGGTATAAAATCACTGAACAAAAACAAAACTAAGAACAGGGACGGAGGGGCCTTTTTAAAGCATGATTTAAATATAATCATTAAATGTCAGTAAGAAGTCACAGTGAGACATTCAAAGAAAAAAATGCAGCAGTCCTGCAGTTTCTCTGGAAGCCAACAGAGGGCGACCCTACCTGTTGCAACATTAATCAATCAATCAATCAATCAATCAATCAACCTCTATTTGTATAGTGCGAGTTCATAAGTGTTACCTCAAGGAACTTTACAACAGAGCAGGCTGAAGCCATACTCTTCATTTTATAGATACAGATACAGTATAGGCATACAAATACATATTCACCCTCACACCCAACACAGTATTGTGTGGATTTGCTGTTCATCATGTGACTGGAGTCTACATTCAAGATTTCCTGCTGCTTATAAAAGGGTTTTTTTGCCACCATGATGGAGGGATTCATGACATGACAAACAAACAAATGCCGTAAAAAGCATACTGTAAAATCCCAAATAAACGCCCAGTCCCAAATAAATGCCTGGTGTAATTTATTCGGCGCAGCGTACGAGCTACAGTCGAAGTTTACAGAACACACATGCAAATGCTGAGCTCAACTGACAGCCGACACTTGAAAAGAAACATGATTGCATGCTGCTGCTTATCTCCATGTCCCTGGTGCAGCAAAATAAAAAGAAGACCTTAACTTAACCACCAGTCGTTCCTGACCAGTATTAAGAGTGTTTACAGAGAGCAGAGTTGAAAGAAGAAGACAAGAGTGTAACTACAGTACTGTAATCTTGCCTTGAAAATATACAGGTGTTATTCATACTTGTGTAAATAAATAATTTGATTATATTTACCATATATTTTTAATGTTGGGTTAATTAAAATTTTTGTGCAAAAGGAATTAAACGCCTGTCCCAAATAAACCCCTGGTCTGCTCAGTAATTGAAGCAAATAAATGCCCCGGCTACTATTTGGTATTTTACAGTAACTTCTTTGGCAGAGGAATAAAACCCACTCTACATATCTATTAACTGGAGAACCCTTAAAGTTTAGTACAGAACATAAATTGCAGTTGTGGTACTAAATTAATGGCCAAAAACTGGTTAATGATAAAATACAACATTAATTGGTTACTGTACAGCTGTAATTTATGATCCTACAGGCACTGGGCATGTGGCTCGCAACATTTAACCACTGCTCTAATTTGCCCCGTGTGGGTGGGTGTGTAAATGGTTGTGTGTCTCCCTGTGATTGGCTGGCGACTGATCTACCATGATGGCACCTCTGGACCAATGACAGCTGGGATAGGCTCCAGACATCTGTAACCCTAAAGGGATAGTAGTTATAGATGCTGGGTGGTTGGATGAATAATCGTCACAGCACTTAAAAATGTTTCTTTTGGTTGATAAGCCAAAGACTATTACTGGAGACACATTTGTCACTCTCTGACTGTGGCTGGGGTGGCCCTGGGGGGCCAGTAAGATTTTAGGGGATGGTCCATACCACCCTGAGCTACCCAACCAGCCCTGCCCATGCCCTAACCCCATCCGCACTTATGGACCCTGAAATTTCCAGTAATTCTCTCAGGCCAGCTGCATGAGTGAACACAGTGTGGTTTCTCACCCAGAGTTTAGGCTGATGTTTACTTGCTGCTAACCCTAACTCGAGTCCCAATGTCCTTCCCTCCATTGACTGGCATACAAACTGCAGGAAATCCTCCTGCTTTGAGGGCTGGGTGAACAAGAAGGCAAGGGAGTTTTCTGGGTAGGTTGCATGGATATTTTCCTGAAAATTCCAGGGTTGCATGTGTGAAAAGGGTCAAAAGGTCAGGTACTTTTTTTAGCCCTTTTCACACATGCAACCCTGAAAATTTCGTTTAAAATGCCAAACTAACCTGCCTAGTATATTTTCTACACTTCTTTTTCACACTTGGCCCCTCAAAGCAAGAAGTACTCCTCCAGTGTTTATGTCAGTCATTGGAGGGGTCAGGGAGGGAAGGGGGCTGCAGATTAAAACAAAAACATGCAGTGTGTCGTCACACATGCAGCTCAGCTGGGTAAATTTAGGATACTTCAGGATTTGTTCTAAGTGTAAAGGAGGTTTATTTAGCCCTTTCCCTGCCTCTCTTGAAACTGACACGCAGACGACAGAAAAGCTCCCTATTGTGAGGGCTAAGTGTGAATAAAATCCTGGTCAACTTTGCAGAAAAAAAATGAAAATATCCCTTGTTTCGACAGCCAAGAGAGAGAAAGGAAATCAGTAATGTTTTTAGTTGATAACCCAGGTATTTTCTTTGAAATGTCAGAGCATGTGGAAATGGGACTCATGCTCCCCCCTATTTCCCCCTTTCCCAATCCACCATTAACTGACAGGCAAAGTGCAGGAAACTTCTGATGTGAGGGGCCAAGTTGGAATAAAGCTAATTATTGAGTAGGTCACAGTGTTTCCCCTAGGTTCACTGCCTTGGGGGGTGAGCTGTCCGTCAAAAATGCTCCATAATATCATAATTAAAGAGCATTTAGATCTGAATAAATAGTGAACACTGAATTTTGTTCACTTTTCTTGGCAATAGAGCACTTTTCATACAACTACAAAAGTCTCAAAAAAATTAAAATACACTGCATTAAGTAAAAAAAGTATTAAAAAAACAGGAAGAATGTAACATTTCATGTAACCATGTGAGCTCAGCAGGTGGAGAGAAGATGAATCATGCTTAATAAAGTTATAGCAAGTGACTGACAATAAGGAGAAACTACATGCTGAAAGTAGTTTCCTACACTGCTCGCTGTGCTTCCTTTCTTGGTAAGGGCAGTTGTCTTAAAAATGCTGAGATTTTTGCTTGGGGAGATTGTTTGGTGAGCTTCAGGTCATCCATTAATGTTTGTTTAAATTGTTTATTTTTATTAAAAAAATTTTACCGTTATGGTCGCTCCTTCATCCGCCGCCTGAGTGTGAGTGTGTGTGTATGTCTGTATGTGTAGTGTGTGTGTGTCTTTATCATCCCCTTCACACAACGCGCCGCCTCCAGTCATTTGAATGAGGGACAGGCGGCAGACAGCAGGCGGTTTGGACTGCCGCGGTAGGACTCAGAAGCGGTCGCCGCCGAAGAGCACGCGCACAGATTTTGCTCCGCTGCTCCCCCATGTTGAACTTTCTGGCTGTAGTCGCCTGGCAGCAGCCAATCATATCGAACTATCGAAGAACTGGACGTGGGAAAGCATTTCTACTGAATTGTTTTTTGGGAAGGGAGTGTTGTGAGCAAGGGCGTCACTAGACCTGATACTGTACTGGGGCACACCTGGGGCACAAAGAATTCATGAGAGCGTGGAAAGTGTGCGAGAAAAAAAACATATTCAGCAACTTATTTATCATCAAAAAACATAAATAGATGGACTCTGCACTCCGCTCTACTTAGTCTGAAGCAACATGAAAATATTGTTTATTGCTGTACAAATAGGTACATAGCTCAAAGTCTCCTATCTGCATTTTTTATGGTCTTCAGTTTTCACATAGGATTATAAGAATAGCAAAAGCTACTCTGTTTACAAAGTTATCCCACCCTTCCTTGTGACAAAAAAAGTCACCTGACCAAAAACCATTCTGTAAGAAACTGGCAGGTTTTCTGTTAAATTGTTTTTTGTTTTTTCCTCATATGGGAGGTTTTGTATTCCTGCTAGGAGTGGGAGAAAAAAATCGATACACCTAAGTATCACGATATTTTGTCTGCCGATTTTAAAATCGATTTTTTTATTCAAAAATCGATATTCCCCCCCTACAGACACACACACACACACACACACACACACACACTTTAGGCGCTAAAATCGCCAAATTCAGGCAAGCGACATTGCTGGATAAAACAGGTCATAGCTGTTAAAATAGTGCTGAATAATGTTCCTACTTTTTTACCAGCAGATGGTGGACAGGTGACAGGTTTCTATTCAAAGTTTTGGCGTATATTTATTTTAAAACACACGCACCGGACCGAGGGACGCGAGTGTGGCTGTAGAGGCTGTAGAGCAGAGCAGAGAGAGAGGCACAGAGTGATAGAGACTTAGTAAGAGTACTCACGATGCCGAGAGTACTTTGTCAAGTACTGTCTGACTCTGCATCTGAGGAATATTTACTCTCTGAGGATGACGGTCAGTCGTCCAGTGAGAACCAAACTGGCAGCGAGTGCGCGCAGCGGCTCCGCGTGACAGTCCCGGAGCAGTACATACCGAGAGCTTTTCCTCTCCATGACCGGCGACTACCGAAGAGGGTACATGGTCTGGGATGCAGGGAAGCTCAAAACACCGCGAAAAGTGACGGTGTTAGCGGAGAATGAGACCGCAGAGCTCTGGTCAAACAAGGGAGAAGCCGGGGGTAAACAGTGCAGGCAGCAGAGGCGTTCATGCTCGGCCCGTAAATTACAGTGATGATGATGGCTGGGAAAACTAACCACTTTGAAACTATAGCCTTTTTAAATCTTGATAGCAAAATTGAATATTTCTTGAAAAAACTCTGTTGCCTGAAGGGATAATAAGCCACTTTTTATATGCAATCCAGGCTTTTGAAGAGAGGGAGCATAAACAGCTGGTTAATATATATTGCTGAATAAGTCCAAAATACAGACTCACATGTGATGTGTATTTTTCCTGATATAGTCTGTAGGCATCATCATTGTTCATCTTTTTCACTGGTTTTAAAAAAGCTAACTAAAGATTGCAAAAATCGGCAATATCGTAGAATCTTAATTTAAATCGTATCGACACCTAAAAAAATGGCAATAAATCAAATCGGGAGAAAAGTGAATCGTCCCAGCCCTAATTTCTGCCATCAATATTCAAAATCAAATGACTCAGAGGCAACAAAAAGAAAAAAAAACATGACGGAGACATCACTCACTGATAGTCAACTCACCTCCGCTCTTGCTTATCAGCTTTCATCTTTCCCTCACCTCTTCCAGCACTCTGTTGTTCCACTTTGTCTAGACAGACATGGAACTATATTAAAAAAATCTAATTGGGTCAACAAAACCTGATATTTTTAGCCATGTTTCTGGTGACAAATACAGAAATTTTAATATTTTTTCTGGCAACAAAACCAGATGCTTTAGCTGTATCCATTTTTCTGGTAACAAAACAAGATTATTTTAGTCAAAGACAAACCAATTAATTAACAAGACAAGCCTACTGTGCCATTTTTCTGTGAAATAAACTTGAATGGTTTGAAAATTTGGCTCACGACTTGTTCTTGGGGAAAATGTTTTTCTTCCTGAAGATAGACCATCTGAGAACCACTGCACCATCCATAGGCTATATCTGTCAACTAACACAAGCTTACTCAAAATCATCATTGATGCAGAGGTCCTGAGCAGAACCAGCAGACTATAACCAACATTTTATTTCATGCTGATGAAACTCACTGGAAATTCCCCCGACAGCTCGTACAGCAAATCAATATGGTTGTCTTGATACAAGGAATAACGTTAGCTAACTTAGCATTAACTTAAGACAGACTTATGTTGCCTCGCTAGCTGAGACTTCACTTACTTCTCCCATTCCTTGCTGCTTTGTCCCTGCTGTGGGCGAATAACTTTCTGATATCCATCTAGGAGTTACAGTTAGAGTCAAATCAAAATCAAAATAGTATATTTAACAAGTTGTTGTCGGCTAACATTACCTACCTCACGCGGTGATTCTCTCTCTCTCTCTCTCTCGCTCTCTCGACCTCAAGTTGACACGGAAGTATTATCAGCTGAGGTCGCTACACGTGAATAAATTACCACATTAATTAGCCATGTGCGCATTGTTTATGTGGAGTGAATACAGTAGCAATGAATTACCGTACTAAGTAGTATGTGCGCTGTGCTATGTAGACTTAAAACTCTGAAGTGATTGTTTTTTATTGGTGACATTTTTACTGGGGCACTGCAGATAAATACTGGGGCATGTGCCCCAGTGAAATCTGTCTGGCGACGCGGCTGGTTGTGAGACATTTTTAGGTGGCCTCTGCTCTGACGCTGAATCACCGCTACGTCTCGGGGCCGCGGTGGCAGCGCAGCCTCTTAAAAAAAGACTGCATGTTGGGGAGACTCCGCCTGCAGAGAGGCGGTTTGGTTGCCGTGCGGCTTATCAGTGTTGCGCGAGAGGAGCAGGGGAGGAGACGTTTGTCAGAGCGGAGAGGAAAAATGCATTTTGTTGAATGTGAGCAAACCAAAGCGACACAACTCTGGGCAAGATAGTTATCTGCCTCAGCACTCGCGACACCCGACTTACTGCAGGACTCTGCTGTGAAGGCGGTGACATGACGCTGCAGTGGTGTATTTACAGTTTAAAAAAAAAAAAAAAATGCAGGAGGCTTGGTAGGGATTTATAAAGCACATTTTACAAACAGAGCGTTACCAAAGTGCTGCACATCAAAAAACATAATAATGAAAACAGTAAAACAGCTCCACCAGTTCTCACTAAGGTAATAGAAACAAGTAACAGTAAACAAGAATACACTAAAACAATAAATAGCACATAAAATAATAAATACAAATAAAATAGATAAAAAGCAAAACAATTAAAACAATAAAATCAGGAGAACAACAATAAACTTTATACAATAAAATAACTAAAAGAAATAAAAGACACAGAGGACCACACAACTCACGCGGTGTTAAAAGCCAGAGAATAAAAGTGGGCCTTAAGACGAGACTTAAAACAGTCCACTGTGGGGGCAGATCGGATGTGGGGGGGCAGAGCGTTCCACAACTTAGGGCCGACCACAGAGAAGGCCCTGTCCCCCTTTGTTTTAAGTCTCGTCCTAGGCACCACAAGCTGGGACTGGCCCTCGGACCTCATAGCACGCGCTGGAGTATAGATTTGGAGAAGGTCCATAATGTACTGAGGGGCCAGTCCATTCAAAGCTTTAAAAACAAACAATAAAATTTTAAAATCAATCCTAAAATTAACAGGGAGCCAGTGCAAAGACGCAAGAATTGGACTAATATGCTCATGTTTTCTGGCCCCTGTTAAAAGTCGTGCTGCGGCATTCTGGACTAACTGCAGGCGGAAAAGAGTTCGCTGGTTAATACCGGAGTAAAGGGCATTGCAGTAGTCCAGGCAACTTGAGATAAAAGCGCCCGTGATGCCGGTTTTTGATGCAGTACCGCCTAAGGGATCGAAGGTCACGGGTATTCAATGTTGGTTTTTGGCCTTGCCGCTTAATTTCTCCAGATTCTCTGAACCTTTTGATGATACTACGGACCATCGATGATGAAATCCCTAAATTCCTTGCAATAGCTCATTGAGAAATGTTGTTCTTAAACTGTTGGACAATTTGCTCACGCGTTTGTTCACAAAGTGGTGACCCTCGCCCCATCCATGTTTGTGAATGACTGAGCATTTCGGGGAAGCTGCTTTTATACCCAATCATGGTGCCCACCTGTTCCCAATTAGCCTGTTCACCTGTGGAATGTTCCAAATAAGTGTTTGATGAGCATTCCTCAACTTTCTCAGTCTTTTTTGCCACTTGTGCCAGCTTTTTTGAAACATGCTGCAGGCATCAAATTCCAAATGAGCTAATATTTGCAAAAAATAAAGTTTACCAGTTGGAACATTAAGTATCTTGTCTTTGCTGTGTATTCAATTGAATATAGGTTGAAAGGGATTTGCAAGTGTAGCCCGTCTACCAGGTAAATGCGTAGAAAAGAGCCCCGAGTTCTTTAGCCTTATTTGTTTTAGAAGAATAACTCAGATTAACTTAATGAAATTATTAGTTTTGGGAAATAGTAAAACTATGTAAACTCCAAAATCACCAATGTCCTTAGCTTTGACTGCTTGTTACATCTGTTTACCTTGTTAAAATACCTGGACCAAACAGAAATACAATACACCTGTACAAGAATAAACAATTTTTCACTTTAATTTGGGAATAAAAATAAAAATAGACTGTCACCACTAAATTTGGATTTTGTACCAGTCTATGATCAAATACACAGGTTCTTTTTCCCACACACACTCACAAGCACCCCAATACTAAGCCGGCAGGACTAAATATCCTATATTAAATTATATATATTATATATTAAATACCCCTCGGTGCAGGCCTGTATCGCTGCTTGTGTGGGTGGAGACCAAAAACGTAGCGGTCGCTTCACTCAAAATGAGCAAAAGAAATAAAGATCTGAACAGTACCTTTGTCGAGGATGTGTGCGCACAGACGATTATCCAGGTGTTACTCTCTCCCCATGGGTCCAAGAAACAGCAGGCAGGCCGGCAGGCAGGCCGGCAGGCAGAGCAGGCAGGCAGAGTCAAGAGTCCAGCAGTTTTCCCACGTGGCCGGAGGTACTCCGAGCATTCCGGGCTAGCTCAACGTGCTTCCTTGTGGTTGTTTCTGGGTTCCAGCGTTGCCAGAGGAACTCCAAGCATTCCGGGCTAGCTCAGAGCGCTATCTGGTCATGGCTTGTTGTCTCCAGTCCGAAAACAATCCAAACAAAAGGGTGAAACACTCCAAACGCAGCTACGTAATCCCGCTGAGTTAGCTTGCCGCAGCGAACGTCCGTCACGTTTACCAAGCTTCGCTGTGTTAACGGGCATACAAAAAAGTCCTTCAACGGGCCAAAACTTTAAGCTAAAGTTCTGCTACTTCACTTGTCTTCTTGCAGATTATATGGCAAATAATCCTAGACATAGTATAATACACAAACTATGTTCTTAACTTCTGAAAAAATCTGCAAAGAAAAAGACTCTTGCATGATCTGCTCCGTTTCTCTCTCTCTCCTTTCTCACACCAGAATGCTGTAGGCCCCTCCTCTCAGCCAATCAACACTCACCACACTACCTCTGTGACCAGGTACATTTCTCCAGAAGATTCTCTTAAAGAAATAAACATTTTTAAATCTCAAATAAAATAAATGAAATAAAACACATTGAAATAATTTTAAACTTCTTATGAACTTTATCTTTTTAACTTATTTTTAACATTCTTACCCTGTATTTTGTGAATTAAAACTTTTTAACCTTTATCAAGAGTAAACAAATATTTATATATTTTCCACTTGGCTACACCCTCCCCCTTCTAAACATCTGATGTCCTCAGCAGACTCTTAACATTTTAACTCTAGAACCTTAAGAGGGAACGCAGGCTTAAGGGGTCTTAGGCCTTTAGCTTTTTCCAATCCTAATGACAACACCTCTATGTATGATGGTTATAGGCTGATCTGTGGCCTTTCCTGGCTCATCATACGTTAACCTAACAACTGGTTTCACTTTTCTTTTAAGAGGTGCTTCTGTCTCTCTGACTTGTCTAGGTTCTGATAAACTAGTCAGGTCAGTCTCAGTTGCATGTCGTCTTGGAGCATCAGTAGTTTGGTCTTCATCTTGTCCTGAGTCTTCCTGTTCAGGTTCACTGTCAGATTCAAGGGAAGAGTCTCTGTTAGGTTCCTGAGGTCCTTCGATTAGAACTTCCTCTTCTGAACTATCCTCTGAGTGCTGTAAAACTGTCTCAAACTCTTGAATGGCAGTTGATGGCCTTGTGTCATCTTTTGACACTTGATCTTTTACCCAGGAGAGATTTGGCCTTGTTGGTGGGTAATAATCAAAATCAGAAGACGAATCAGAGTCTGGTGCCTCCATGAATCTCTGAGTCTGAGGCATTCCCTTGTCCTGCCTTTTTGAAGTGTTAGCCCTTGTCTTTGGTCTAGGTGTTGATTCACACTCAATATCAGGCTCTGGGAGTCTCACAAGGTGTCCGATTGGCAAGATGTGATCTCTGTGAATGACTCTTATGCCTCCTCTTCCATCTTCCTGTTCGATTTTAAACACAGGCAGATTGGGCATTTTTCCAACAACAAGATAGGGAACAGGACTCCATCTGGGTTTCAACTTGTGTTTGCCTCTGAGCCCTAAGTTCTCAAGCAATACTCTTTCACCCACCTCAATGGACTGAAAGCTTACTCTTTTGTCATAAGCTCTCTTATTTTGTTGGTGAGACTTGCTGGCTGCTTCAGAGGCAAGCTGGTAAGCTTTCTGAAGATCTTGTTTCAGCTTTAACACATACTTGGAATGATTTTCTGTCTTTTCATCTGATGATGTGCCAAAACACAGGTCTACTGGGAGTCTGGCCTCACGTCCGAACATGAGATAGTAGGGTGAGTACCCGGTGGCATCACACTTAGTGCTATTGTATGCATGAACAAGATAAGCTACATGCTGACTCCACTGACGTTTCTTGTCCTGATTCAAAGTTCCAAGCATGGAGAGTAAGGTCCGGTTGAATCTTTCCGGCTGAGGATCTCCTTGGGGCCGATAAGGAGTTGTTCGGGACTTTTTGACTCCCATCATATTCAACAGATCCCGGATCAACTTACTCTCAAAATCCCTTCCCTGGTCAGAATGGATTCTGGCAGGCAACCCATAATGTACAAAGAACTTGTCGACCAAGATTTTTGCCACCGTCTGAGCTTTCTGATTCTTGGTAGGGAAGGCTTGTGCGTAGCGAGTGAAGTGATTGGTCACTACTAAGACATTGCTGATGCCCTTTGAGTCTGGTTCCATGGACAGGAAATCTATACATACAAGATCCAGTGGTCCACTGCTTGTGATCTGATTTAAGGGAGATGCTCTTTGGGTTGGTGTCTTTCTCACTGGGCACTCTCCACAGTTCTTAATATGTTGCTCAACATCTTTAGCCATTTTTGGCCAAAAAAATCTACTCCTCACCAGATCAGTGGTTCTTTCAATGCCAAGATGTCCTGTGTCATTGTGCAAAGACTTTAGCACAGCTTCCCGAAACTCTTTGGGTAGGACTAACTGAGTGAGCTCTTCTCCTGAAGATCGTTTGTTGAGACGATGAAGTAATCCATCCTTCATGATCAGTTTGTCCTCGTCTCTTTTCAGGTGAGAAAGTTCAGCATTGTGGTTGATGTCTTCAGGCCACTTTTTCTGTAGAACTGCCTGAACAGCGGGTCCTATGGCTTGATCTTTCTTTTGTGCTGATACCAACTTGGGATTTGACATGTGCTCCAGGGACTTCAATTCCATTTGAGTTGGGAATGTGACAACCTCGGGGGAAGCTCCCAACTGTTCCACCAACCTGATGGGATTTTCTGAAGTCTTGGGAACACATACATGCTGGCATATGGACTTTACCCCAGTCTGGGATATGGTCTCCCAGTCCTGTACTGTATGTCAAACTCATACGTGGATAAGGCAGCCAGCCATCGGTGTCCAACAGCGTTAAGCTTGGCTGAAGTGAGCACATATGTCAAAGGGTTATTATCGGTGCATACTGTAAAACGAGCCCCATAAAGATAATCATGGAACTTGTCCACGACAGACCATTTAAGTGACAAGAACTCCAACTGGTGTATGGGGTATCGCTTTTCTGACTGGCTCAACTTCCTGCTAGCAAATGCAACGGGTCTTAAGCCTTCCTTGTACTCCTGATAGAGGACTGCGCCGAGTCCCTTTAGGCTGGCGTCCACATGTAGGATGTATGGCTTTTCAGGGTTGGCAAAAGCAAGCACTGGTGCATGAGTCAGACAGTGGATGACTTGATGGAATGAATCTGTGCAGGATTGGTCCCATCTTTCTCCAAAGGGCTCAGACTCTTTCAGATAGTTTGAGTCGGGTCTTGGCTGTGTTTCCGGCTTTTCTGAGTTGGAGCATAGCCTTTTGTTAGATCTGTCAATGGTTTAATGATGGCAGTGTAGTTAGCTATGAACCGTCGATAATACCCACAAAAGCCTAAGAAGGATTTTAGGGTCTTGAGGTCAGTGGGCTGAGGCCATGAGGTGACAGCCTCTATTTTTTCTGGATCTGGTGATACACCGTCAGCTGACACAATATGTCCCAGGTATTTCACCTTACTGTACACTCACACCAAAAGCGTCAAAATCGCTTGTCGACGCTCTGGCCGCTCTCACCGCGCCGCTTGGCAGTTGAAAACACACAGACGCACACAGGCAGGGGACTCGATGTGAGCGGCCAGAGAGGCGGGGCTTACAAAGCTGCGGTGCAGATATGCTCTGCATCACCATCTCCTTTCACCATCTCGTTTTCACACTTTTATGTAAATATATAAAGACTGAACTAAAATAAGACAAGTAAACAGACATACACACAGTCTTGTGACCCTTAAACTACAGCTTATTTGATTATGACTTTACCCCCCCCCCCCATTTTATGTAACATTTGCACAAAACGGGAGGTTATATGGGGGGTTGGAATGTGTAGATGTGATGCACATGGGACTTCGGTTCCCTCTTTCACCGTTGATCACACTTGGGGGGGCTGGAGACGGCAATAATAAGTTTTTCCTCCCTTGTTTTCTCGTCCTCTCTCTCAAAGTCTTCCGCATTGGAATCCAGATCGGCCTGTAATTGGCTGACGCCTCGTTCGCGCCGCTGCTCATTTGCATAAAGTTGAGCTTCTCCCAACTTCAGCTCATCGCTCGAGCCGCTCGAAACGCGCCGCTCGTGATCGCCGCTCGTGATCGCCGCCGCCTCGATCGCCCTTCGACGCCGGCGATCATAGAAAATGAATGGCCGCTGGACGCCGCCGACGCTCAGACCGCTTCTGGTGTGAATGTACAGTTAGGCTGACAAAACTGACACTTATCAAGGGAGATTTTCAACCCAGCCTCACCCAGTCTGTCCAGGACTTTGAGGAGTCTCTCCTCGTGTTCTTCCAAGGACTTTCCAGAGACAATCAGATCATCGAGGTAGACAATGACCTGGAGTAGATTCATGTCACCGACAGTCTTTTCCATTAGACTTTGGAAAGTTGCTGGGGCTCCTGTTATTCCGAGGCATCCTTTCGAACTGGAAAAACCCCAAAGGCCAGATGAATGCAGTTTTTTCCTTGTCTTCCTCTGACATGGCTATTTGGTAGTAGCCACTCCTCAGGTCAAGCACAGAGAACCATCTGCTTCCTGACAAGAGTCCAGCACATCATCAATGCAGGGGGTGGTGTATTGGTCAGGGACTGTACGGCTGTTCAGTAACCTGTAATCAATGCACATCCTGATGGTTCCATTTTTCTTTCTGACGATCACTATTGGTGATGCGTAAGGGCTGCGGGACTCTTTGATAATGCCTGCCTTTAGGAGCTCTTGCAGATGCTTTCTCACATCATCAATATCCATAGGCGTCAGTCGGCGGAAACACTGTCGAAAGGGTCGCGGATCAGACAGGCGAATGGTGTGCTGGACACCTTTAGCCAACCCAACATCCCATTCAGTTAGAGAGAAGACATGGGATCGTTCAGACAGCTTCTGCTTAAGGCGCTCCTTCCAGTCTGGTGGCACTGGTGAGTCACCAAAGTTTACCAGATCAGCATCAAAATCTGGTGAAGTTGTCTTGTCTAGTGGAACAGACGTAACATTTTGGGTTAAGTACATGTGCCCCATGACTGTTCCAACTGGGATGACTGTCTCTTTGAGGGACTGGTTCTGAACCAAGATACGGAAACTGTTTACGTTTACTGCCTTTCCTGGTACAACCATGGGCTGCAATAGCACGCTACCTGGGAGTGGTGACAAGGGGGAGGAGTCCACCATTAAGATCTCTTGACCAACAGGGCGTGTGAAATCCACCTTGCAGACAACTTGCTTGTCTTCCCCAGCAGGTAAGGTTAGCGGGCCAGGACCCTGCCATGTCACCAAGCCAACATCATCCTCTTCATCACAGGTGGGTGCTGCAAAGTCAGTGGGGAAGAAGTCTTTTGTACAGTTAGCTTGTATGCCCAGAGATTGTGTGATGTCTACACCACTCTCTTTACACTGTTTCACCAGACTTCTGACATGTCTGGTGTTAGTCCCAACAATTATAGGGGTTTGCTCAGCTGTTCTGGGACTTGGGCAAACAAGGGCAAGTATAGTTACTGTCTGACAGGTTCCAGTAACCTCAGCTGGATACTCAAGGTCCACTACTATGTAGCCCCGGTATGGATAGCTAACATCAGACTCACTCAAACCCCAGAGGTTGAGACCAGACACTGGCTGTAGTGGAACATTAGGTAGGTATGTGCGATACCAGGACTCAAAAATTATTGTAACTTGAGAGCCACTGTCAAATAGAGCATCACATGCGTGACCATTGACTTTCACCTGGACTATACTGGGGGGCCGAACTAGACCTTCTGGGATGACAGTAGCTGCAAGTGAGGTTACTAGACTTTTCTTGACATCACAGTTCACTTTAGGTTCAGCAGAACTTGTGGAGGGCTGTTTGTCTTTAGAAAGTTTTATCAATCAATCAATCAAACTTTATTTATAAAGCGCTTTTCATACAAATTAATGCAACTCAAAGTGCTTTACATAGAAAATTAAAAACATTCCCTTAAACCCACCTTCCCACCCCTGTGTTACATAAATTACCCACAGGCATGGACAAAACGCTTCACTCACGGACACACTCACTAACAGACACACACACGCACACTCACCCGCACACACTCATACACATACACATACACACACATAGACCAAAACAGTGCAAGAAGCTAAGAACAAGAACAAGGCTGAGTACAGACGAACCAGGTAAGAGAGCGTCATCGGAGGAGCCGTCTGCACCAGGAGCTGAGAGTCGACCACAGCCACAGGACACCAACGCAGAACCCAGAGGAGAGATGATGGTCCTCAAAACTCCTCCAGGAACATACAAGACAGAGTCCTGCAGCCATGGTCAACCACAGCTCCCAGCGCAGAGGGCTCCCACAGAGGAAACACTGGAGATCCTAAAGATAAAATAATACAAGTAAAAACTAAGATATCGATAAAAACTAAGAACCAGATCATAAAATAGTACTACTAAAACATTAAGATAAGAAATGAGTAAAATACATAACTAAAAACAAAGTAGGAACCTAATATAAATAAATATAATAAATAAAACCTTGATTAAAAGCTAAGCTAAAAAGGTGTGTCTTGAGCCTGCTCTTAAAAACATGAACGTTCTCTGCAGCCCTGAGGTCCTCCGGCAGGCTGTTCCACAGTCGCGGGCCCTAAAACTGAAAAGACGCCTCGCCATGTGTGTGTGTCCTGACTTTTGGGATGACAAGGAGCCGACTGCTGGAGGAGCGCAGGGTCCGCGAGGGTTCGTAGGGTAAAAGAACTTTTGAAAGATAAGAAGGCCCAAGACCATTAAGACATTTAAAAACCAATAAAAGAACTTTAAAATCAATCCTGAAACACACGGGGAGCCAATGCAGTGATTCTAAAACCGGAGTAATGTGGGCCCGCCCCCTGGTATTAGTCAGGACACGTGCTGCTGAATTTTGAAGTAGCTGTAAACCTGAAATGTTCTTTTTTGGAAGACCAGAGAGCACGGCATTACAGTAGTCGATACGACTGGTGATAAAAGCATGCATTAGCGTCTCCGTGTTAGCCCGAGAGAGAATGGGGCGGACTCTGGCATTATTCTTTAAATGATAAAAACCTATTTTTGTAATATTCTTAATGTGAGGAATAAAAGTCAGCTCAGAGTCAAATATTACGCCCAAGTTTCTTACTTGTAATGAAGGATTAAAAGACAGTGACTGTAATTTGGGTAAAAGCTTCTCTCTCTGGGCCTCAGGACTGATGACTAAAACCTCAGTTTTGTCTTGGTTAAGCTGGAGGAAGTTTTCTGCCATCCATGATTTAATCTCTAAAATGCAGTTAAAAAGAGCATCCATAGGCCTGGTGTCATCAGGAGACATGGAGATGTAAAGCTGTGTATCATCAGCATAACTGTGAAAGTTAATTCCATGTCTCCTGATGACACCACCAAGAGGGAGCATGTGCAGGTTTAAAAGAACAGGGCCTAAAACATATGATTTTATGGACTAGAGAGGAGCATGTGTCTACACTTACCATGAATTTTCTGTCTGTGAGGTAGGAAGTAAACCATTTGTGTACAGTACCAGAGAGGCCAACAAGGTGTTTCAGTCTGTTTAAAAGAATTGTGTGGTCTACTGTATCAAAGGCAGCGCTAAGATCCAGTAGAACCAACACTATCACCTTCTGTGAATCATAATTTAATCTACAATCATTTAAAATCATTGTTAAGGCAGTCTCTGTACTGTGGTTTACCCTAAAACCAGACTGACATTCCTCATAAATATCATGTGAATTTAAAAAAGAAATGAGCTGGTTAAAAACCAGTTTCTCTAAAACTTTACTTAAAAATGGCAAGTGAGACACTGGTCTGTAATTATTAAAATCATTAAAATCTAAATTGCTCTTCTTCAACAGGGGCCTCACCACTGCTGCCTTAAACGCAGCCGGAAAGACCCCCGTCTGAAGAGAGCAATTCATCATAGTTAAAAGCTCCTCTCTAAAAGATCCATAAAATGACTTAAAAAATGGAGTTGGAATTGGATCTAAAAGACATGTGGTGGGCTTCATAGAGGAGAAAACTTCATAAAGCATCTCATCATTGACCAGGACAAAACTGTCCAGTGTTTCCTCAGGTGAAGACAGACACTCAGATGGATTAAAAGCAGTAGTTATACAGGATAAAATGTCACTTCTGATAGTGTCAGTCTTACCCCTGAAGTGGGCTCCAAACTCCTCACAGAGAGCGTTTGTAGGAGTTATGTGAGATTTGTTAAAATCAGGGTTAAAAAGATGGTCGATGGTGGAGAAAAGAACTTCTGGATTGTTCTTATTATGATTATTGTTGCAAAGTATGACTTTCTGGATTTTTTTTACAGCAAGGTTGTATAATTTAAGATGTTCTTTATATATTTGATGATTAATTGTGATTTTATTTTTCCTCCATTTTCTTTCTGCCACCCTACATTTTCTTTTCAGGTTCTTAACCTCCTCATTTATCCATGGGGTTGCACGCTTAGGGTGAACCTTTTTCAATTTGATCGGTGCAACAGAGTTAATAGCACCTTCCAGTTTACTGTTAAAATGATCCACAATAAAATCACAGGGGGCAGGCAGAACAATTGGAGGGTATTTTTCTAAAACACTGATAAAATTTGCAGCCACCCCAGGGGTCAGATGACGCTTCCTCACAGTTCTCACAGAGGTCTCCCGCTCGATAAAACGGTGATATTAAAAAACACACAGAAGTAGTCAGAGACAGCCAAGTCCACAACAGAGGACACATTGGCAGACAGGCCATAAGTAATGAGCAGGTCCAAGCTGTGTCCTCTCATGTGTGTCTGGTGCATGACGTGTTGTTTAAAATCCCTATAGTTAAGAACATTTAAAAATTCTCTGGAAACGGGGTCTAAAATATTATCTATGTGTAGGTTAAAATCACTGGATAAAATAATCATATCATATGAATTGTGTAAAATCGATAAAAATTCTGAAAATTGTGGGATAAAAAGGCTGCACTTTTTTGGTGGCCTGTAAACTGTCACACATAAAATTTTAGGGTTGTTAAAAACAATGGAGTGGTGTTCAAAACTTGTGTATTGTTGAAATAAAACAGGTTTGGTGGCCAAAGTGTTCACTGTAATTGAAGCAGTGCCACCTCCCCTTTTACCACTCCTCGTAGAAAAAGCAAAGTTAAAAAAATTAGGTGGGGAGGCCTCAGTGAGAACAACTGGTGCATCGGCACCCAGCCAAGTTTCGGTTAAAAACAGACACTCAAGTTTGTGTTCTAAAATCAGATTATTTACAACAAAAGATTTGTTCAGCAGAGAGCGGACATTCAATAGGGCCATGTTTATGGTAACTGGGGGCTGATTAACTGGGGGGTTTTGTGCTGAGAAAGTTTTAGGGACAGGTTTAAGATTATTGAGGTCAATGGATGATCTGTGGGTTTTATGTATAGGCCGCTAGGCTGATTCTTCTTTGTTGGTGTTCGGTGGTTTCTCCTTCCGGTCGGCGGACTAGGAATTTAAACTAGGAATTGAAATTAAAACATTTGGACGATTCCGGGAGAATTGGAAAGTTATTCCCGGTTCCAATCGATACTCGATGCCCAATCCTATAGGCCACTCTCTGCTGAAAATTACCGGGATGGATAATGAATGTGAACCGTCTTTTTGAGCAATTGTGGATGATGGAGAGGTGTGTTCATGTTGTCATGTGGACTCAAGTGTGAGTTGTATGTTTTGTGACAGAAGGCGTGATCCAGTGAAGTTGGGATGGAGACAGTCTTTTTTGAACAGTCCAGGTCTATTGTAAAAAGCAAGGAAATTGTCGACATATGGGATATGGTGAGCAGTACAGTAGGATTTGAGAAATATGTGTAAGAGTCTCAGGCGGCTGAATTTGATGTCTCCAAAGCGAGGTGGTGGGAGGGGACCTGAGACTATGACCTGTTTATTGAAACTGTGGATTGTGGTGATGAGGGTCATGAAGTCTATTTTAAGTGTCTCTGACTGTTGAAGTCTCAAGTCATTTGTGCCTGCATGAACAACTACTGTTGATATGGAGGGGTGATGATGGAGGATGTTGGGGGCGGAGTCTGTGAGGTCTCTGACGAGGGCACCTGGGTGGCAAGAGGTGTGACCTTTGTTTATTCGCACGTGCCGAACAATAGACGTGCCAAGGACCAGCACGGTCGGCTCAGGCCTGGCTTCCAAGTGACGGGTCGCCGCAGACCGAGACGGACTGGGAAGCGCCACAGCACTGTTTACAGGAGCCGAGGCACCTCTGCGCTTTCCCCGTGCGTTCCCGCTGAAGGGCGCGCCAGCGGGGTCTCCCACCTCACGACGGGTTGGCGAGCATGGCATGGAGAGGGAGGGAGCAGCAGAGGCGGAAGCGGAGCCAGCAGCGGAGCTCCCCAGCGCACGCCCGGTGGTCCGACCAGGAATACGGAGGGGAGCAGCGGAGACTCCGGCTGGTGTTGCAGGTGGTGGCTAGCGCAGTGCCCCGAGCTCCGTCTCCTGCAGTAGCCTCAGAGGTGGTGGAGATCCGTAGCCCAATCCAGGGACCCCGCCCCCCTTGGGTTTTGGAGCCGGGGTGAAGTGCAGCTGCCCGGTACGAGTTCTGACACCGGAGCCACGGCACTGAGGGCGGACTGGAGGCGGCAGGACGGATGGACCCGCTGCCAGTGGGGGAAACTCCTCGAGGTCCAGGATGTCGAATTTATTCCCCAGCGCTATGACTCCGGCCGGAGGGGAACAGGACAGCCGGCTGCCCCGCGTCCCATATCGATTGGACTTTCGACCCCTGACTGAAATCCATGGGTCAGACACTGGAGTGGAGCTGATCGGGCCCTTGGATCTAGGTCTAGCCCCTTGTTGAATCCAGCGCTGTTGATCTGGATCGTTGCCAGTGCAGGATACGGAGGGACGGGACTCAGAGTCAGGGGAGCACGGGGCCGTGTCGGCTAGCTGGGTGCTCCAGGCGGCGGCTCGGGTCTTGCCCAGAATGACGTCCAGATCTGTTACCTTTTGGATTTTAATTAAGCTGGATACCTGTTGCTCAAGCTGGGCCACCTTCTGACTCAGACCAGCACAACTGTCACATATGGAGAAGGATAAGTGACGGCATGGCTCACCTGTAGCCGGCTGGCTAAGTTTTGGTCATTCAAGGAGCTTGAATGAGCTTTTTGATGACTTTGCTCTGATTTTCTGCATTGTGACACTTTGCTGAAAAATGGCCATTCTCCCCACACTTGTAGCAAAACTGGTTGTCAGGTCGTCTAGTGGGTCTGGTAGATGAGTTGATAACTCTCGTGGCAGCTTCCAGTGTTGAGACCTTTGTTGCATTAGCCGGACCCTCACAGACAGTTGCTTTCTGGTTTAATTTTTGCTGCAATCTTTTGACTTGTTTCTTTAATGCTGTCAACTCACAATCTTGCTGCTTTTCACATGAGCTAGATGTGTTTGCAGGTGCAGGACTTTCATAGTCTTCAGTAGCTGCTGTTGTCTTAGCCCCTACAGATGCAACCATGGACTTGAGCTCTTTTATTTCAGCTTTAAGGCTTTGAATTTCTGTGTTTTTGACAGTACTGGACTGTTTGGCTTGTATCTGATGCACTGAAGTGTTTAGTTTCCTCCTTGAAGCCTCATATTCCTCTTCAGCTCTAATCTCACTGAGTAGCTGGAGAAACGTGGGGGGCTGAGTCTTTCTTTCTCTGCGACGTACAGTCCCCTCCAAAAGTATTGGAACAGTGAGGACAATTTCCTAATATTTGCTGTAGACAGGAAACATTTGGGTTTGACACCAAAAGATGAACATGAGACAAGAGATCAATATTTCAGCTTTTATTTCAAAGTATTTGCATCTGGATCTGATACACAACTTAGAAGATAGCATTATTTATAAAAGAACACCCCATTATTAGGGGAGCAAAACCATTAGAACACAAACACTTAGAATACATTAAAGTGAAAAAGACTTAATATTTTGTTACAAATCCTTTGCTTGCAATAACTGCATCAAGCCTGTGTCCCATCGACATCACTAAACTTTTGCATTCTTCTTTTGTGATGCTTTTCCAGGCATTCACTGCAGCCTCTTTCAGTTGTTGTTTGTTCTGGGGCGTTACCCCCTTCAGTCTCCTCTTTAGCAGGTTAAATGCATGTTCTATACGGTTTAAGTCTGGAGATTGACTAGGCCAGTCTAAAAGCTTCCACTTTTTGCCCCTGATGAACTCCTTTGTTGTTTTTGCAGTGTGTTTGGGGTCATTATCTTGCTGCATGATGAAGGATTTCCCAATCAGTTTGGTTGCATTTTTCTTTAAATTGCCAGACAAAATGTTTCTGTAGACATCCGAGTTCATTTTTCTGCTGCCATCATGTGTTACATCATCAATGAAGATTAATGATCCCGTCCCAGAAGAAGCCATGCAAGCCCAAGCCATGACATTTCCTCCACCGTGTTTCACAGATGAACTTGTATGTTTGGGATCATAAGCAGATCCTTTCTTTCTCCAAACTTTAGCCTTTCCATCACTTCGGTAAAGGTTGATCTTTTTCTCATCAGTCCATAAAACTTTGTCCCAGAATTGTTGAGGCTCATCTCGGTACTTTTTGGCAAAATCCAGTCTGGCCCTCCTATTCTTTTTGCTAATTAGTGGTTTGCATCTTCTTGTATAGCCTCTGTACTTTTGTTCATGAAGTCTGCGAACAGTAGATACTGATACCTTCACTCCTGCCCTCTGTAGATTGTTGCTGATCTCACCAACAGTTGTTTTAGGGTCTTCCTTTACAGCTCTCAAGATGTTCCTGTCATCAACTGCTGTTGTTTTTCTTGGTCGACCCGTTCGATGCCGGTTACTTAGTACACCAGTGGTTTCTTTCTTCTTCAGGACATTCCAAATAGTTGTAATGGCTATGGACAATGTTCGTGCAATGGCTCTAATTGATTTTCCTTCTTCTCTCAGTTTCACAATTGCCTCTTTTTCACCCATAGACAGCCCTCTGGTTTTCATGTTGGTTACCTCTCTGACTATAATTGCAGTCTGCACAGGGAAAACCCAAATCTGAAACTGAGCATAGGCATTGTGTGATATTTATTTTCTGAATAATTAGTGTAATTGGACACACCTGGGCAACAAGACACACCTGTCAGTCACATGTTCCAATAGTTTTGCTCCCCTAATAATGGGGTGTTCTTTTATAAATTATGCTATCTTCTAAGTTGTGTATCAGATCCAGATGTAAATACCTGGAAATAAAAGCTGAAATATTGATCTCTTGTCTCATATTCATCTTTTGGTGTCAAACCCAAATGTTTCTTGTCTACAGCAAATATTAGGAAATTGTCCTCACTGTTCCAATACTTTTGGAGGGGACTGTAACTGCATTAGCATCAGGTCTGAAGAAACTGCACCTCTTAGTAGCTGCTCCACCCGGGAGCTATCCTGGCAGCCAGACTGTAAGCCACCTCTTTGCACAACTTTAGTAAGAGATCTTTCAAGTCGTCTCAGAAAGTCTGATAATTTCTCATCTGATTGCTGCTGCATCAGCCTGAATGCAAAGTAAAGATCATCACCTGACTCTGCTGTTCCAAAAGCACTATCAAGACCTTCCAGGTACTCTGCAGGATTAGCATCAGGATTTGTAGCTCTCACAGCTTTTGCAATTTCAAGCGCTGGCCCTTTAAGACATTCCATTAGCCGCCGTTTTTTCTCTCTGTCATAGCATTCACTTTCCTCTACCATGAGAAACGCCTGTTCAAGCCAGTGGTTGAATTGTTCTTCACCTGCTGGCACAGGTTGTGTTCCTGAGAAGAGGCGGAGGCGACGGTAACCACTGTCAGTTGGAGGTTGGTTAGTCTTTTGCATGAAATCCCCTACTGCCTGTAGGAGGGATTCTGTAGCCTTAGAAGCAGGTTCTGAAGTAGGTAGCAGAGCTTTAATGTCATCTATGGTCTTGCCCTCAGCCTATAAGAGTGCCTTCAGTTTACTATTGAAATCTTCAGCAGCAGCTGGGGAATTTTCTACGATGACTAAAGGCAAACCATCTTTGCCCTCAGAACCTGGCACCTCAGGAGGAACACTGGTTGCAGATAAGGCTTCCTTACACTCACATAAGACCATCAGTCTGCCATGTTTTTGGCTATAGATCCTTCCCCTGACACGTACTCTACCCAAACACTTGACAGTTTGAAGAGTCTCTTCAATTTGGGTGATTTCCACATCTTCAGGTACAATAGTCATCAATCCATGAGTCTCATCTAAACCCTCTCCTCTGCACCATCTCCTTAACTCTGAAGCTAATTCTGTGTAATCTGTCATTTTCTGCCTAAATGTCGCTGTTCTAAATAAAAAAAAACCTTAAACCCGCAAATGACCCAAAACGAATCCCAGCGGTGCCTCCATTTTATGTAGCCCGTCTACCAGGTAAATGGGTAGAAAAGGGCCCTGAGTTCTTTAGCCTTATTTGTTTTAGAAGAATAACTCAGATTAACTTAATGAAATTATTAGTTTTGGGAAATAGCAAAACTATGTAAACTCCAAAATCACCAATGTCCTTAGCTTTGACTGCTTGTTACATCTGTTTACGTTGTTAAAATACCTGGACCAAACAGAAATACAATACACCTGTATAAAAATAAACAATTTTTCACTTTAATTTGGAAATAAAAATAAAAATAAAAGACTGTCACCACTAAATTTGGATTTTGTACCAGTCTATGATCAAATACACAGGTTCTTTTTCCCACACACACTCACAAGCACCCCAATACTAAGCCGGCAGGATTAAATACCCTATATTAAATTATATATATTATATATTAAATACCCCTCGGTGCAGGCCTGTATCGCTGCTTGTGTGCGTGGAGACCAAAAACGTAGCGGTCGCTTCACTCAAAATGAGCAAAAGAAATAAAGATCTGAACAGTACCTTTGTGGAGGATGTGTGCGCACAGACGATTATCCAGGTGTTACCCTCTCCCCATGGGTCCAAGAAACAGCAGGCAGGCCGGCAGGCCGGCAGAGCAGGCAGGCAGAGTCAAGAGTCCAGCAGTTTTCCCACGTGACCGGAGGTACTCCGAGCATTCCGGGCTAGCTCAACGTGCTTCCTTGTGGTTGTTTCTGGGTTCCAGCGTTGCCAGAGGAACTCCAAGCATTCCGGGCTAGCTCAGAGCGCTATCTGGTCATGGCTTGTTGTCTCCAGTCCGAAAACAATCCAAACAAAAGGGTGAAACACTCCAAACGCAGCTACGTAATCCCGCTGAGTTAGCTTGCCGCAGCGAACGTCCGTCACGTTTACCTAGCTTCGCTGTGTTAACGAGCATACAAAAAAGTCCTTCAACGGGCCAAAACTTTGAGCTAAAGTTCTGCTACTTCACTTGTCTTCTTGCAGATTATATGGCAAATAATCCTAGACATAGTATAATACACAAACTATGTTCTTAACTTCTGAAAAAATCCGCAAAGAAAAAGACTCTTGCATGATCTGCTCCGTTTCTCTCTCTCTCCTTTCTCACACCAGAATGCTGCAGGCCCCTCCTCTCAGCCAATCAACACTCACCACACTACCTCTGTGACCAGGTACATTTCTCCAGAAGATTCTCTTAAAGAAATAAACATTTTTAAATCTCAAATAAAATAAATGAAATAAAACACATTGAAATAATTTTAAACTTCTTATGAACTTTATCTTTTTAACTTATTTTTGACATTCTTACCCTGTATTTTGTTAATTAAAACTTTTTAACCTTTATCAAGAGTAAACAAATATATATTTTCCACTTGTCTACACAAGTCATTGTACTCGGTTTTTATTTACGATTTACACAACGTCCAACTTCACTGGTTTTGGGTTTTGTACAAAAATAATCTTTTTTTAATTAAATAAAATAAACTCCAGTCCCTGCAGCCCCAAAAGGGGCAAGCAGTAATGAATGGATGGATGATTTGGAGTTATTCTGGCTTTTATTTCCTCATGTTTTGAAGACTGCACTGCACTTTATAGCATAGTAAATCAGGCTTTCATCGCTCTTTTACAGCTGGTCAAAATCCCGCTGCTTGTCCTTTAACAGGTACTAAAAACAGGAACACATCAGCCTCAGATCCTGGCCTCAGTCCATTGGCTTTTAAAAGTGAGATCAGTGGCCACGGAGATCAGTGAGGGTAGAGCAGCTTCTTCTTGTCATCCCTATGGCCCTTGAACTGTTGAACAACCTAGTCCCTGAAAAGCACATGTCCTCCACCTTAACTACTTTTAAATCTCATCTTAAAACTTATTTTTACATGTTTGCTTTTAACTCAGAAGGAGAGTTTTAGTAGTCCTTTGTAGTTGTCTTTTATTAGTTGGTTTTATCTCTGCTTTACTTTATTTTACTAGATTTTATTTCTGATTCTAGTCACTGTGCAGCACTTTAAATGTTTTTAAATTGTGCATTGCAGATAAAATGAGTTGGATTCTCACATGCAGCTCACTCAGTAAATTTAGGGAAATTTCTTTTTTTTCTGCGTGTGTGGATGTGGTGAAAGAGTGGGGACTTTTCTCTACAGCAGAAACTGATTTTTGGGACCCACATGCTGACTACAGCAATGGATTTTTTTTACCCTGATAACTAATACATCGATATTTCTGAACTCATGGATAACGATATCAGTACTTTTGTTGAGAGAAATAACGTCAATTTTTTTCTCAAACTGACTTGTTCCTCTTATGAGTAGGATTAGGGTGAGGCAATTTTCTGCGTGTACTAACATTGTTCCAATAACATATTGCAGCCCTTATTAAGAGGCATTTTTAAAAATATTCTTCCAAATACTAGAGAAAAGGGGAAGAACAGTCAAGCTGAAAATGTGTCTTCTTAGCTCACCGAAATGCAAGAATGATAGTCAACGAGCTGTTTTTTTTCTTTTCGAGAAATACAATAAAAATATATATTTTTTGGTTTCTAACTTAGTAGGTAAGGTACTTCCTGTTTTTATGACATGCCCAAGTCTTTTTTATTTATATTAATGAAATGTCGCGTCATGTTGATGAAAGCAGCTTCTGTCTCGTAAACAGTCTGACTGATGAAGATGTTGTCACACAAATCACGGGACCACCTCCCTGCAGGTTAACCCTTGTTTATTCCTCGAGCCTCACCTCTTTCTTTCCTGAATTACTTACGAAAAGCACGCGCTGACGTTACAGTAACAACGTGGTCGCCTCCTCGCTGTTGGCCCTGCGCCGCCGCCTCGCGCCTCTCTCTCTCTTTATCCCCCCCTCTGTCTCTCGCTCTTCTTCCTCGCGCAGCCACACCCTCCCATCTCCATCTCCGCGTGCAGCTGTGCAGGGCTGACGGTGCATGTCTGCGTGTCGTGCACCCGCAGCATCATCAGCTGGAGCACAAAGAGTCTGAGGACCCGGAGGGAGCGCTGAACAAGGTGCGGATATTTGAACGATTTATCCTCTGTTTGTGTGTGTTTCTGCTCATTTTCTCTCAATTTTCATCACGCTCGTGACCTTGTCTCCGATTCCCTCCCCTCATTCCTCACATCCCTCCATCCTCCGCTGTGCGTGTGCGTGTGTGTGATGTAAATGGGCTGCAATTTGATACGACGTGAAATGCGCAAACGCCGATGTCAACAGGCCAAGCAGCTATTAATCCTTTGAATGTAATCGATTCTTGCAGGGTGGCGGCGTCTGCGGTGTTTTTGATTTCATGGCATACAATCAGAGGAAAGCAAAAGGCCACATTCTTTGTTCTCGTGCGCCTTTTCGCTCCGCAATTAACAGACTGTAGTCCCAGTGCGGCCACGTCCGCTAATCTACCATTAACGGAGCCGTATTGATCCGTGTCTGCGCGTGTGTGCAGGCTTTCGATACACAGATCTGAGTGCACACACTGTGAAGCCTCACCGATGTCACGATGTTTTCTGTGTGTGTCCAGGGCTGGTAAAAGAAACAATGAGTCCCTCAGCATGGTTCAATATGAGGCCCCTCATCATTTAGCTACAGGCAGGAGAGGCATGGAAACAGGAACGAGCACACATCAGGACATGGTCCATGTCAGGGAGGGTAAAGGAGCGCCTCCCTTTACTGTCATATCTTATTGCTGTGTTCCAGTTGTACCAGGAAGTCAGAATTCCGATTTCTGAGTGGGAAATTTCAACTGGATCCGAGGTTGGAATTTCCTACTGGGAAGTAGGCGAATCCTCACCACCCCAAGTTGACAATCGAAGATGGCTGCCTCAGGTGTAAACAGTCATTAAGTTCCTCAAATCAGCCTTATACATAGTATTGTCTGATGTACATATATGGAAATGCTGCTATAGTGTTATTTATATTCTTCAGTAAATAAGCTAACAACCACTAACAATAGCTTGGTAGATCAGCAAGTTTCTCGGACTTTGTAACTGGAGTGCTGATTACTCGGACATCATGTCATTCCTACTCCCTTCTTCCCAGTTCAGATGTGAATGGAACACAGCATAAAGCTCATCTCAAACAGGATTTCCCTTGCGTGACGTCGGCGGCAGTGATAATAACATTAAAGGATAAGTTCGGTTTCTACAGCTTTCACATTGTTTATAGAATGAAGAAGAACAATATACTCACCCAGAAGGCTTTCCTGATCCAAACAGTGCTTCGAGAGATATTTAGATCCAAAATCGAGTGGCGGACATCCGTATAATTGTAGCACACGGGGCATACAGCACCGCTCCTAAAACTGCACTAATCGTCCAAAAACTCATTAGTTTCACCAATATTTCATCATGGTCCGCTCAGGCTACTCCTCCACGACAGTCTGTGTCGCCCCAGACATGTTTTTGTAACTGTGCCAACCTCTGAACTGAAGAAGAGCGCTTGCCTCCACGCATACGCAGTACTCTCTGCAGTGCTGCCTCCGCGTCCTCCTTTCGATGAGCTCCTCATCTGGACACCCATCATATTCAAAGTTCTCCTCCACAACATCTTCATCCAATAGATATTCGTCCATTTTGCACAAAACTGGAAGAAGAAAGTTGTTGTGTAGCCGGCGGTCTTCCCCTGAAACAATGAGCCCCACTGTGCATGCGCGGAGGCAAACGTTCTTCTTCTTCAGTTCAGAGGTCAGCACAGTCACAAAACATGTCTGGAGTGACACAGATTGTCGTGGAGGAGTAGCCCGAGTGGACCATGATGGAGTATTGGTGAAAGTTTTTGGACAATTAATGCAGTTTTAGGAGCGGCGCTGTATGCCCTATATGCTACCATTATACGGATGTCCGCCGCTCGACTTTGGATCTAAATATCTCTCGAAGCACTGTTTGGATCAGGAAAGCCTTCTGGGTGAGTATATTGTTCTACTTCATTCATTCGTTCTACAATGTGAAAGCTGCAGAAACCGAACTTATCCTTTAATACATTTTATTTAAGGGCGCCTTTCATGACACCAAAGGTCACCTTACAAAAGATAAAAAGTGCATGTTATCATGCCAGAGCTTTCAGACTGGAAGTACAAGCTGTGTGTCTCTGGTGCGTCTCCTGGGCTGAAAATGAGAATAGGTGGCATGCCTATTTTTTTCATGAGCGGCGGGCACTTCTCAGCTAAAACAGACTTAAAAATGACAAATAGAGAAGCAAATTAACCTAAGATTTCAAAAGAAATATTTTTGAAGTAGAGTTAGATAAGGGGCTAAACAGCAGTCAGTGAAGAGGCTGAACAGACACCAGAGCTGTACCTTTAAGGAAAACAAGCTCTGACTGCAAGTAAGGTACAGTGACGTTAGGAGGTATTACTTTGTGTCTGTGTGAGTTTTATTCAAAACCAAATTATGAAACTATGCCAGGTTGAATGTACGATTGGGTGAAAAACTTTAGATTGCTTCATTACCCCCCCAGGAAGTCTGTGTACACACTAAGGGGCCATTTACATGGAAACTCCTGACTTAAAGACACAAAGATCCTTCCTCTGTGTTTTCAAATTCTTCTGCGTTCAGATGACAACGCTGGAGACGAGTTAATCCCCTGTAAATCCGCTGTAGTGTGCATGCCGGTTCAGTAGATGGCGGTGTAGGTCTGCAGAGAGGCAGCGCTGCTACAACACATGAACGAAGAAGAATAAGATTTCACAAAAAATAATGGCGAATAGATGCACAAAGACGCAGGAGTTTCTTTTCTTGACAACAAATCAGTTTGGACGACAAATCTGTCTGGATAGTTTTGTCTGGATAATAAACCGAGCACGAGAAGGGGTTCAAACATTACTTGGCAGACAGCCGAAGCCGCTGTTGTTCCTGGTATGCGCGCGCAACCTTCATGTGAATGAGCACTGCGCATGCGGTGATAAGTGTTTCACCTTTAAACGCTCTGATACGGGTTTACACGGAGCTGCATGGAGAGCGGATTCAAACCTTTCCACTCCTGAGTACGTTTTCAAAAGTTTCCATTTTCAGTAAAAACGCAACGCGCTCCATCTAAACGCAAGGCATTTGTGGCGCCATGTAAATGGCCCCTAAGATGTTTGTGTTCTTCTGCCTATGTGCATCAATTACCTGCTGTTTCAAGTGGAAGAATGAAAAGCTATTTACTGCACATAAAATAGTGCCAAACACAGACTTTTTGGTCAATTGCACGTTCAACCCAACATAGTTTCATAGCTGGTTTTATGTGAAACAATTATGCTAAATGACTGTGCCCACCAACAGCAGTGTACCAACAACAGTATGAGCTCGTTCTCCTCAAAGGTGCAGTTGTCAAGCCCCTTACACAACCCTACTTTGAAAACACTGAACTACCCTTGATGCAATATCTGAATTCATCTTCATTGCACCAGTACTGTAGGTTAACAACATTAAAGACAAGCAAACGCACCATAAATTAGAAAAGAAAAACTAAACACTGTTTCAGCTCTTAAGAAAACAAAAAAAGAAGCATGTAGCTCTCTTCATATTGTCAAACCAAATCCGTTGTCTAATCTCTTATATTTTAACGACGTGACCAAACTTTTTGTGCAGTTCAGACACTATGTTGTACATTTGTCAAAAACTTTGATTAATCATGTGAAGTAATTTCATATGTCTCAATCATAGGGGTGTAACGAAATGGTAAACTCACAAAACGATACGGAATAAGAAACAGGGCTCACGATTCGAAATACTCACGATACAAAATAAAGATTAAAGAAAATTCCCAACAGTAGGAAGTTGTGCAAAAATCTAATTTTCTTTATTTTCTTCCTAATGCAGACATAAAAAAAATATTCCTGCATCAGTACAAAATAAATGCTCTTTGAAAAAAAAACAAAATTGCAGTTTTTCCCCTTATTTAGACTACAGTGCAAATCCAAACATAAAATCTCAATAAAATGTGCTTTGTTGTAACAATCAGGATAAGTACATTCTTGAATGAAAAGGAAAACAAATAGCAGTCCTCAGAGCTGCAGTTTACAGCAGACCTATAAATGTCTGAACCGTGAACTATAATATTTAGCCTATAACAGTGCATATACTTCTGATCTTCAAGTATGATCAAATTCTGTCAACTCAACAGTAGATGCAAAAATCAAATTTTTTTTTTTTTTTATGCAGACTTACACAAACATACAGTTGCTGCCTGTCTCCAGTTCAAAGTAGTTGGTAGATGTAATCGCCGCAGTATATGGCAAAATGTAGTGGCATATTTTGAACAGGTTGTTGTTTTGTCCACGATCTTCTCAATATTCTCTTGTCTTTTACATGGGAAGCGAAAAAAGGTCCACACAATCTATTTATTAGACAAAGGAGTGTCAGCTAATTCCTCCAGCTTGTCTACCTCCATATAGAAGCAAGTGTTTTGCTACAATGGGCGAAGAGGGTAAAAATCACCAGTTGTGCTTTCGCGTTTTTTACTTTGTGCCTCTTTGAATCTTACTTCGTCATTTTTTTAATTCACAAAATTTCTTGGCACTAAATTTCATTTCACCCCTACTAAATCATATTTGAAGCTCATTTATGATGACTTTATCTTGAGGCCCCCAGGTGCCTGAGGCCCTGAGCAGTATGATAAAACATTTTCTGTGTCAAAATACTGCAGGGTGGGCAGTGTGTGCACGGAGGAAGAAAAAAAATGATGGATTTTTAAAAGGCTTTTAAATCAATGCCCATTACTGTCAACATGGCAGAGAGTGAGAGGAGGCAGAGCAGATGGCACACAGCCAGGCATGAGTGAACACACTATACTGGTCACACTGGTGCTGCTGGTTGGCTAGTGTGTGACTTGTTGACAGTTTTAAAAGTGCATTAACATGTAAAGTGTTTGTCATGTGAAGTAAATAAAGGCAGAGCTCTTGTAGTAGTAATGTCACTGATTTAAGAACATGATGATCAGTTCAGACTCAAGAGTAGGGAAATGATCTAATTACCAGTTTTCTGGCAGATATTGCAATTTCAATTTGATTCACAATTTTTCTTCAATCAAGTTTCATTGCAATGCTCACAATGTGTACAGTAGCATTTACAAACTTGACAGAAAATTACATCATACCATCAAACATTCAAAGCTATTACTCTAAGGCAAGGATGAAAACTAAAAGTAGGAACTGATTCCAGGTGTATTTATTTACAAGAGACATGCATGTTCAATCTTTTAAGTCCTTGACCAGCAGCAGTTAATACAACTGAAGAACTAAAAGAGTATCCTTGATGCTCTTGACTTGAAATGTAGTGTAAAAAATCCTTAATTGTGTAAAGTTAAAACACTTAAATGAAATGTAAAAATACCAAAAAAATAATAAGAAAAACAAAATTTAACAACTCCAATAAAGAAACAGCCAAACCAGTATGTGAACCGTTGATGGTTTTTGACATGAGGACTGACATGTGATAACATCGCCACCAGTATGTGTTTGATTCAACAGATCCTGGGTCAATCAGGAAAGCTGGAAACAATTGCAGCTTCAGAGATCACATGATCATGTTGACTGAAATCGTGATTTCGATCAGAAAACGATAAGTTGTTCAGCCCTACTCAAGAGGAGAGGATTTTATTGATTCAAAAGGAAATTTTGTATCAAATGTACCGTGTATCCAGGACATATGATAAATGTGAAAGGAATAGTTTGGTATTTTTGTTGTATGGAGTATCTATCAGTAGGTAGAGTATTACTCCAGACAATGCAGTTCAGTGTGTGGTCCTTTAAGGAAGGATAGGGGTTGATTTCTTTTAGTTATGTACTTTTTTCAAAGCAGAACTTGCCTGAAAACAATGTCCGAGTCACATGTTCCTCTGCCTGCAGCACACTAAATGGCAAAGTTTCTTCACTTCAATACGATACAAAATTTACAACAAACTTCAACTTTGTGAATGGCATCAATCCCGCTCCCAAAGAGAGACCAGTCACCTTCTTTCAACACTATGGGCCTTATCTACTAAAATCCAAATTAAAGGGCACTAAATTGCTTGTGCAAACTAGAAAACTGCACACACTATTGGTGTGCGTGTTGCTGGTGATCTACTATCACTGCGTGCGCAATCGATAACAGGCAAAAGTAGTGCGGACCGCCCCCTCTAAAGGAGGATTTTGTGTGTGCTTTCAGCTGTGACCATGGAGAGTTTGGGAGAGAGAAGTGGCTGTAAATGAAAAATGAAATTTTAAGCCATGCGGTTTGAGGCAAACAAGCACAGGTGTAGTATTTTTTTTTGCCACATGTCATTCTTACAGACATGATCGTCACTTTTTCCTCATGCCATATTTCTATGCGTCAAATTTAAATTTTCCTTTTCTGATTGCAATTAAACATAATCTAAGTCACCAACAACCTCTCCTGTGAAGAGCAGTCTTACCGTTACGCACACACAGACTGAGTGAGGACTCTTGCCTTTTGTGCACTGACAGCCTCTGAACTCACTGTCAGTGCGGAGAGAGTGTGATGAAGTCAGTTCTGAGTGAGAAAAGAGTTATTAAGGCTTTTTACGCAGGTTAAATGAACTCCTCCACGATGTATTAAGAGCGCAAAGCAAAGGAGGTTTACTTTACGCGTGTGTCTGCATGAGTGTAACGGCAAACTGAATTATCCCTCTTGTTCCAGTTCATCATAATGACAGACAGCATCCATAATCTGTTTTCATCAAAAAATTCAGTCAGTGCTGAAAAATATTTGGTTAATGTGACTGCTGTTTGCCACAATGACTGCAGCCCTCCGCTCATAACCCTGGGCCTTTTTGCACCTGCTTTTTAAACGTACTAAATTTAGATGCAAAAACACTGCGCGCAGTCACTTGCGGGTTTGATAAATCACATTGCGGGTGCAAAATGATTATATTTGCATCTCCTCCTACAAGTATTTTGCATGTTCTGATCATTTGATCATATTTATGTGGGCAAACATGCCAAATGGACTGCACATGCTATTTTGCTCATCTGACAGACGCAACCCTCAGTTAGTTAATCAGTTTTTGGTCAGGTTTGCACGTGTTTTAATATACGCAAATATTTAGTAGATTGGGCCCGATGTGACTTTGGCAGATGGCCCTGGTTCATGAATTCATTCATTACACCAGAGAGAACTGCTCAGACTCATATGCCAACCACATTTGCATTTTTAAACTGTTTATGACCAACATAAGCTCAACGAACTCTTGTCTCAATTGGAACATCACTGATCAAGCAGTTAATGTTTTGTCTAATACGGAATCTGTTGGTGTGCAGAAAGAAAAAGGCTGCAGTCAGGAGTCTGCTTGGATGCTCTGGCTGTATTTCTGTGAGCTAATATGTGTAATTATGTATAATACCACTTTCCCATTAAAAAAGCAGGTAACACAGGTTTCGGTAACAATCGGCAAGTGACACCATTCCCACTGCCAGCAGACCTGGGTCTAATCAGCAGCAGACGAGCTGCGGGGCTGTTTTTTTTTTTCTTCTGATGTGTCAACCTGATGTCATCACATTGATGACACTGTCAGCATGACGAAACCCCCATGTAAACAATGGAAAGGACAAGGAACAATGGAAGCATGGAAGCCATGGACACAGTGGTCAGCTGTTTTCCATACTTCATACTTTTGTCCCTCTGTAAAGGCGGATGGAATTTGTTGCTGAGATGGCAAAGAGTCACAGAGGAGACCCTGAAGCAGACCCAGAACTTTCTGGAGGGCTGGTGTAGTTTGTGTGGCCTGGTAATGCCCTTGGATCCCTCCAGAGGAGTCAAAAATTTATCAAGAAAGGGGAACATCAGGGTTGGACTACTTGGCTTGCTGCCCCCACAACCCAGCTCTGGGGAAGAGGAAGAAGATGGGGCAGAGCCTTCACCTAAAAGGTCTCTTAGGGGCCGATCACACATAGAGGTGCTGCCAGCAAAGCTTTTCCTGCTTAATAATTGTTTTTTTTTTTTCAACTTTATCGTTTGTTCTTAACTAAAATGAAGGGGGAAGAAAAGAGTCCATCACTCAAACGGCTAAAAGACAATCAGCTCAAAGCACTGTGTGAGTGTTAAAGCAGCACTGAGAGCTAATTTCCACATTTTGTATTTTGTTGCATGCACATGGATGCTGATCAGTAATTGGTGCGTCGGTACCTTGAACGAAGCATCTCTGTGTTATCAGCCCCAAAGCTTGTCTAAGGGCTTAGACTAAAGCTTGGTTTATATTTGAGTGTTAGTTTTTTGCAATAGTGTGCTAATCTGACTTGAGTCTTTATACTCGTATGTCTATGTGGCCATTTCACTCTGCAGCTAAAACACTTTACAACAGTGCAATTTGCTCTCTACTTTTATGTTTGTGTTAAGCAACAGTGACCGAAGCCAAGCATAAATGTAAGACCTTGAGCTGATAAATCCAAAGTTACTCAAAAGCTACTCCAAAAAGAAAAGCGAGCTGTTGAGTCATTTGAGGAGGACATATTTTTTTGGTGCTTGGTCAGCAACCACATTAAGCATCAATGATATACACTATATTGCCAAAAGCATTCGCTCACCTGCCCTGACTCGCATATGAACTTAAGTGACATCCCATTCTCAATCCATAGGGTTCAATATGACGTCGGTCCACCCTTTGCAGCTATAACAGCTTCAACTCTTCTGGGAAGGCTGTCCACAGGGTTTAGGAGTGTTTATGGGAATTTTTGACCATTCTTCCGGAAGAGCATTTGTGAGGTCACACACTGATGTTGAAGGAGAAGGCCTGGCTCTCAGTCTCCACTCCAATTCATCCCAAAGGTGTTCTATCGGGTTGAGGTCAGGACTCTGTGCAGGCTAGTCAAGTTCATCCACACCAGACCCTGTCATCCATGTCTTTATAGACCTGCTTTGTGCACTGGTGCACAGTCATGTTGGAAGAGAAAGGGGCCAGCTCCAAACACTCCCACACCATAACCACCATAAGTTGTTCTCCTGGTAACCACCAAACCCAGACTTGACCATCAGATTGCCAGATGGAGAAGCAAGATTACTCACTCCAGAGAACGCGTCTCCACTGCTCTGGCGGCGTGCTTTACACCACTGCAACCAACGCTTTACATTGCACTTGGTGATATATGGCTTTGGTGCAGCTGCTCGGCCATGAAAACCCATCACCGAAGCTCACACTGTTATTGAGCTAATCTGAAGGCCACATGAAATTTGGAGGTCTGTAGTGATTGGCTCTGCAGAAAGTTGGCGACCTCTTCTATGTGCCTCAGCATCTGCTGACCCCGCTCTGTCAGTTTACGTGGCCTACACTTTGTGGCTGAGTTGCTGTCGTTCCCAAACACTTCCACGTTCTTATAATCCAGCTGACAGTTGACTGTGGAATATTTAGGAGCCAGGAAATTTCATGACTGGATTTTTTTGCACTGGTGGCATCCTATCACCGTTCCATGCTGGATATTCACTGAGCTCCTGAGAGCGACCCATTCTTTGTAAAAGCAATCTGCATGCCTAGGTGCTTGATTTTATACACTTGTGGCCACGGAAGTGACTGGAACACCTGATTCTGATTGTTGGATGGGTGAAAGAATACTGTTGGCAGTATAGTGTATCAACAACTGGCTTTTCATTTGCAGCCATCGTATCATGTTTTAGTATACAGTATCATGTCTGAGCCATACACAGAGACTTATAGTCACCCGGTGCTGAGCAGGAGGCCAGACAAACGTGCAAATAGCTTTGAGGAGGTGCGTATCAGGCTATGAGCGCAGCATCCTGTGTTGTTTCAGGGCTGGGTAGGCCTAGATTACAGGTTATGGCAAGATCTTCATCAAGTGGGGAGAGTGGGGAAAGATGGGCCATTTTTTACTTTTGTTGTATTGTCACTGAGGCAAGGAAAAATGCAACAGAGGTAAAACGAAAATATAAATCCTTATTTAAGAATGTTTGCTATTAACTTAAATTGTAAGGACGTATCAATGACAAAGAGCCTGGAAACTGTGGCCTTTCAAATAAAAGTACTCCTGTGGCTCAAATTGCCCCAGGTTAGGGGTTAGTTAAGTCAAGTCTGTGGGTAAGTTGATCATGTGACTTCATAACTTTCAATCTGAGAATTGCTAAAAGATAATGTATTTCTGTCCAAAGAGACATTTCACAAAATGTGTTCACTTCACAAATAGTTGCATTTATTTTTTTAAAACCTAACTGAAACAACTTAGAAAAAAAAAAGTAATTTAAAATTTTCAATGCCGTAAATAGACAAATTTTGCAACTTTCTGGGAAAATTAGATGCTCATATGAAGTAAAATGAGAGCCAGCAAACCTTTGCACAACAAACAGAAACAAAATAACTTTTTAGCAGAAAGAAAAGTAGTATTCCTTCAAGAAAAGTTACATTTACTCATATGCTTGAAAGTGTTTAGAAGTCAGACTGGCTAACAAGCAACTTTAAACATCCCTCATCCCTCATATACCTCTGCAGGGTTGACCTGTCAATATTTTCTTAGCTTCTTAGCAATTGATCTGATCGACTTTCACCCATGACTTCCATCATTGCTTTCTACAACTCAGCAAGGGGTGATGGTTGGTTGGTTTTCCACTTGTACACTCTTGGCATGATTTTCTACTATGTTCAAATTTGATCAGACAAGTCAGTTGGTTAACATCACATTAAAAATTATTTTATGATTCAGTACATTAAAATAACTTTTCCAACTTTCTGTGGTATAAAAGGAACCAGTGGCTCAATTTACCCCACGACATATGGCTCAGTTTGCACAATAGCCAACATTTTGGGGAAAAAGGCTTTGCTATTCAGGCAAATCTTTAGCCAGATGAGTCACAGTGTTTAATACGTTGGTAAATTACATATATAATACACCATTTTAGATCTGGATAAAATGAAATTGATACAAATCTCAAAATACCTGACGTGCAGAAAATTTACTTTGACATACGAAAAAGAGTTTTCTGTGTTAAGAATACCAACCATTTTTACCAGGTTCTCCTCTTCAACAGAGGCAGGGAGAAGTGATCAGAGCTTTCTGAATTTAATGCCACATGACAAGAGTTGTTTACTGTTTCCCAGAAACAGAGGGTGGCTCAACTTATCCACGGGCTGAGTTTACTCCACTCTCCCCTATATCTGAATGCATTTACACAGACTCATATCCTGGTTTCTAATCCTGCCTGTGCTGGGAGGTTTGCAGGCGATTGCAGGAAGCTATGAGGAACCAGGAAAAGGCATTTACATGGCACAGTATTCAAGAGTGCAAAACCTGGTTTCTAGAAACTACAATACTGTAGTATCCTGAGAAATGGGAATTCTGTAATATACTGGTCCCTGAAATCAGGATGCATCATTTGCATGGAAAGACAAAAACCCAGTATACTTAGAGACTGTAAATCCCTACTTACAACACTATACAATATCGATATCCTGGACAACAGTACAATTTTTGCTGATTTCACAAAGCCTGTCACAACTTTTTTGCCTATGTTACTGCTGAAGTGCTTTATTTAGAAACCAGATCAACATTTTTAACATAACCACAAAAAAGGATTTTCTATTCAGTGCCTTATAATTTCAGTTTGAATATAATGAATGTTTTTGTAAAACATATTAAGAATCAATGAGCCTAAAAAACATTTACTTAATAAACAAATGGGTATTTGTGTTTACACATGGTACACTCTAATCTACATGTCATATTCTTGGCCTCAAACATTTCTTTTTAAGAGGCTTTATCTTTCTCTGTACTCTAGTAGCTTCGAAGTCTATCTGAGTTTTAAGTGATGGAGGGTTTGGGGCAGACACAGAGTGGCTTCATAAGTGGAGGGGGTGTAGAGAGAGCTTCTGTCCTCCATGGAGCTCATATGTTAGACATATTGGCTCACAAATATACAGCCAGAGCATCCAAACAGACTCCTGACAGCAGTTTTTTCATCTATATAGTCTGTAGTAGACACAACAAGAGTGCTGTGTTGGTGATGCTTTAACTAAGTGAAGAGGAATTGGTTAAGCTGACATTGGTGATAAATGTTTAAAAATGTAAATGTGCTTGTCATATAAAGCTGATCAGTCCCCCCTGTTGTAGTTTTAGTCTGCACTGATGTCAGTTGTGAGAGAAGCGCTCCCTAAAGTCTAGGCGTTAGTTTAAAGGCTGCGGTAGCCTCTTTGAGCTCACAGGAAACAAAAACAATTGGGCAGAAATTATCACATGGGCAATTGACAGTGATTTCAATCAGTATTTGGACTTTCAATTAATTTGACTGAATCATTCATCAGCCAGTAGATTTATCCTGTACATCAACGTTTTTACACTTTGAAAAGACACATCCTAACGGGGACACTGGTGTCCATGTAAACAGTCTGTGAGCCTTAAACCTTAGCCAGTATGGTGTACTCATAACTCACCACCCACAGTAAAGAATAATTGACATGTCAGTGCATCCCAAAATGAATTTGAAGCCATTTTAGCGGCACACAAATGCTTTTTAGTTTATAATGTATACCAGTCTTTGACCTTTTAACCCCTTTTAGTGCAGCTCAGTGACTGTAAATCAATCCACATTTAATTGTCCAGAAAAAAACACTGAGTCAGATGTCTTATTAAAATCCCAGCCTGTTGTGTCTGAGGTCAGGATGCAATGAATGACTCAGTAAGAATGAGTGCAGTCTGTGAATCGACAGATGTCTTAGAACATGTTCACCAGTCCCCGTTTGGGTGTCTAATATTCACTCAGACCCTATTTACTGTGATACCAGCTCTCTGATCAGCCTCACTGCTGTCAGACTTTTAGTTTAAATATTCTGCTTTTGAATTCATGTTTTTCCTGTTCTGCTTCTTTTCTTGGTATATTTAGTTGTAAAGCCACTGGGGGTCTTTTACTCCGCGGCCCCGTCTGTGAACATGTTCCTGTTTGAGAGAGCATGTCAGTGCGGCGTCCTCACTGGGGTGTTTCTATTTTTGCTCTCTGTCTCAAACAACTTTGAAGTCATAGCTGTATTATAGCAGCATCAAGACGGTGAAGCCCCCTCATTTACATTTCCCTCTGAGGGTGTAGTGTGAAGCTGCCAAACTCCGGGACAGAGTGGAGAGGGGCCTGGCCTGAACAACACTCACACTGATTCACACACATTTATGAACTCAGATCAAAAATTATGCTCTTACTGGGTCTTTTAAAGCCTAAAGCTGCAGAAGTTGTGGTTCATGGTTGCACCGATAGATATTATATAGGCTTATATACCTGCCTGTATATGATGCATGGTACTGGAGGACACCACTGAAGGGTGCAAAAGATTTACTATAAAGCCATAATCAATAATAACCATGGACAGAAAGGTCATCAAGAGCTCAGGCTGCATGTAACTACCTGCCATGTCAGAAGTAAAATGAAAACATGACGGGAATTCTGAAGGTAAAAGTAACAAAATAAACACCAGCGATCAATGTCATCATCAAATGTTTGTTGACTACTGATGACAAGGGGACAGACCTCACCATCAGCATAATCAAAAAAATGTTGGTTCACCATTTCAACTTATCTTTCAACTTTTTTACATCCAGGGTTGCATAAAGAGGATTACATGGATGACTAAGCCACTTGCTGCCCCCCCCCCCCCCCCCCCCCCCCTTAGTGTATTTCAGTAAAGTTTTAGAGTTTAGGGGTGGGTTAGGTGCCTTTGTAACCCTGGGCTATCACTGGATTCACACCTAGTCAGACCGAGAAAGACCTTCTGAGCAGCAGAGATCGGAGAAGCTGATGGCTTATCTTCACTGTCAGACAAAAAAAGGAGTAAACTGCAAGAATGTTGATGCTTAAAGATGAATATTGCACTATACTTTGTTAATGAGACTTTGTGACAAAGTAAATATGGCAGAAAATGGGCATGATTGATGGTATTTGCTGCTGTAATCGAAATGTCTTTATTCATTCAACTGTTTCAGAGGCCTCATTTGGTCCCCGGGCCATAGTTTGGACACCTCTGGTGTAATGAGTTACCGTGTTAACTGATGAGTTGCTGCCAACTATGCTGATAGATATCATAGTCAAATCACCAGAGAAAGCAGAACTCTTCAGTATTTCAAATCATTTTGATCACTTTTTAATCATTGTATGTAAGAATACTTCATTAGTTTATATATGAGAAAATAGTGCGAGGAAACAAAACTAACACAAATATATTCATCAATTTGCATGGTCACCAGTTAAATTGGTGCACCAAACTCATTTCCCTGTTTCCAGACTTCGTAAGGAGAATTTATCTGTGATCAGCTGGATGAGCTGTCATGTTTGTGTCTGTTCGGTCTCACACGTCTTTAGATGTTGATGTCTTTTTATCTTACTGTGCTTGTTGTTTCTGCACCTGTGATCCATCTCTCATCTCTTCTCTGCCTCTGCACTGATCCTGATGGTGATGTGTGGGCCGCAGCTTGCGTCTTTGTAGCCTTAAATCTGAATTATAATTCTTAATTCTGGAAGTGTACAACCAGTGCGCCAAATTGATGTGGGAGATGCTTGGCGGCCATCATGTCTGTGACCTTGTAGTTAACAGCCAGTAGCCTATCTTCAGCTTTAAGAACAACCTGTTGATAACTTACATTAAACTTGTACAGCAGATGTATCTGCCTGATTCAATGTGTGTAATCAGGCAGATACATCCTGCCAAGCCCCTATCTACAACGACTGTGAGCGGCCCAAAGCACAGTCCAGTCAGGGTGCTTCAGAGCAGGAAGAGGAACAAGGATCAGGAAAGACAACAGCAGGACGTCTGTACTGGTATTAGCATAGATGTTAACAGCTTCAGTAGCAGTTTGTCAGATTTTGACTACATACCTTTACTACAACTAAACAGTTATCAAACCTCAGACTTCTCTATAGTACAGATATTTTTGCTCAACTGCTGACATGTTTTGACCTGAGTTTGTTTTATGAAGTGGCTCATGTTCCTTAAAGCAGTAGCCCATGCCTACGACATTATCTGATTGGCCCATTATGAATGTTGATTGAGGGAATGATCATCCAGTCACCTGCCGGATATGCTTCTGATAGGTTCATACCTCCCAAAACACTTTCTATGGGCTCTTTCCCAGATGAACTACTGAAACAAGGGATACAGGACCTTTAAATCTTCAGTGGTCTCATGATTTGATGCAGTTCTGATTATTACGTTAACAATTCAATATGATATTGTGATGCATCACAGTGAACAGAATCCTAGATTTTCCATATTACTGCACCAGGCTACTTTGTAGATGAAGAAAAAAGCAATGGGATAAATATGAGCTCCCTTTTGTTAAGTAGAAATGGCTTTTGAAATAGTTCTCATCCCCTTTTTTTCCTCAGAAACAAAAAGATATTGCAGTTTTTCAGAAATTGACTGTCTCTGTATTGATGCATCTTCACCTATTTCTGCATCATGATGCATCGATTATAAGAATATTTTTGACACCCCTAGAGGACACAGAAGTGAACTATAAAAAGCGATAAAGCAAACATTACATTTCCAAGATCTTAAGATATAAAACCAGCCAATGTAAATGTTGTACAGGTGAACTCAAGTGTGGAGTATGGTTTTAATTTTTGTCTGTTTTTTTGTGAGTTTATCTCAGTAAATCTAAAAGTCCTCACAAACACTTTGCCAATGTATTTTAGTAAGTTCACTAGCAAGGACCACACCACAAATGTATATGTTTGAAGGTTTACTGAAGGTTTAGGAATATGAGGAATGACAGTGATGAACATGTGACATGAGATTTGTTGAGAGATGAGCCGTTAGGAAGGACGTCATAAGCCAGGCAGAGGGAGACTCAGTGTGGGGGTACCGTCTCATCGTGTTCTGCCCCTGCTGATCTTGACCTCCAAAAGAGTAATGTTGAATGGAGATCAGCTGAGAATGGACAGACACGGATAATAAGTTGTTCTAATGAATGTGATGAGTTCAGATGTCCCGAGTGGGAATCAGAAGAAGCTATGAACAGTTGCTTTACTCTCAGTAACGTGGATGGAAGTTGATGCTAAGGTAGGGCTGTACAATTATGGTAAAAATAAGAATCCAGATTATTTTAAGTGATATTTAAATCACAATTAACATACACAATTATTCATTTATTTAAAAACTTCAGTATTGATTTAAACGCAATTTAAAGCACATATAGTATTATTGATCCACATAAGTCACGCACGCTTGCTGTGGCTGCACGTGGAACGCAGAAGCGCTATGGAGCGCAGGGACTTGCATACACAGCACTCCACAATGTGTGGCATTTTACTTATTTTTCTTTGATTATAATGTTTCTATAATTGTCAGATGGCAAAATTGAAATCACGATCAAAATCAGATTAATTGTCCAGCCCTATGCTATGGTGGAGCAGAGGAACTGATAGGAACTCAAATGTCAGTCTGATGTGGAGTGAGATTGTGGAGGATCACTTCCTGGAGGTAAACTAAGGTCCATAGCTATGGAGTTGCTCGATATTGAAGGTTTGTGATGATCGGGAAGCATAGGCCCTTTGCAAGGAATCTCCTCGACTTCTGAGATGTAGGACTATGCGAGTATGGACTCCTTGACAATTTTGGCCCCCAAAAGATGGTGGATGTTATCGTGGATGAGTCCAGGTGGATGGTGGAGACTGAAACTGAATCAACTGATCAATATCCTGACTTAGCCTGAAGCTTGAAGCCTGAAGCCCTCTTACGAGATGGATTACCATTTGGGCTGTTGTAGCTGGAGCTGGAGCTGCTAGAGCTGTGCTGTAGCTGTTGGAGCTGTGCTGGGGTTGTTGTAGCTGGAGCTAGAGCTGCTGTAGCTGTGCTGTAGCTGTTGGAGCTGTGATGGGGTTGTTGTAGCTGGAGCTGGAGCTGCTGTAGCTGTGCTGTAGCTGTTGGAGCTGTGCTGGAGCTGTGCTGGTGCTGTACTGGGGCTGTTGGAGCTGTGCTCAGGCTGTGCTGGAGCTGCTGGAGTTGTGCTGGAGCTTCTATAGCTTCTAGAGCTGTGCTGTAGCTGTAGTAGCTGCTGGAGCTGTGCTGGAGCCGTGCTGCTGCTGCTGGAGCCGTTCGGTGCAGTACTGGACCCGAGCTTGGGCTGTTGGAGCCGCTTGAGCTGATCAGCTGAAGCAGAGCTGGGCTGCTGGAGCTGAGCTGGAGCCTTGCTGGAGCTGATGGAGCTGTGCTGGAGCAGCTGGAGTGGTGATTGAGCTGAAGTTGCTAGAGGTGCTCGAGGTGCTGGTGCTGCTGAAGGTGAGCCGTTGTAGTGGTTGGGGATGTGGTTATAACCGCTGTAGTCATAATGCTATGGTTGTAGCCACAGTCATAGCTGCTATTGTTGTAGCCACTGTAGTAGTTGAAGAGATTGACAAAGACAGAAAAATGCATTTGGGTGATGGGGAAGGGAGGGGGTGGGGAGGGGGAAGGGAGGGTTGATAGGATAGATTAGTTGGAAAGAAGATTGAGAAGATTGAGAACAGCCGCACTGGTTTATCTGCAATGAGCTACTGGGAACTCATGTGATTGGCTATGACAGGAGGAAAGGAGCCACGCTGCAAGGTGTGGCTGCTGTGCTGATAGAAAAGAGGAAAGGGGACGGGATGGAAGGATGCATGTGCACAGGATGATAGTGAGCGTGCGAGTGCAGGGTGAGTCAATGAGTGAATGTAATACGACCTGATTCTCAGCAGAGGGAGCAGTTGAGGCGGGCTGGCAGCGAGGTCGTGACATGGGTCGTGAGGTCGTGTGCCATCAGCAGCGTTGATGATTGGCTCTGGTGAGAACCCGGAAGCAGGACTGTGAGATGAAGCGGCGGTGTTTATGGAAGTTGAGCAGAGATGGATCAGCCTGGATTATGGTCGGTGCGGTGGCATGGAATGCCCCTCGTTTCCAGGAACTAATGGAGGCGAGCGATGGTCCACTTCCTGGAGGCGATTGGACTGAGAGCGTGATGCCGGTCGGGATGAGGGTGCACGGCGCCGATATGCACGGCTGAATGGAGATGAGGGGTCGGAGTGTAGCGAGGAGGGCTGCTGTGTGGATCGTCTCCTGTCTGAAGATCCTCGTGGGTTCGAGCCTTCAGACCTTTCGGGAGTTGGGGATATCCTGGTCGGAAGCTGTATGGACATGACTGGCAGGCGGTACACGGACCACAAGGTTCTGCTGTGAGGCTGGCTCTGGCCAGAATCTGGCTGTTAAAGGAGGGTGCCTGGTTGGAAAAGTTTAAGTCGTTGTCTGAGCCGTGAATATGGAGTTCGGGATTGACGGTGAGTGGTTGCTTTTGGTTCAGTGTCTTCTGCGATCGGCGTGCAGCGTGGTCTGTCCTTCTTGAAGAGTTACAGACAAACTGAGCGATGAGGCGTGGCTGAGTATAAGTAGGCTTGTCAGTTGATTGAAGGTGTGGTTTGTGGCGTGGTCCAGCTCCCGAACCTAAGTTAATACATTAACTTCGTTTATTCAAAGTCACTGTCGTCCCCCTCTAGGGGTCATGGGCCCTCTTTGGGAACCACTGATATAAGCTCAGTCCATGCACCTTTCACTCTTTAAATCAGGAGAGCCAATAAAAGTTAAAGAGCTTCAGAGGCAGCCGTGAGTGAGGTACCTGATGTGATTTCAGATGGGATGCGTGTTGGCTGGTAATGTTATTAAGTTAAGGCTGATGCCTTATATCAATCAATTAATCTTTATTTGTACAGCCCCAGTTCATGACAAGTGTTATCTCAAGACACTTAATAATAGAGCAGACTGAAGACAAACTCTTCATTTTATAAATTCACATATATACATATACATATACCCAGAGATTCATCCAGGCAGAGACAAAGAGACTTAAACTTTTGATAGTGACAAACCCATGGACACTCGGATCATAAATCTGTCCTCATCATTTTTGTCTTTGCTGAACAAAAATGTATTAAAGTTTATCACCTTGTGGGTCCCTTTTGTTTTCAAGAGGGTCCTCATGTCTGTATGGCTGTAAAGGTATTTATTATGGAGGTATAATCAATAAGAACCGCGGAGAAAGAGGCCATTCTGAAATCAACATCTATAATGATCATAAACTGCAGAGGACCAGTGTTTATTTATATAGCAGCATCTAGTTGAACTGTCATTAAAATGGGTTCAACTGGTCAAAAAGTACGAATTTATGTTAAATTATATCATTTCTGTTGATGGTTGATGCAGGATAAAACACTTGGAGTATGTCTTACCCTCAGATCAGTCTTTGTCCCTCACACTGCTGTAGTTTCCATCGGACCATCAGTTTGGCTGCTTCTTTCAGGGCTGGCATGTTTCTGTTGCTGGGTTTGGCTCCCAATATTTGCTCCTTTGGTTTGTTTCTGGCTAATATTGGCAGACAGGTGGGTCTCTTCAAAACAGATTTAAACATAAAGTCTTGCCTTATAAAGTTTTATAAACCCACTGGTTTGGGGATTTCTAAGCTGTATGGATTTATCAAAAATGATAACGCAGTAATTTTCCTCCTCTGATAGAAATTACATTTTTAAGGTATTTATTAAAGGAGTGCCATCTTTTCATGTGCAGTGATTAAAAGTGGATCTTTAAAATGCTGAGAAGATGGTTAGTTGCACATTTCTGTATAAACTATATGCAATAGCATGTGGTTTGATAGTGCTATACTTGTAGCCTACACCATTAATCATTTCTAATGATGTTCAAAGTGAAATTATTAGTGGCCCTATATATTTGGCCTCTTAACAGTCATTATTTTGCACTGCTGAGCATTTGTGGTTTTTCAAGTGAAGCATGTTTATCATTTGGAAGTAATTGTGAAAACACAGGTGTGCAGAGTAAACATAAACAATATAAACTGTATTTCAGCTGTATAACTGGTGTGCTGAACTCTTCAGAGCTGCTCTGGTTGTGACCTCTCTGTGGCTTCAAAGGGTCCATAACAGCATCTATAGGTATCTTTGATTGTCATTCGATCAGAGGTCACGGTGGACCACATTAAAACCACTATAATCACACATGTACACACTCTGTTACTGTTAAACACAATGAGAGTCTTTGTACTCATCAGCCATTGGAAACGGTGAATGCTGCTCTGTTCTCTCTGACAGAGAGACAAAGTGTGACATTGTGCCTCCTCAGCACCAACAGACACAAGAGAGACACACTCGCTCTGCGCTGGCATGCCCCCTTCCTTCTTCACCACATGTGCTCCTCTACACAACACGTCTGCACCAAGAACACACACCGACACACACATCTGCGCTGAGAATGCAAAACAACACGTGTTTTATTCCCCTGGATGGCACCTCAACTCAGAGCTGCAATAAAATTTTTATCAATCTGAGAAACTCAAGCGACACTTCCAACCTCAAGGGCTGAGCGACATATCCACTTTACAAGATGTTACATTCAATTAAACAGGATAGGCTGAGGCAACATCATTTATATGATGTCTCCTACTCCACTGCCTGTCACCCTTAGTTTCTTCATGGTCCATGTATGCAGTGTCCTGTCTGTGCTGCAGCTTTGCCCTGGCGGACGCACATGTCCTTGCCCACTTGAAGCATATTCAAAGCCCTGCACAGCTGTGTGGCCCTGACCTAAAGTTTCGACAGCTAGTGTGTGCTTTTGCTTTGCTCCAACCATCCCCTCCACAACATCCTGGAGGGACAGAGAAGCAGCAGCAGTGGGAGACTCATCTTACTGAGCTGCAGGACTGAGAGGTTCAGGAAATCCTTTGTTCACACAGTCATCTGACTGAACAACACCCTGAGTAAAGGCCTATCTATCTATCTATCTATCTATCTATCTATCTATCTATCTATCTATCTATCTATCTATCTATCTATCTATCTATCTATCTATCTATCTATCTATCTATCTATCTATCTATCATCTGTCTATCTATCTATCTATCTATCTATCTATCTATCTATCTATCTATCTATCTATCTATCTATCTATCTGAGGCCAATTCTGAGCAGCCTGAACAAAAAGAGCACAAGAGAACTTGAAGCTCTTTGGGTAAATATGAGCTCACGAAATAACAGGAGGAGAAACATGTAAGAACTGGTTATAATCCCTGCCTGTGTTGACCGGCTGTCCGCATTGACATTATACCACAAAGTGTTGTATTTCAAAATTATTAGGATACTGACACGGGGTTGCAGCCAATCCAGAAAATTCTCTGTATTTCATTAATCCATCTGGCTACAGCACATAGAAAGTGTTTGGGAATTGGCAAAACATTTTAAAAGCATACCCGGTAGGTGATTGGACGATTGTTAATTCATCACAATGATTTTTGGCCAGTCAGATAGTGTAGTAGGTTGGCGTTACTGCCACAGTGTAAACTACAAACTGTAAGCCAGAGGAACAAACTTTTTCCACAACATGTCTTAGGTGCAGGGAAAATGTCCTTCCTGTGGAGAAATACTTTTGTGCTATTTGTTTTTTTTTATTGAAGAAATTTGGTCCAGATCTGACAAGACATCTACTGAAGCTGTTAGCATCTATGCTAATCTGTTTATGGGCAGTCACTTCCTGTTTACATCTCCCTTTGTAGATCACACCTCTTCCTGCTTCAAAGGACTCTGATTGGGCCATGCTGCTTTTGGACGAGCATGCTTGTTGTAGATTGGGAACAAGCGTTTCATTTCATTTTATGTATTCATTTATTTGGTTGGTGTGGCGATGGGGTGGAGGTGGGGTTAGGGGTGGGGGGTGATAAACAGCCAGTGGTGCAATAAATATGGTTCCACCTGATGCAGCTGATTTTGTCTTGACAATAGAAGTTCTCAGTCCCACAGTGGGGACTTGTCAAACACAAAGACCATAAAAAAGATTAATGATAAATTTACCAACATTCATGTATTTAAACTCAGGTGAAAATAATACTTCACAGGCTGGGCAAAACACACAATCTGAGTCAGTTTTAGTCACTTTTATCAGTAAGATTGCAGAGCATTTACAGGTCATTGGAGTACATTTCATTTACATTTCTACTTACAAACCTATGTGGTGATGCATAAAAAGTGTTTTATTGCCATTTTCAATGCCATCAGGGCAGATCACATTTCATCTTGTCATTTAAGTTTTTGATATTTTAATTGACTTGCGGGCTGCTTTAGATGTATTGGTCATTGTCATTCAGCTAAAACAAAAGCACACATGAGATTTTGGTCCGAATTACCCAGCCCTAACACCCACACACTGTGAGCTCTGTCTTCTTGTGACACCTGACTCCAGGTACTGCCCTACATCCACGGTGACAGCAGGCAGGTGGAACACACACACACACACTTGAACACACAGAGATCCACTCACACACGGCGACTGCACCACGGTAAGAAAACAGAAAACCTAACAGACCTAAATCTTATTTGCGGCTGTGTTTGGTCATTTCTCTTCATGTTTGTTTGTCTGTTTGTGTACAGCAGCTCGAGTTCTTCAGGGGTTTAATGAAGTGTGAAATATTATCTGCGTCTGTATTTGTGTTTAATTATCAGCTGTGAAAATCCTCCTCGCTGTCTGTGAGATGCTCATGCAGAAATAGACAGCCTCTCTCTATGTTGTTTGTTTGTTTGTTTGTTTGTTTGTGTGCACACTGCAGCACTGTTAGCTAACCGTTTGGCTAATGTGGAAAATGTAACACAGTCATGTGATACTTGTAGCGTGTCACTCTCAGATCCATTGTTTCTGCTCGTCCAGCCTGTGGGCATGCAGAGAGGAGACAAATGCCAAGACGATCTCACAGCCGAGATGATGTGGATGATTCAGTGAGGCAGTGTGCTGGACCCGCAGGGAAGCTCGTATACATGCGACTGTTTGTGTGTGCAGTTAACCACATTGCCAGATAAACCAGCAGCACAGCCCTGGAGGTCAGGGGGAGATATTGGTCAGTGGGCTATTGGTCCAAACAAAAAAAAAAGCCTGACAGCTTTCAGAGCTATGCCAAGGCTAATGGAACAGTCAGCTTTGAGAATTAACAAGGGTAACCAGTTTATTGGATTGACTGCAGAGCTCACAGAGGTCCATGATGGATGGACTGAGCTGATTTATTGATCGATTAATTGAACTTTACGCTCATGTTATGCACAAACACCCTTGTGTGGGTTCACAAAACACCACAAATACTCTTATTAGTCTCAATGTTCAGTTGACTCTTCCTCTGCATTAAAAGCATGAAAAAAACAGGGAGATTTGTTTTTTTTTTTATCATAATTAACTGCAGTCTGAAAGAAATACAGGGGAAAGTATTCTGAGGGATAGGCTCTTCAGTAGGAGGAAGAAATGCCTGGAATTTGTTTTATTTCCTGTCACGCAAAGTGTAACTGTAACTGCAAACCTCTGAATCCAAACATTCAAAAGAAGAGTTCTGGTTAAATGAGGTACAAGGCATTAGCCTGAACATGAGCTGAAGTGGGTTGGCACGCTAGTGCGGCGGGTAGTGCATGGGGGGCCTTACAGCAAGAAGGTCACTGGTTTGATCCCCGGGCCGGGCAGGGCCTTTGTGTAAAGTTTCATGTGCTTCTTGTGCACATGTGGGTTCTCTCTGGGCACTTTAGCTTCCTTCCACAGACCAAAACATGCTCTTTAGTTTGATTGGTGACTCTAAATTGTCTTTTAGTATGAATGTGAGAGAGAATGGTTGTCTTTATGTGGCCCTGTGATTGGCTGGTGACGAGTTCAGCGTGGCGTGTATCCTGCCTCTCACTATCCTGACACGCCAGACAGACAGTTCCATATATCTGCCATGGGAATATTACCTCATCCATCTGGGAGAGAGCAGTCTGAACATGTTTTCAGAGGCAGAACCTTCAAAAGCAACAACAGCTTGTGATTGGATGATCGCTCGGCTTGTCACACTCATCACAGACCAATCCACATCAAGCAACGGTGCTACGTATGAGATAGCTTGCACTGTTAGCAGTTAGCTTGGACTACCGTAGATTATCGTCTTACATTGAATTTAAGACAGATGTATCATTAACACTTTTATGTGACATGAACCTCGTCAAAGACAATCGCTATCAAGTTTTTCCGGTACCCTTCTGAGGAGAGTAACACTGAGTAACCATCATGACCATAGACTAACCGGCATGTCTGTGGAGGATTTTTGCATTCTCTCCCAGTTTCCCAGCAGTGATCCCTGGTTGGGAGAAGAGCAAAAACATGATTTCTTGTAAGACGAGCTTGAATCTTGTCTTGAAGCTTGTCTTACTAAAATAGTCAGTGGGAAGTGTCTGCCTGCCTCTGCCTACAAGCATCAGATAAGTTCTTTAGCAACTCTAAACGGTCCTGTGTGCTTGCTGTGACTTTTTTTGCAGCCATATGGGCCATTCTACCGAATTTGTCCAAAGTGCAGGGTTGGAATTTTTTTTTTTAAGTGTTTTTTTTCCCAAAATTTTGTCCATACATATGTTGTACCATATCTAAGGTACATATATCTTGTATAGTGCAGTTAATATTCATATTTTAATTGCTGCTTGTTCTTGAAATGTTTTTTCCTCTCCCAAAATGTGTCACAACCGAAACATAGCAACACACTGCAATAAAAGGTATTATATTAATCTGTTCATATTGTACTTCCATGCCCCCTCTAAAGAATATTTTTACAAATTTTTCTTGTAGGGTTTTACAACAAAATCAATAAAAATGATATTTTAAACATTTTTCAAAGTTCAATTTCTAAGACTCATCAAAATCAAAATCCAATCTTTTCTTGTAAAATGAATTCCACTGATTATATAGCTCTCAGAGTTAATGAGTTATGAAATTGAACATACATTTAAAGAATAGTCATCATAAAATGTTAGTTGATGACTCAATATCCTTTATTTTTTACAAAACACCCAGTGTTTCGGTTGTGACTGCACCGTTTCGGTTGTGACTGCACTATTTTGGTAGTGACCACTATTTTTTTGTTTGCAAGGTTGTATCATATTCCCCCCACCTTATTGCTTAATATTAACTTCAAACATGTCTTACATTGGGAATATTATGAACACAAATGTTTATAATCAATCAAATGACATTTACTTTGAAGGCCAGCATTAGCCTACTCAAACATCACAACGCATCTACTGTAACATTAAAAAGTAGTTTAAGCAGTTAAAGCAGTTTTTTTGTCACAAATAAACAATGATTTTTTTTTTTACACATTAAACATTCCTGAATGTATTGACTTCTGTCAAACAGTTGAGCTGGGAGTTAGAGGGTCAAACATGAGTTATAATTATTGAACATTCTGAAGATATTGCTTTTAAAGGTGCTATGAGGAGAATCTATTACTGGCGACACTAAGACTCTGCTACCCATGAGCACGCATGGCGACTGTCGTAATGCTGCGTTCCAGTAACCTCGGAACTAGGAGTGACATCATCTCTGACTTATCGGCGTTCCAGATGAAGTCGGAAAAGAACATGCCGATCAACCAGGCTATTGTTAGCTGTTGTTAGCACGCCCTGTGTTGTTGTATGAAGAATGTGATTATCACTATGGCAACTTTTTTGTAAATGTTAAGTCTAACAATACTATGGCTGCGGTCAAATAGTCACCTCCTGAGTCCTTTCCTATCTACTTTTCCTTAACCCTGATGGAAAACGTCATGAGGTTAAGGAAAGGAGAAAGGAGAATTCAGGAGGACTTAGGAAAGGAATACTGCCATACAGAGAGAATCTGACTACACTTTCACTACACTTCGTCAACATGTGACTGCGGATGTTACTGCTGCAGTGAAACTACAATTTTCTGAAGGTGGACTACAAAAGACCCATCATTGAAGTGCTCATTAATCATGACAATGTTGTTTCTTTCAGACAACATTCAACATAATAACCTGGTAAAAAATTGCATCTGAATAACCGATGCTGGAAGTGAGGATTTAAATAAATCATTATCAACATGAACACCAACCAGTGCATGAAAATAAATGAACTGAAGGAAAGAAAGGCAGAAATTGCTAAGACCACAATGTAATGGTGTACAAATGATTAATATTGAACCATGTTTAAAACATAATCAACATCAAATGTCTCATATCCTGCTCTCTTCAAAGAATCAGTAAGTTAAGGCAGGTTTAGGTAAACTTTAGAAAGGATGAACAGCAGTGGTAACTCACATGGTCTGTGTGATTTGTTCGTCATTATTCGGTTCAATTTGGAAGCAGTCGGAATACGCGCTATTTATAAAAGCTGTTGCCGCGGAGAATTGTGGGACAGAATAATCTCCTCTCCTTTCGTAAAGGATGGTCCGGTGTATCCTATGCTAAAGGAGATAATAAAGGAAGCACCTTTCCTAAGCATTTAAACTATTCGAACAGCTCTAATCACGACCTAATTCCGGTTCATTTCACTCATTTAGGAACCTTCCTAAGCAAAAATGACCCTTCGACCGCAGCCCCTATATACAGCTGATCTCGAGCAACACACCCCAGTCAGAAGTGCAAATAAATTGATTATTACAGGAGCTAAATAACTGTTCACACTGGGGGCATCCATCTTCCATTGTCAACTCGGGGGTGGCGAGGTTTCACCGAGTTCCCAGCAGGAAATTTCCACTTCGGGGGACGTTTCAGTTGTAGTCTCCTACTCGAAACTCAGAAATTCCAACTTCCGACTCCAACTGGAACGCACCACAAGCCAAAGCGTGTGTTTGTTGTGATGCTAAATCAGTGAAACTCGGACGTTCCTCAGAACTCTGCATTGCTTTACAACTTCTTTTTTCAACAACTTACAGGATGCAAAGCGACGAGGTAATGTATCTCTTTCTAGTTACGTAGCGGTAGTTTTTGATGTGTGACAACAAGCAATTTTTAGAAAACTTAGTATCGTAGTTTTGTAGCTGGCCATATATCACTACTTACCAGTGGTGTAAAGGAACGAAGTAATAGTACTTAGTTACAGTACTTAAGTATGTTTTGGGAGTATCTATACTTTACTTGAGTTTATATGTTTTTTGCAACTTTCACTTTTACTTCACTACATTAAAAATTAAAAAATGATACTTTTACTTCGTTACATTTAAATTGTCAACTTAGTTACTCGCTACATAATAAATTGTGAATATAAATTACACTTATTTTCACATTTTATTTTGAAGAGGATCGTAAAGACTGTTCGTGCTCTTGAGCGAAGCTGAACACACCTCTGCCTGCCTCTGCAGCCTGTGAACGACTGTTTAGCATTTCAGGACTTGTATTCAGCCCACGAAGGGCATGACTGAACTTGTGCAATTTTGAAAATCAACTTCTGCTAAAGATGAACCGCAAGTTTGTGGACTTTACGTAAGGGAGGAATGGAGAGAGGGAGTAAGAGGTGAAGGGAGCTGAGGGAGGGAGGAAGAGTTCAACTTAATAAAGCTTGGGAGAGCAACAAATATTAGTACCTGTTCTCTTTGTTTGTACTTTTACTTTTAATACTTAAGTACATTTAATAGTAACTACTTTAAGACTTTTACTTAAGTGATTTTTTAATGAGTGACTTTCACTTTTAGTTGAGTATATTTTATATAAGATATCTTTACTTTTACTCAAGTATGGGTTTCAAGGACTTTTTACACCACTGCTACTTACAGCCTGGTGCTCTAAGACGTTTCTGAATAATATAAATTTGCTCTAGTTTTAATTGTCTTGTTCCTGAAGTTGAGTATCCAGGCCAGTCCAGCCCTGTCCGACCTGACCGGAAGGCTAAGGAATAGCATTTATAGATAACCTATTTTGATGCTATTAAATTAATCTTAAAGTGTGTATTTCCATCAGGCATATATCTAAAAAGTGAGACTTTTTTGTAATTACTTTGAAACTCCTCACAGTCCCTTTAAAACATCTTTTTTAAAAAAAAAATACACACACCAGAAAGTGTTATGCAAGAACTTTAATGAACTTAAAACAAAACAAACAACTTCTTAAGAATAACGTGGTCGACACCCTTGGGCTAAAAGTCTAGTTTTTCAAATATTTTGTTTTGCCATATTGGTGTTTTTTTCATTTCTCTCTGTTGCTTTCATAATATAAAACATGAATCAGTATTATCTACATGTTTTAAGAGGTAATAATGATCAAACATTGACTTAAGTGAGTGGACCATTACATGTTGTCACAACCGAAACTCTACCATCTGTTTCAGTTGTGACAATTTTAGCTAATTTTAGCTAATAACTAAAAAATGCTACTAAGCACATGGCCAGCAAATGGATGTTTGAACAGGTGTACACCCATAAAAACATAATGTGTTGCATTAAACCTCCAAAAGTTTACCTAATTGCAGAGAATATGTGTTTGGTAGTGACAATTAAAAATGTTCCCAACAGATTTTCAGATTTTGGAACACATTTACTCCAAACTGATGAGAGGTAACTACTCACCATGATGCCATGAGGTAGAGGGATGCTGAGTCTCTGCCTGATCAAAAATGCAGGGGTGTGGCTAAAACCAGGCTCAACCTATGTGGTAAAATTATCTGAGTTTCAGGTGTGACATGAAAGCGTGGGACAGCATTTTTTGAATGATCTTTTTAAATTAAAAAAATAAACCTGCAATACATCCAAATCTTTTCAATTCTGTTTAAAAGAAATCAACAAGATATTTTAAAAAACATCATTGAAAAAAAATACAAAATTGTTTTAAGTATTATTTTCATAGGTCAAAATTTAGGGCTTAGGGGTTGGGACAACCACTCCCCAATAGAAAGTACACTATAAATGATGATTTTGTATATATTTAGCTTATTACTATCTATTTGCTGTCTTGTGTGTTAAATAAATCATAACAGAATCTTAGTAAATATGTAAAGTCTGAATTCTTAATTGTTTTGTTACATAGTTTTTTTAGTGTGGGACCACAGTTTGGACAAATTCGGTAGAATGGCCCACGTATCAATATATCTATTTTAAGTCTAAGCTTTGCACTTTGTATCCTTTTTTTTTTTAAAGCAATACAATACAAAACCGCAAGGCGCAAGCACAAACCATCACAGACATGCTTGTAGGCCTGTCAATAGAAAATAAAGAACGAGTCACAACAAGCACACAGGACTGTGTCGAGTTGCTGAAGAGTTTATCTGATGACTGTAGGCAGAGGCAGGCTAACACTACCCATTTACTCCTATTTTCCTGATCTAAGCTAATTAGTGGTGGGTGAGCTTTGGCTGTCTTTTTCTTGTTACTGCATGGTCTTACTGCTTGAACTTTAGCTGCAGCTTCATTTTTAATGCTGAACACTGCTCTACAGATCTAGAGCTGATCTTCTCACTGTGGTGATACTGCTGATACTATCCAGTCAAAGATCCCTTTAAAAATGTTAAAAAATTCTCGTTGTTTGTGTGGATTTGGGCACCTCACTACGAGAGAATATCAGTACATGCTCAGGAGTGTTTTGCTCCAAAAATACAAGCTGCACCAAAATCATCTCAAAGCCCATTTGACATGAGTAAAGACCTGAGAGGAGATAGGTTTTGAGGATTTGATCATCAGAGAAGAAGCTCTGAAACAGCCTGCAGACAGCTTAGAGCCTGTCTGCACAATCTCCTTCAGCTCCAGGTAAGCTGCAGCAGATTTGTGTCTGAATGACTGAGGGGATCCTCTCTAACACATGTTCTTCTTAATCTGAAACAGAGGTGCAGCATGTTTGATATCTGTGAACTCCACGGTCTGTACAGAGGTGAGGAGAGCTGACAGGAAGAGCATGAAGGGATGGAGTTATGGTGTTCTAATTAAAACAAAGTATGAGGTGTTCTTAAAATAGTTTCAGAGGTGCTAAGCTTACTGTCGGCTCAAATCCCTCCACATGTTTATCTTCACTGCATATTTTTTAGAGTCAATCTGTTACATAATCACTTTAAATTACATGAATCATTTGTTTGGTTTATTTCTTTGCCCCCCGCCTCTTCTACTTTTGACATCAAAGCTTTAAAGGGTTAGTTCATCTTTTAATGGGGTTGCTGAAGGCCCATGGCTCTAGTAAATATCAGCATAGGAACTTGTAAGCTTTGTGACATATCCAGGGCCTCACAACTAATCCACTTACAGAGTAAAACTACTAAAAAAACCTACATTGGCTTGACAATACTACACAGTAAGATTCTTTACAGCGTTTAACTTTTCCTTGACAAAGTACCTGTGTCTAGAAGTATTTGGTGATGCAGCAAAGGGGGACGTATCCTTCCGCCAGAAACTCCCCCTCATTAAGCATTTGACCTCCAAACCATTTCTCTTTAAAATTGTTTTCCTTCATTTTCATTTTGCAACTTGTTTAATTTTTTGAATGACCTAATCAGGAAGTAGATGTGTTGGTTATCCTGTTGGTTGGCTTTCCTGTCAAGAGTTATCTTGGGCATGAACAGATTTCTTTCATTTCTGTAACAATTTTTTTCTTTTTTCGTATGAGAACATCACAGAGGCAAAAAGATATGTGGCACTTGACCCAGTTTTCTGCGGTATCATTGATATTTTTTCATCAAAAAATTAATTTCCTTCAACCAAATTATGATTGTTGGAGGATCTGGAAATATGTGAAAGATTTTTTCTTACTCCGACCTATGCTATGTTGGATTTCTGAAGTGCTATAATTCACTTCTGATTTTTTTTAGTTTTCAAACAATTACATTTATATAAGGCAGCACCACCCATTGAATACAAATTTGTGATGCAAACATCATTAAGAGAGGTAAATAAAGAAAAAGTCAAAGGGGTAAATCAGGCCTGAGTGCTGCAGAGGGGTCAGGTAGCGATCACTGGACCACAAACTGATATAAATCACCAAATTTGTCTTGTTGTCTTAAATATGGACATTAGGACTCACCTCACTGCAGCAACAATTTCAAGTAATGTTATAGCAGCATTTGAAGGGGTTTTTGATGTTTGTCTTCTTTACTTTAAAGGTGCCGTTGGTAAGATTTTGGCACACAGCCAGGTAAGATGGCGATTTGAAAACCAGCACAGCCCCTTCCGTCCTGTTTTCTCGGAGATCAGTCCTCACGCTAGATTAGCCCCTCCCACAAAAATGTGCACGCGAGCGTGACATTATGCCTGCTGGTATCACAACACTCCTGTACAGCCACCTGTTTACTCAAAGGCTTCTCAACGACGAGCAAGACAGCTGCTGCGACAATGTCGGATTCTGAGGTAAGTTTTCAATGCAATGTTGTAATTACAACTTGTGCTCATATGTAGTTTTTACATTTTACTGCTTAGAATGATACTTGATTGAACAAAGCTGATTAGCGAATTCCAGCAGGACCATCGATCATTTGGACAATGTTAGGAACTAGCCTGCTAGTCAACTGATAAATAAACCAATTTTATTCTTTCATTTTTAGTATGCAACAGAAGAAAGCTCTGGGGAAGACTACACGACAGGTACATCCTCTTCTCGAAGGGCAAGGCAAGGTAGAGTGGGACAAACTACAGGCAGACCATCAGAACCAAGGCTGCGGAGCCGCGGTGTTGGCAATGGAGGCAGCTGCGGATGTGGACGTGGAAGAGGCCGTGGCAGAGGAACCACCATAGGGTGTAACTATATACCCTGAGGGGGCAAGGCTAGCCTTTTTTTGTTGTAAAGGTTTTTATTTCTTAGTAAAAGGCATCTTTGTTGGGAGTGAAACTGTGTTTAGTTTGCTAAATCTGAAGTGATCTTATTGATATTCCATCACACTCATAGAGTGTATAGCATGTTTAGAATATGCAGAGCCTTTTTGCTGTAAATCGTATTTGTTGATATAGACTAAGTAAATATTTGCACAGTCCTGCCTTGCCTTTGCACTTACATTATTTACTTGATACCTTTTTAAATAAAACTTAGAATTAAATGTCATTATTCATTTTTGTAAAAACTACACTGATTATGATTTACACTGTTGTTTACTTGAAATTTAGAAATCAATAAATACGTTGCACTGTCTTTCTTCTTGTATTTATTTCTGCCATTTATACATTATGCTGATTTTCAGTCTAAAATTGAATATTGTCCTTATTATTCTGTATGTTTACATCCTTGCAGAGTTGATGTTTTTGAGTGCAACAACTTGTCTGCTTCACTTTGATGTGAATGTATTATTAGACCACAGCACTTTGTTGAAGATGCTCTTTAGACAACTCAGTAGATTCAATTAAATACTGCCTCTATTTTTAAAAAGACCCAAGTATGGTATGCATACAATTTTTTCCTTTTTTTTTCACATTCATACACTTTTGAAACTTTTTTATGATTGTAAATATTCAAATTTGAGTTTGCAATTATTATATACATTATCGTATATATCTTAAAATTGTTCTAACCTCTAAAAAGTTATGATTGTATCTTAATACAGAAATTTAAATCCTGAAGTCATATTGGATGAACCTGAGAATTTTTGTAACAAATTCAAGCATTTACATCAATCATCGCTGTCATATTTTATATAATTTAAAGTCAAAAAGTGCAATGTTCCATTGTAAGCATCGTAAAAAAATATATTTGATTGAAAAAAAATGTCCATTTTGTAAATCTCTTGACACACAAGGGACAGGTCCATCACACCACGAAGTGGAACATTTCACTTCTGCTGATCTTGTCCCGCTGAGAGAAAGAAGTAGTTATTGTATGGTATACATGTTGATGTAGTACAAACATAGAAAGGTACAATAAAAAAAATGCTCAAACCTATTCCTCTGCTGACTTTCTGAGCAGATCCTGGGTCGTAGGAGGAGGGACACTTGCAAGCATGCATACACTCCCCATCTGGACACCAAGTCTCATCTCCGCTGCCTTCTTCCCAAGTCTTATCTACCCAGCAAATACTATCAGTGAAAGTCGATATAAAAGTTAGAAACACAAATCATAGAAAGCTACACTTATGTTGGAAGACAAAGGTACATAACACTTTCGTTGAGTTTTTGATGTCATTGAACTCTTTTTCAGATATTTCCTCAACTTCACTTGAACACAAACTATAAACAGGAGGAAAGTATAATACAAAAATATCTATAGAGGTGAGTGGGTTAAGATGAGCCATTTTTTTTTACTTTTGTTGTCACTGAGGCAAGGAAAAATTCTGAGATAAAACAAAAACAAACCACTATTTAGGAAAAATTTAAAGTCTGTGGGTAACTTGGCCATGTGACTTCATAAGTTTTAATCTGAGAATTATTAAAAGATAATATATTTCTTTCAAGAGTCATTTCACAAGAGATTGTTCTCTTCACAGTTAGTTGCATTTATTTTCTTAAACTTAAAGCTGGGGTTGGCAATTTTGGAAAACTAGCATGAATTTGAAAGTAGTATCTCCTCAGGGCTCCGCTTAGCCCCACCCCCCGCTCACATGCACGCGCGCAGCCGCTATATCCAGAAGACTGATTCAACTCCAAACCCTCAGCACAACGTGTTTGTTTCACACTACACCAAGTTATGCCTCAGTCAGCGGTAATAAAACACCAAACAAACATGTATAGTCAGTTATTACTCACAGCCGATGTTGATCGGAGTGTAGGTAGTTCCTCTGACATTCTCCACATAGCTGTCAAGTCTCCTGTTTTGGCCATGAAACTACCGTATTTTCCATATTTTCTCCTCTTTTCTCCTCTTTTCTCCCGTCCTCCTGTATCAGTATTCCCCCATAAGTCTCCCGTGTGACGATATAATAATAAAAGCACTCCTCTGCCTCTTCAAACTGAGCTCTGTCTCTAGCCTGAATGGGGCGGTAATGCTCCAAAATGATGGATGCGGACCACCGAAGAAGAAGAAGTCTCGCGAGAACTGCCACCTGCAGTAGCATGGATGGCAGTTCTCGCGAGATTAGAGCCAACAGCGGAACAAACTTAGAAAAATAAAGAGTTTATTTTAGATTTCTTGTATACCTGTCTTAAAATGCGAGGGATACTGGCGCTTAGTTGGTGTTGTGGGACGGCTAACAGCGGACTTTCCTTATTTTCAAAGACAAAACTTGAAAGGTAAGCATTCTCCAGCGGAGTCTGTTCCCTACACGCTACACGCACTGTCTGTGCACGCCAGGAAAATGCACGCGCAGCAGGCACGCAGAATGGCGACGGGATTTGATTGGTGTAAAAAAAGGTATCCCTGCAAGATTATTGGTTGGTGTTTTCCCTGTTTTACTCCTGCTGTAGGTAGCGGATATTTTTCACTCTGTTTTAAGAACACATTATGAATTGATTACCATCGGGTCATAAAGACCATTTTAACCAGTATTTCTAAAAGTGTATCTAAATCAGATCGCCAACCCCAGCTTTAACTTTAAAAATCTAGAAAAAAATCAGTAATTTTGAAATTTGTCAGAAAGAAAAATATTATTCCTTAAAGAAAAGTTTCTTACTCATATGCTTTAAAGTTTTTACAAGTTCAAACTTGCTAAAACAAGCACGTTTAAACATCCCTCTTCATCATATACCTCTGCAAGGCTGACCGTCAATATTTCACTGCTTCCTTGCTTTCTTTTCTCAGCAGGGGGTGTTGAGCCCCAGTTGGTTTTCATCTTGTTCACTCTCGACATGATTTTCTATGTTTAACATTTGATCAGACATATCAGCTGATTAATATAACATTAAATAGTATTTTATGATTCAGTGTAACAATATAACCTTTTAAACATTTAGTGGTATAAAAGGAACCAATGGCTCAATTTACCCCACATGTGGCTCACTTCGTTCCACAGGCAACATTTTGGAAAAGATGTTGCTACCTTTGCTATTCAGACAAATCTTTAGCCAATTGAGTCACACAGTTACAGTACAGTGGTTAAATTACATATATGTATAATTCACCATTTTAGACCTGAATAAATTGAATTTGACAAATCTCAAAATACCTGACATGCAGAAAATGTACTTTGACACATGAGAAAGAGGTTTTTTTTGATAAAAAGTACCAACTGTTTATGCCAGGTACTCCTCTTCAACAGAGACAGGGAGAAGTGATAAGAGCTTTCTGAATTTAGGGCCACATGACAAGAGTTGTTTACTGTTAACCAGAAACAGGGGGTGGCTTACCACACTCTCCCTTATATTAATACTTTTATTCTATGATAAAGTGTTTTCACTTTACCTTGTATCCATCTTCACAGGCACGTCCTGCTCATGTTCCTGCTCCTCATAGAGTCATAATCTCTGCAATGTTGCATTGTGAATGAAAAAAAGATTGGTTATAGATATAAAGACTGAGGTAAATGATGGGGGTGAAATCAGGGCGATATCAACGACTTAGAATGACATGCTTACCTGTCTGAAAGAGTCTTTGCACCGATGCTGGACTGGGGAGGTGGGGGCAGGGACCACCTACTCTTTCTCTTTCTTTTAAATTGCTGTAGATGAGGTTGCAGCCTCCTCCTTCTCGTAACTGAGATCAGAAAATATGTTTATACATTTACACCCTGGTGTTAAGAGACTCGACGTGCAAAGTTTAACCCCCCACCACCATTTCAATTTTCAGGATTTCTTGAACATGGCACGCCCCGGGTTTCACCAGATTACTGAGGTTAAAAAGTCCTGTGCTTGCACGTATAAAGTACATGCCCATAAGGTACTCATCTAAGAGAGAAACTAAACACATTTATTTCTTTTATTCCATAAATCCGAGTAAACAATAGAAGAGGGAAAAAAATAACTCACTTGTCCAACAGAAACGTAGCTAGCTCTGCGTCAGATTTGAAACCCTTGAGTTCCTGAGGGGTCCTCCTCCGCTCAAACACAACGCCAACATTGATTCTTGTTTTTATTTCACACACTGTCCTTCTTCTTGTACTCTTTCGGCAAGCGTTTTCACGATCCTTGACTTTTTGGTGGAAGCTGCCTGGGGTAAAGGTGGAATCGGCACCTTCCCGCTGCCCGCTGGATTATTGCTGTCCGCCATTGTTCGAAATTTGTTGCTGTTTTTCTTCTTGTTCTCCTTCTTCTTCTTCCCTTCTTGTTCCTGTGCTCCTGGTAGAGGTCCTTGGTGTTCTTAGGATTTGTTTTCTGGCGAGCAAGGTAAATCTGCGAGCCAGGACTTCCTCATGCGCGTTCACGAGAACGAAGAGCTTTACCTATCGTTCCTGTCATGATGAAGGAACGAAGTGTTGCCCCTGGACCAATCAGGATAGAAGCCTCAGGGGCTCTTCTGATTGGCACGATACCTGGAGCGGTCGAGAATCTTTGTCAGCTCATAACAGAGAGAGATGGAAATGCAGAGATTTTGCAGTAGTGCAATTATACTGCACTCATAAAGGTATCTCAATGGATATTCTAACATCTGATCCAAAAAAAGCACGAAAAAATTATCATTGGCTAGCAAAATCCTTCCAACTGCACCTTTGAGTCCTCTGCATGAAAAGCCTCTTTCAAAGAAGGTATCATCTTAAAGCCCGAGGCTCACACAATTAACATGTGGTTGAAGTTAGCATTAGCAGTTAGATTTGAGGCCTCAATATGCTCTATAAAGCTCATGGTGTTTCACTAAAGAAGGTGTTTTTATTAACAGTATTACCATTTAACTCATTAGACACTGCTATAAAATGTCATTGTTTATAAGCTGCTCGAAGGATGATGGCGCTCATTTCCTCACAGTAAGTGGGTTGCTGGTTGGACCCCCAAGTCAGTGAGGTCCTTTATTTGTGGAGTATGCCTGGTTGCCCTGTGCATGCATTGATTTTCTCCAGTTACTCTGGATTGGTGACTCTAAATTGGACTTAATGTGTATGAATTGTTATCTGTGTCTAGATGTTAGTCCTGTGATTTGTGCCATTTCTCAACAAATGTCAGCTGATGAAGGCTCCAGATCCCCACGATCCTGATGGGAATGAGTAGTAGTGTCCTGTAATGATGTGAAATTGCGTTTTAAATGTAAGATTAGGCCTGAGAATCACAGAGTAGCTCATAAAATGCATGGTCGACAAATGCATGGATGCAGCCACTTCAATTTTCCCTTCCAACCAAATACTTGCCGAATTCCAGTCCCTGGGAACCCCCAAGCCTCTCTGGGGGTGTGTCTAAACATGCCTATTCAGCTTTTGTCTTTTAAGAATAGTGTTAGGCTGCGTTTATACAGCGCAGTATAAACGCAGCCTAACACTACAGTCAAATCCGATCCGTTTTTGTTGCGTTTTGGCCTTGCATTTAGATAAAAATGCGTTGTGTTTTGTCTGGAAATGGAAACTTTTGAAAACGGGCTCCAGAGGGGAAAGTTTTGAATCCGCTCTCCATGCATATCAGAGCGTTTCAGGGTGAAACGCTGACATCACCGCATGCGCAGTACTCTTTCATATGAAGGTTGCGCGTGCATACCAGGACAACAAGAGCTTCGGCTGTCTGCCAAGTAACGTGTGCGCGTCTTACCGTGCTCGGTTTGTTATCCAGACAAAACTATCAAGACAGATTTGTTGTCCGGACTGATTTGTTGTCCAGAAAAGAAACTCCTGCGTCTCTGTACGTCTTTTCACCATTGTTGTTTGTGAAAAGTTTTTCTTCTTCGTTCGTGTGTTGTAGCAGCGCTGCCTCTCTGCAGACCTACACCGCCATCTACTGAAACGGCATGCATACTACAGCGGATTAACTTGTCTCCGGCATCGCCATCTGAACCCAGAAGAATTTGAAAACACAAAGGAAAAATCTTTGAGTCTTTAAGTCAGGAGTTTCCATGTAAACGTAGCCTTAGTGTTCTGTGTTTGTAACAGCCTCAGTGATGGACAGATTCTGGCATGTTCCAGGGATGAACCAGTCATGACTCAATCAAGGAAAGTAGGGAAACATTTAAGTGGCCCCATCTGTAGATATCAGAGCTGTGTATTTTCACTAGCCTCACGATTAGATGTCACGATGCATTGCAGTGTGTAGTATCCTTGATTTTTCATAACACTTTGGTAGACGCTAGACTACTTGTTGGATTAAAAAAAAAGCTGGTGAAGTATGAACTCATTTATCAATTAGAAATTGATTTTGAGATCAAATGCTAAAAATGGCTTTTCATTGTTAACTGAAATAAATAAGTTTCTCATTTACATATAGTTTTTTCTTCCTAAACAATAATAATAAATGATTATTGACCATTTCTGCATCAATGCATCTTCATCTATGTCTGTATCATGATGCGTCAAATCAAAGAATGTTTTTGACAGCCCAATAGATATTACTAAATTTAAGTGACACTGTGAGTATCAGTAAGTTTAAGGGCTGAATAACTCATTGAAATCACAATTAGCCGGACAATATATCGTTATCGTATCTATATCAAGATATGAACATGCAAGATATTAATATCGAAAGAGCAACAACGATTTAGATTTCTTATAAATAAAACTGCATGTTCTAGATTATTTGTATTATGATGTTCTGAAAAATGCTTGGTTTTCATTGAACCCGTAGTCATATCGTATCGTAACGATATCAAGATGGCCGGCATGAATATCGTGATATGAAATTTTGTCTATATCGTTCAGCCCTAATCATGATAAAAATGCAACATGACCCTCTGTAATTTTGAAACATTTCTTTGAAATTCAAATATGAGTCTAAATACCCTTTAAGCCAGATGGAAATTCATCATACACCTAGAAAAGATGACCACCTTGGGATCTACTGCCTCTCCATTAGCTGTGTGAGATTCTCTTCTTTTTGCAAACTGTTTAAAGCCTTACACTCACTGTGTTTTGCACAAACCATTTATAATGTTAACTGAGGTTTATGTCAGAAGTAGAGATGGAGCCACTTAAAGAACTAAGATTGCCATTTGAGTTCTATATTGTATATTTTTTGTTCTAAATTCCTAGAACTTAGTGGCATTTTCCAATCCAATCAAAATATCATTTATAAATCCTGTGAAATAAGGTTACATGACTGTCATGTAATTGCAGGGGATCTCATAACAACCATTAGGGTGGGCAGATCGTAGCACTTCCCTGTCATGGACCAGCAAAGATCTTACTACTCTTGCCATTAGTCTAGACTTCCATCTAACATTAAATTATACCACACAGATATATCATTTAACATGAACCTCATCAAAGACAATCCCTACCAAGTTTTCCGGTAAACTTCTGAGGAGAGTAACAGTGAGTAACCATGATGACCACAGACTAACCGGCATGTCTGTGGAGGATTTTTGGGTTCACTCCCAGTTTTGCAGCAGTGATCCCTGGTTGGGAGAAAAGCAAAAACATGATTTCTCATAAGACAAGCTTCAAGTGACACCCTTTGCTCCTCTTTCGAAGGATAAATTGATTCCATTTCTAATAAAAAAATGCAGATATGGAGACCGCTTCAGAAGTCGCCATTGTTTTCAAACATGCAGTCACTTCCTGTTGTCTTCACGTCCACAGCTCCTGCCTCTCTTCCCTGGTTGAGTGATTAAGCATTTAGCCAAGTGGAGTCATTCAACAATGGAAGTTGGCAAGACAGACATGCAGAATTTCAGACAATGAATCAGGCAGGTCTGTCAGGTCTGGCTAAAACTAGACAGCAACAAATAAAAACAAGTGCACATAGACAACACCTAAAACTAAATAAAATCACATTTTTGTTGACAAATCAAAACTAGACTTAAAATGTTTGACAGAGACTTGATCCAATCAGACCTAATTTGGTCAGGTAGAAAGTAGAGACAAGTTAGGAATATATCCAATCAGGCTACTTTGGTTGTGTGGAAAGGTTGGATGAGTTAAGAGGGACATCCAATCACAGCTTCCTTAGCTTAGTGGTGGCTGGATAAGTTGGGGAGCGATCCAATCAGAGCTGCTTTCTTTATGAATTGATATATTCATGTAGAGCAGGTTCACTGTTTGTTGTCAGTTCTGGTATTGTAACTGAGATGCTCTGACAGGTAGCCTAAGTAAAGGTGACTGCATTTCATCAACTAAAACTAGACTGAAAAACAAAACAATTTAAATGACTAATTTATGACTAAAACTAAAAGGTGTTTTTGGCAAAAGACTAAAACCAAAGTAAAATTGCTGTCAAAGTTAACACTGCAGCAGACTGATGATGAATCCTCAAACACCTCTGATGTGCGGATGTGTTTCAGTGTTTGTGTTACTCAGCTCCTCTTTGCACATTTTGGACTTAGGAATGGGAGCTCTTGGACGCTCTCTCTTTATCCTCATGCTCGTGACCTCAAGGCCACATCAGCAGAAACGTGTGTAAGCTGGACTGTCTCTTTGTGTTTGTGGGGATGAGGGTTTGTTGTGCTAATTCCTCTGTCACTTCTGTGCGCCCAGCTGCTCACTTGTTCCCCTGAAACCAGAGGAGTTTGTGTTTTTTAAATATGTTTAATGTTGTTTTTGTCACCTCATGCATCCTGGTAGATCTCATCTTCACCACCCCCTCATCATGTGGAGCTCTGTTGATGCTAATAGCCTAACAAAGGCAAACCTGCTGTTTTTCTGTATTTATTGATTTTCTCCCAAAGCCCGAGAGGAGGCAGCAGACTCATCAGGGTAAAACACGCTGAGTTAGAAGCAAACCGATGTTCCCTAAGGTTTTACTGCAGTGGTGTGCAGCCATCTCGAGCTGTGCAGCTGAAATAGGTAAACACGGCTACACGTCTTTCAGTCCGTACATCTGTCTGCTTTGTCAGCGAGCTACATGTGCTGCTGCACGCTGATGGACCATGATGCTAGGCTGCAGAGGCCCCCCGGGGTGCAGACCCATCAGACGGCGCTCAGGCGCAGCGCCATGGTCTGATGTCAAAGATGTCTCTCTGCTTGTGTCGAGCACATGGCTGCCCCTGTGCTTCTGTCATCCCATCTCAGGCTGCCCCGACGTCTGTCCTCTGCAGCGGAAAACATACAAACAGACAGTGGCTCAGCATCTGGGGCCTGTTGCACAAAAGTAGGATTCAGACATCCTGGATAAGTGACTAAGCCCAGCTCATCGAATCCAAAAAAATGGGTTCACGTTCTTCAAGCCAGGTGTTACCCACCCTGGATCAGTGCGCGCACGCGATTCATTAAACAGTAAGAAAATTTATCAGAAAATGAGTCACCAAATTTGCATGCTCAACAAATAAATATCCTAAATACAAAAAATTCTGAAATAAGACATATCATTACCACAAATGAAAAACCTTTTAAAGGGTTAAAAGGTGAACAAATAATACATATTGTAAAAAATTGTAACTACAGAAATCAACATCAGATAGTTTAAATAACCATGTAGTTAGCACAAATTAACATTTGAATCATTGTGAGCTTTTCCTTTTTATAAGTTAGTAGTTATAATTAGTTTTAAATTTATTATACTGAAATAGATTTTTTTCTCAGATTTTACTATTTGATTTTGTTTATATGCTTTGATCCTGTGATTTGTCTTGTTGAGCAGTGTGTGACTTCAGTTTTAAGGGAGCTAATGGTTTACCTGCTCTGATATATCCTTATTCAATAAAGAAACACCATGTGACTCTTTGACTTTCATACTAACTAATATGGAAGGTGCATTTTATATGTGTTCTATGGATAACTCTTATCTAATGATTGCAAAATCATGTAAAATCATAATTTTATCTAAAATCACTGCAATTAATGATGACAAATGTTCAAGTAATGACAGTGGGTCTTGTTGAATGTGATAACAATGTGTGGTGGGCAGTAGAATAAAAACTGGTTTCAGTTTGTGGGGACTGCTGACTGAGAAAAGGGATGAACCTGGAACTTAGCCTGGTCTGGAGCAGGCTAGAGCTACAGAATAAATCTCCATGGTAACATATGTCCAAACATATCCCACTTCCCCCTATCCAACTTTTGTGCAACCAGATCATGGATTAATTGATCCAGGATAACCAAGATATCCCGGCTTAACCCCTTATCTTGGTTTTGTGAAACAGGCCCCTGGAGCTGCAGCCAACACATCCAAATAAACAAAGAGGAGAGAATCACAGTGTCTCTGTTTACAGACGCAGACAGCATCGCTCTCTGTGCTCTCACGGCTTGTTCGCTCCTTGTCCTGCGCTGGCTGCAGTCATGCAAGAGGACAAAGAGCCTTTTCTGGGGGGTGGGACATTTCTGAGAGAGTCTGTTTGGTTCAGGAAGGAAGCCCACAGTGTGTTGATCCTGCAGGAGACAGCAGGCTCTTCTCCAGCTCTCTCAGTAATGTCGCACAACTTCTCAGTTATAGTTTGGTAGCTCTCAAGTGAGGCTGTATGAGGTCCACGTCAACAGAAAGTATATTAGCTATGGGAGACGCTGATCAGTGATGCTCCTTCAAGGAGAGAGTGCATGAAGTGCAGACAGAAAGCTTTGGCTGTACAGCTTTGTTACTGTGTTTGTTTACTCCATGTAATCAAACATTAAATTGCTCTATGTTAGCCTTTGAAGGACAAAGATTGACTGTTGAATGTTATGCTGGATATGTGTGGCAGGCTGGATTTTGATGCTGAGCCACCTGCCTCTGGGACAGCAGCATCTGCAATGATTAAGGAAACATTCACCTTTAACCCCTTAAAGTCTGTTGTATCATATCTGATACATACTTATATGATACCTCTATCAATTCAGTATGATCAACAAATTAAAAGCACATCTGAATACAATCAAATAAATGATAAAAATGTCCTCCACTGGATTATCAGTCGCCTGAAACACCTAATACATTGAATGAGATACAAAAAATATGTATGTTGAATGTTATGGATGTTTTAAATGGCTTAAATCAAAACAACAGTGTTCGCATGAATAATTTTATTTGGTTGATGACTGATCATGTTTCCTTGGCGTTACATTTTATGTATGTATTTAAGTTGAAAAACTGCTTCTTTTTAACTGTCATATTTTATTGTACATTGTACTTTTTCTTTCCCTTCTTCATTTATCAATTTTATCATTTTATAAAGCCTCCTGTGGACAAGTGTTGTAAATTAGCACCTGTGCTAAATCACTTAAAACAATGCATCTGGTTTTTCCAATGTAACTGTTATGTCCACATCAAATAAACAATAAATTAAATTAATTTTATATTCTTAGATTTCAGTAGAAAGTTAAATAATCATTTCAGCTCAAACAAAATAGAATTTTCTGGCTATAATTTGTGTTTTCAGGCTGTAAAGGTTTAAAAACACACAGCCCCTTGCTTTTTCTGCTGACAAGTCATTTTGTTTTCTGCTTTAACATACCTTATATGTGCTCCCTCACCATGACAGTGCAGGGGTCTCATTTATAAATGTTACATGCACATTAAAAGGACCTGAAGCTGTTATATGCCAATTCAAAGTTCTGTGATTCATTTAAAACAAACCTGACATGAAAAAGTGTGCACCTGTAAACAAGCTGACCCTGGTATTTATGCCTTTGAGAGGACAGGAGGGAAACAGTGATGCAGATATAGAAGTAGTAGACTAAAATCTGAATGTATTTTATGTGTGCGAGTTAAAGTTAATATGCAAGTTACCCATGCCATAGGTACTAACACACCCCCATACCATCACAGATGCAGTCTTTGCACTTTGGGCTTACAGTCTGAATGATCCTGTTCCTCTTTAGCTTTGAGGACATGATGTCCTTGATTTCCAAAAACTATGTGAAATGTGTAATCAATCACAGCAGACTTTTCCACTTTGCCTCAGTTCATCTCAGATGAGCTTGGGCTCAGAGAAGTCAGCAATGTTTCTTAGTGTTGTTAATATATGGCTTTGGCTTTGGCTTTGCGTGGTAGATTTTGAACTTGTTTTTAATGTAGTGCTACCTAAATGATCAAAGATCATGGGCCTTCAATGACCTGTCACATGCAAAGATTTCTCCAAAATCCAGATTTTTGATGATATTATGGATTGTAGGTTACAAAACCCCTGAATTTCCTTACACTTGTATGTTGAAAAATGTTTTTACGTTGTTGGACTGTTTGCTCACAGTTGTGAGTGTTGAAACTCGTCCCAGCTTTTCTTGTAAATGACTGAGCCTTTTGGGATTGATTTATACCCACTCATGACACTCAGCTGTCTTCACCTAACCAGTTCACCTGTACATCATTCCAAGCAGGTGTTTTTAAATTCTTCCTTCATATTCCTAGCCTTTTGTTGCCCCTGTCTTAGGCATCATATTCAAAGTGACCTCTGAGATCGAATGGCACGCATCAGAAGTTCCTGCACTCAAGTTGGTCCCTTCTTTAGTGGACCAAGCTGATCAGCATCTCCTGTGGCTTATACAATAGCTGCTGGCAAGAAGTACCTCATAACTCCCTTGAAAAACACCAAACTATCCCTTTAAAGTGCCGGGGCTGCGTTGCTTGCACGTTTCTGCAGATAATCAGAAAACCTCTGGCTCAGCTGTTGTTCTACAGGTGTGTCAGAGCTGGCGAAGAAGTCTGTGGTTTTATTTGTTGGATTAAGAGGTCCAGATCAGAGCTGGATCATTTGCTGTTGACTGATTCCAGCTGTGTCGCCTCTTTTATATTAATTTAGGCAACGGTCTCCATCCCCTCTGCTGTTTATCGTCCTCTCAGAAATACAGCTGACCTGTTCTTAGCCTCAGTTTCTACACAGTAAAAATTCCAAACAGCCTGAGAAGGCTCATCTCCCTTTATAAACAGCAGCATTTGTGTCCAGCCAATCACCACAAGCTGTTCGGCAGAACTGAGTGTTCTGATGACGACGCTGGAGGCGCTGAAGAGAGAAATAACAAAAAGAGTCTGACTGCATATTTCCTCTCTCATGTATTTGTGCTCTTCTTTTCTTATTCCTTGAGTTAAAGCTCTCTTATGCCCATTCTGCTGTATAAAAAACATCCTTACACTCACCTCCTCCCTCTCTCGTTCTCACAGCAACCAAAGTGTGCAGTAACCATGGCAACAGATGCCACGGACTGTAAGCATCACATGCTTTTAGAGGTAACTGAACCCAAAGGCCCAGGTAAAGAGGAGAAAAGAGTGATTTTAGAGACTTCTTAAAGAGACAGTAGAACTGAAAAATTCATCAGGAGGGAGATAAAACCAGCTGAATAAATGTGTTACTGTCTCTTTAAGACCTGTGTGCTGTGGTGATGGATTTGTATAGAGTAGAAGTTTGCTGTGTTTTCTGACTTTAGAACTTTGTCTTCTTTAGCTTATTTTTGATATATTCTGGTCAAAGCTTTACATAAATTTGTGCAAGAAAATGAAGATCAGCATGTAAATGACTGCCGAGTAAACACATTTAAAGACTTTCAGACTGGACAGACAATCATCAACAAAACAGAAAAGGCTAAACAAATGCTGCTTTAAGTTTAAAATCTGAGCTTGTAGCTTCATATAACTAAAACAAGAAAACAGAGAGCGCAGACCTCCACCAAGCAGCTCAGTTCTAACAGTGGCTTTTCTCCTGCCCTGTAAACAATCAAATTCAGGATCACCAGATCTTTGTTGTTTTCTCAGCAAATTTTGGTGGGTTTATAATCAACTGGATAAAATATTGGACAGTCTGAGCTGTTATGGGCCTTTTGAGTTCAGTCTGCATTGACTACTATCTTGGAAGTTTTTCTGGTGAGAAATGGACAAAGCTGGGGAAGGCCTTCATCCTCCTGTGAAACAGCAACAACACACTGGCGTGTAGTCCCATTAGTTACACCCCTAACTTTGCATTACGCAAATCCTTATCAATCAATTAAATAAACAAGTTCTAAAAAGGAATCACCTCCAATTTGGTGTGAAAAAAAATAACTATAAATACTTTTGTCATTTTTTCATTGGCCTGTAAACATGTTTATTTTGTTGTCAAATTGCACTTTCTTAATTTGAATGTGTATATTTAAACTCTAGTGCTTCTGCTAACAGCCTCTAGTGATCACTGGAGGAACACTGTTGTATTACAGTTCTGCACTGACTTCATTTTGAAAGGTCCAGTGTGTATTATTAAATGCTAAACGAAAAAAAATATAAAATAACAGACTTGGTAAAAATTGAATATATTATTTAAAATTATATTAAAAGTAGTTTCTAATCAGCCTTAAATAATGAATGTTTTGTTTTCGTTACCTTAGAAAAAGTCATTTATATCAATCTAGGAGCGGGTCGCTCGTTTATAGAGGCCTCCATCTTGCGTCGCCATCTTTTGTACCGTAACCCAGAACGGACAAAAACACGCTTTCGCGTTTTTTTTTCGACGCCTGCCGGAAATGCACAGTTGTGAAATAGACAAAGAAGAAGAGAGTGATTACCAAGCAGCTGTGCTAATACAAACAAACATGGAGGACCACACGTACAATTTGCCATCAGTGGAGCATGAATCATTGTCAAAGAAACAAAAACGGGATGAAGCCAAACGCAATCGGGACAGGCTACGACAAAAAACAGGGTCAACATCGGCGCTGCCTTTCCCAGATGGAAGTCCCTGAAGGATAAGTTTGCAGACAGACACAGAAGTTGCCTGTTTTTTGCTGGACAGGTAAGACTAAGTGTCGAATTGTACTCTTATATGGAGCTGAATTTATTTGTTTACTTTCGGGAGAAGTCGGAGTAAGACGCAGAGAATGTATCTGCTATGAGAGGCTTATTTCACGGCCACAAGCAATTTTCTGTGGACAGAAAACTTAGGCTGATAACTAAGCTATATAGCGCTGTTGATGAGACAAACATAAAGATTTTCACCGTGCTCCTTAATTTTATTGTTTGCTCCTAATTTGTCATTTAGTAGCACATGTACACATTGGTAAGGTGAACATTTTAGGATACGTCGGTCTCAGGAAAACCTCTGTGTCATTTCTCAGACCAAACGGCATCAGAAACCCCCCCTCAATAAAACCTCCGTCAGATAATACGGCCTCAGGCTTCAAAATGAAAGTCATCAGACAAAATACTGGAAAAACGGACTCAAATAAAAAACAGCCTCAGGTCGTAACAATATCAGAATATTATATATTACATTTATCGTAATATAAATGTCAAGTCGGCTTGAGACGGCATTCAGCTAAAAATCAGCCACTAGCAAACTTCACATTTTCAAAATAAAAGTATTCTTCATTATCTCCTATTAGTTCTTTAACGCTTTTGTAAATTAGGCTCTTGTTTTGGAGCCGACCGGAAGTTTCTTCGATAGCATAATAGCGCGCTTAACAGAATGTCCGAAATACCGAAATGAAATTTGTATCTGTGCGTTTTATGGCTCAAATGACCACATTTTGGTATTCTACATGGTGACTTTCCCGCCTAAAATGCTCTCTGAACTTTAAAATGTGATGAATCAACAGAGATATTTGATAGCTTGGTAGCTGGAAACGTTGGTTGACGACGCCATGTTGAAAAAACGCTTCTTGTCCTTGGAAGACCTCCGTAGCTCAGGGGTTCTCCGTAAGGGAGGGGGGAGCGCCGGAGTGCTGCAATCTCAAACCTCACCTTTAGATGTCGCTAAAAACTACACACTGGACCTTTAAAGCACTTGGAGAACGCAAAGCTCAACCAAGGCTGCTCACATATTGCTGTTACATCTAAAAGCAATAGTTCTATGATGAAGTTACCATCATAATATGATGTTTTGACCCTTAAAACCCACACCTAGCACTCAGAATCATGTTGATATCATTATTGGTTAGACAGTTGTTTAGCAAAATAGATCATTCACTACAGGTTAACTGGACCACCACCAAAATCTAATACCACCATTACCAACATCCCCTGAAAATTTCAGCAAAAACACATCCAGTAGTTTTTGTGTAATCTTGCTAACACCAGTCATGCACCAGTAATGTTCATCAAATAATTTCACTACCGCCAAGATGCCAAATAATTGCCCCCAGTCACATCTGCTCTGCCGATCCAGACTTCCTTTAACTCCCATATTAAGGCTATATGCTAGGCTATGCTAAAAGACTAGCAGCTGTACTTAATATTGAACAGTCAGACACAAAAATAGTACTGATGTTTAGACTGTACTACTCTGCTAAAGACTGAACAAGAGCACTCACCAAAATGACTAGCTTTCCATTTTCACATCCATTAATCAACTTCAGAAAGCTTCTCTGCCTGCTGCACCTTCAGCTGGTGCATCTTATATGAAGGTTTTTTTAATTAATCAGATAAATATTCTTGCTCAGATGTCTAAAGTAAGACTTGATCGGGGTCTTAGTCCAGACAGGCTCCATTAAATGACAGTCAGATTTAACCCTAAAAAAAAAAAAAAAAAAACCCTTGAGTAACTGCACTGGTGTCCCCGCTCAGCCGTCGACTCGCTGCAGGAAGAATTGTCCATTCTGCCTTCACGCCTGAGTGTGTGCACCGGCCCCTGGCAATGCATTATGGGCTTTGCATCAGAGTAAAAGACTAAGGCCAGACGGGAGGCTGCAGAGAGAAATATCACTCACTGCACACACAGAGAGACAAAGCGTACATGGAGCTTTTCCAAGATGTACATCTATATCAACTGGTGGGTCAGGGGCCACTATGGTCCACAAAAAATATATTCAAAAGAATATTTGATTTATATATTTTTTTCAAGAAAGTTGAAAAATTAATGGATGTAATTGTTCCTAGTTTAACTGTGAAGCTTTAAGACAAGCATTTAAAATGAAGAAAACATGAGTAAAATACAAATACATTTTCTGTTCATTGCATTACAAAGTCAGTTTATTTCTGTTTTTTTCTGCTTTAATCTTGCCAGAAAGCATCACGATTTAAAATTCAATAAGTTGTCATAATAAACTCTGTGAATGCTGTGTATTTTTGCCTTTTGCAGGATTATAAGTAATGGTAATTTCAAAATGAAATATCCTACAATCTATAGTACTTTGGCATTGAGGATTAAATATATGTAGCTTTCTTTGTCTGTACAATTTTACATGCATTTTTGAACATTTTTGCATTCCTCATATAAGAGAGTATTTGGACAATTGTCTGGGCAACTGCATCTTTCAACTAAGTTTGTCCAATTTTTCCAGACTGATTATTTTAACTTATTGTTGTGCTTAAACAATATGCTTAATTCTAAAACAAGGATCCACAACGTTTCAGAAATCAATCAGTTAATCAATATTTATGTGTATAGCGCTAATTCATAACAAGTGTTATCTCAAGACACTTTACTATAGAGCATAAAACTCTTCATTTTATGGATGCACATATATGCACAGATACATATTCAACACCCAACATGAATCCATATAGCCAATCATGAATTCCTCCATCATGGCAGCAAGAAAAAACCTTCTGTTAAGCAGCAGGAAATCTTGAATGTGGATCCCAGTCTCATGATGAACAGCAAATACAAGTTAAAAGTTGAATGTAGGTATCAGCAGAAGTAATAATATTTAAAGACAGTAAATTAACTTTACGAAATTGCAATACATATCTCACATATTAGCTGATATATTTGCAAAACACTCTTATGAAGAATGACAGTCTACCCCATTCTCACTTTCATAAATCAAAATAGCTGTTGATTTAAGAAATGCTGATTTTCTTGCACAAAGTCTGTTTTAATCTCAAATATGCTCACCATTACAAGAAAAAGGGCAGTACTAGCAAAGAAGGGGCTTTGTGCTCCTGGCAAAAAAATAAAAATAATAATAAACAATCTCAACCTTTCTGCAAGGCTTTGGCACAAAATTGGACAACTTAAACACTTAATTTCAACAGCTCCATCCTGCCATCATCTGTGCTCCAAAATGCTTCAGGATGTAGTTCAGACTTTTAATTGATCAGCAAAATCTGTACCTCATCATAGTAGAGGCATTATAGAAGACCATCAGATTAATTATGTTCTCCTACATCATTAAATTCACAGTCTGAGTTCTTGATGTCTTAAAGTCTGCAGGCTTCTACAGCAACATAAGGAATCGTGTTGTCTTCTGATTTATCTCAGATTTCTGCATAAATTTGCTGTAACATAAATTCAGTATCATAATTGTGTTTGATTTGAATCGAAGTCCGCAGTTTGGTTTCAAACAAAATGTAATTTAGCCTTTTGTTGAATTCAGTGAGTATTTTTTCTAGTCTCATTCACACCACATTGTTTATTAAAGGGCAGATTTGATGCTTAATGCACAACAGTGGTAATCAACTGGTGGTCCAAAAGTGGGTCACTGAGCTGTTTAGGTGGTCACAAACACGTGCCTCTTCATTGAATTCTGTAGAAAACAACTCAAATTTACATGTGATCATGGGAAAATAGAGGAGAATGAAATATATACTTTTACTCCAACAGACCTAAAACATGAACATTGAGCTTACAGATGCCCTTAAGTTACTCTATTTTTTTTTCAGTTGGGTTGCAGAGGCCCATAGCACCAATAAATATGTTTGCTTTGTCCCTGAGGGGTGATATTGGATATCAGAGGCAAATCATAGCAGTGCATGAAAACTTCACTGGCATTAAATCATTTTTTTTCAGTAAAAAACAAAATGTCTTTTGTTATGTCATGAACTTAATCAAAGGAGTTATCTCAACTATCCTTATTGAGTTTTTTATGTAAAGTTTGGCTATTTTCTTAACCTAAGTTGGCAAAACAACTAGTTTAAGGTCAGGTGTGAGGTCAGGCAAAGTGCTGACCACAGGGATTTTATAAAGACAAAATATTATTGCTTGACTGGTGCAGTGTTAAGAAGAACATACTGCACAAAATAAAAGACATGCTGAAAATAAATAAGAGGGGAAAAAATATTAAAAATAATAAGACCAGAGTAAAATGGATTCATTAAATAAAGGGTTAAAAGAATATGCTTCACATTAGTATCCTCATTCATGAAACTAAAGAGATAAATCTTTACAAAGCTGAACATATTCTGTTCAATCCGTTCATCTGGCATTTAAGTCATTTAAATAAAAAAGAAATCACAAATTCTTAGATTTTAACCTCTAATATCTTAGGAAATAAAAGCAGGTAAAGCTGCTGGGCTTTTCCTGGCCTGGTGGGATGAACTTTTTCAATCTCTTCCTCACTCAAATCAGGATTTTTGATTTTTTTTTTTTTTTTTTTTATATATATATATGCAGCAGTTTATGGAAAAAATATACCAGATAAAAAGTTTAGAGGCTGTTGTGACAGGTACAGTTTTTTTCAGGTAAATCTTGACCTGGTTGTTGGCAGAAATAATTGATTCATAATGCTTATTAAATGGGATTACATGGTTATGAAAGGATGAAAGCATTCCTACAGATTTAAACTAGAGCAGGGTATGTCTAATATAAACTTGAAACCATGTTCTTCTCAATGTAAGAATGCATACAGACTCATTTAAGCACAAAAATACAGACACTTCAAAGCGGAGGACATGAGCGGGGAAATTAGTTTACTGTATCATTTCCCATAATGCTTTGCAGTCAGAGCGAAATCCCACACCAGATGCTGTTTTTAGCTCAGAAAGAGATCCACGGAGCCTGAGAACAGCCGTCTGTGCGCTACACGGAGTACAGAAGAAAAGGAGTGGAGAGTAGTTTAAGTTCAACAACAGTGACCCACAATAGCACACAGCAACTACAACAACAAGACAAACACTCGGGGAGCACAGAACTTGGCCATGCAGCCCAGTTCCATTAGTGCCTTTTCCACAACCCCTGTAGAGACCAGATCCAGAATAGAGCCAAGATCCAGACCAACTGAGCACATACCTGTACATGGAGGTTGTTATAGTTTATGAACACAAGTTTTTGGAACATCACTTAATATTTTGATTTTATATGAATTATTGATTGTTGTCAATGGGATTTCTCATGACTAAGTTCAGTGTTTTGGTTTTTTTATTGAATCCAGATGAAATTTACCTTGATGATAGAAACATGGATCCCAATGTATCCTGTGAAATTGGAACAAATTTGTTGAGAAATGGCGAAGAAATGGAGATATGATTTTTTTTTTAAAACTCTGCCAAATGTTAACTTTGGTGATTTTGGAAATTTTATTTGCATTTAGACAAATATCTGTACCACCACCAAAGCTTTCTTCCTTGAATCAAACCACACCTCTGGTAAAAATTTTCCAGTAAATCCATCCAGTAGTTTTTTCATAACCCGCTCACAAACAAACAAACTAGAAATCACTCAGAGAGAGTTAACTTCCACCTGTGCAGCTCACATATTGCTGTTACATCTACAAGCAGTAGTTCCATGATGAAGTTACCGTCATAATGTGATTCATCGACTCTGAAAGCACACACCTAGCACTCAGAATCATTCTGATATAGTTATTAGTAAGACAGTTGTTGAGCAAAAATGATTGATTGCTAATGGTGGTTATCTGGATCACCACCAAAATCTATTGATTTCTAAGTTGGACCATTACTAACATCCCCTGAAAATTTCAGCAAAATCCATCCAGTAGTTTTTGTGTAATCTTGCTAACAATCAGACAAACAAACCAAAAACCTCCTTGGCAGAGGTAAAAAATTACCCATCATGTCAACAGATCTCCTGAGATAGTTGACCCTCTTTGTACTTTGACTTCCCAGCATGAGAAGTAAAGAAAGAAATTAAAGCAACAGTCCAAAGGTGGTTATATAATTTCATTTCCTTATGATTTCAGCTTCATAAAGTTTCTCTCTTTTATCTGAAAGCAGTGCTCCTTGTTTGACTCTAATTATCCACAGATAAATGGGTTACCCCTCTTGATGATGATTTAGTCGATCTGCAGAGTAATTATCAGTGATGTGTCTCATTAAGTTATAATTAAAGTTGTGTCATGTTGTTCTGCAGAAGATTAGATGTGAGGTCTTGAAGTGCCGCTCATATTGAGTCCAAATGTAGCCTTAGAAGGGTCACACTTTAGATTTGGGAATCGTGCTGATGTTTTGGTTTCATTGTGACTAACCAGAACAACAGTTCGAGTCTGTTGCATCATTTTCAGGGGGCAAACACAAGTCATGACCGTAGGTTCACAGACAGACTAATTAAGTTTCTATATCTGGCATCATTGCAGAAAGCGTCACAATGGATGCTTTTTGTTTTAGCTTCCCTGAACATAGATTCCTTTAATATACTGAATATATTTTCTTGCGGATCACATTTCTGATTTAATATCAAAGCTCTAACTGGACATTGAGATGGAATGTATGTACTTTATACTGGAAGAAGCCAAAGTAATTTCAGCCATTTGGTTATTAAAGGAGACTTTTGAGTCCAATCCAACAAAACTTGCATGTTGAAACCTGGTCCCAAATTTTAGGAGCCCATATTTACTTTTAATCAGGTCCAGAAATTCATTTTTGATGACTACAGTATGTACATGATCACTTATTTCCCAAAAACTTTAGTGATGATTACACACAGGGTAATAATACGAAATAGACTTGAGCTTAAATTACACCGTTCTAGTTGTTTTTACTGTGCTTTTAAACATCCTCACCCTTTCATACTCATTTATACTCCACTGACGCAGCAGTGGTAGTAATTTGGGTTAAAAGTCATGCTCAAGGACACATCGACATGTGATGGCCAAAGCAGGGCTCTAACCCTCAACCTTCTTGTTTTTGGTTAACCTGACAAACCAAATTGACTGCTCGATAGATTTCACTGAACACCTGGAAAAGAGACCATAGAAATAATTCAGGGAGGGCAGAACCTTTCAGAAGTCTTCGTTGTGGACTGGAGCTCCAGCTGCTGTGCAAGATTAGTTGCAACATCTATTCTCACAGTCTGTTACACTGTGTTGGAGCTCCTGCCACTTTGAGGCCCTATACCATGTGGGCCCAGGCCACTCTGATTTAATGACCAGTCAACTCTGTTGTCATTGGTCAGTTCAGTGCTGCCCTGAGTTGAATTGTAAACACCTCTGCATTAATTTCAACATCTCTGGTCTACATGGGGCTAGCTGCCCTGAGCCAGTGGGCTTAAACTATGACATCAAAATACTGTCCTAGAAATTTTGAGTCTGTACAAAAAAAACCCTGTTTAAAGTGTTATGCTGCTGTAATTCTTGAGCCAATAAAAAATATTTGTACTTGTAGAAACATTTTGCAAGTTTGCAAGACCTACTACTGTAACATACTGTATATTTTTTCAGTGGTAGTAACTTTACAAGAGACTTTAAAGATGTAGGGCTGCCCCTCAAAGAGTTGAGACTTGGATTATAAGTAGCTTTTACCCATCTCTAATATGGGCTTTTTTATACTTTGCCAACAATGTGGCACTTGTTTGCATACATAATCGCTGACATTAAGACACTACGGCTACAAGGGGAAACAAACATGAAATGAGAAAGACTATCCAAAGAACAAAATGGTGGGCAAGCATGTCCTTGTGTTCAGAATGCTGGCCATATAGTATTTGGTAGTGGGCTTGTTACCTATAGGAACGTTTGGTTTACTGCTTTTTTTAAAAAGAAATTACAACGTAAGTCATTGGAGGTTGTTCTCGTAAAGTTGTCATGTATTTATAATTAAATTCTGAGCATTTCAGTGACACAAACAAGAACCCCTAGTGTCACTAGTGTGAGCTTTTTTTTATGGAGTTTTGGGGCATTTTGTTTCTTTATGAATAGGAGAGAGGCAGTGGATAGGTTTGTGAAAGGGGGTGAAAGAGTAGGGGAGGACACTCTGCAAATTGGTCACAGGCTGGATTCGAACCTGGACCAGCAGAAGCCTGTACATGGGACATGCCTGGTTGCTAACCACTCTGCCAAACCAGCACCCTGAATTTTATAAGAGACACTCACTGGCTCCTTGACTGGCTGCCGACTTAAAATGTATTATTTGGACAAAAACCCGCAGATAAAGAGCTTAGGAAAAGCTAAAGTGCTGTCCCCCTTTAACTTCTGAGACCATGTGGGCATGCAGGATGCTGTCGAGTTTTTTTTAAACCCTCTTCTTTCTCTCGGGACCACTGATCTGTTTTTTCCTGTTGGAGCCAATAATTCTGTTTTTTTCACAGTTTTTCTGAAGCATCTGTGTCTGTGGGTGTTTCCTCTTTTGTGCTTGTTGTTTATCTTCCCCATTTCCTGTAAGAACGATCCACAGAGTCAAAGAGAGGTTTTCTGCCCATCTCATCTGCTTTTTTAATTAATTTATTTATTTTTAATTCAGTCAGCAGCATTTTATCATTCACACACATTGACACACACCCATCAGCAGCACAGTCTGGGGGGGGGGGGGGGGGGGGGGATTGATGATGTGATCCCCGTGGTTATCATCTGTTTTCTTCTGGCCGGCAGAGAGAAGGCGACAGGGCAAATTCCAGCCCTTCAGACGACTCTTTGGGAAGAAGAAGAGCAGAGAAACCAAGGGAGAGTTTAATGGAGCGGAGCTGAAGTCAAGCTTTTCCACTGGAGAAGTGTGCAATGGAGTCGTGTCTGATGATGAGGAGTCCAATCAGAATCTGAGGTAAATAACCAGGTGATATGATGAGGGGTGTTGCTTTAATTTGGTGGTCAGGCTCAAAAAGCACAAAAAAGAACTTGAATGTGTAACTTTTCATTTGTAAAATATGTTAACACTCTGAAGAAAACTGCGCTCTACAGAGCATTGGTATAACATGGAATACACTACCTGAACTTGTCATATATTAAGCTTTGGTACTTATTATCTGTCATTTAGCTACACGGTTATAAATGTTTATGGTTGCAGTGATGGGTTTAAAGTTTCTGTTCAAGTCTGCATTTGTTTCTTTCAACATCTGCTCAAAATCCTAACATCCTCCAAATTGCCTTTTTCAGAATAAACAACGCTAAACTTTTACGAAACATACTTGTCTACAAAATGTTTATGATCCAATTAGCTTCAGTTTTGGTGAGCTGAACATAATTATGTTTTTCCAGTTGGTTTATATGCACTCATTAAAGGGATAATTTGGGATTTTTGAAGTGGGACTGCGTGAGTAAGATAGCACTAGCCTGGACATATGCCACAATGACAAAGATCTGCTCTGCATCTGTACAGAAAATAACATAGAGTTATGTTAATAATGAACATGGGGCAAAGGGCTTTCGTGTAAATTAAAGAATTTTGAGTGAAAATCGGCCACAAAAACAGGACAGAATGATTGCACAAGATGTTGAACACATTTTGGATTACTTACTTTTCCAAAACTGAGCCACTTTGTTCAGGCACTGTTTTGATACACGGCACAACCTACGTGTCCTTCCTCCAGCAGTGTTCTGACTAAAATACAGTCTGACCTTTTTTTTTACACCGACATCTCTTCATCCCAAATGAAGATTGGCTAAGTGTGCAAATGTTTAAAGATCATCCTGCTGACCAATCACAGTGCTGTTGATAAACAGTGTTGTTCTATCTTAGATTACCTACTCAGCAACAACCATACAGTGTGTTTTCATCAAATGGTCGTATCAAACCATGGCTGCGTCTTTATCCAAAAGACAGTGTAAGTGGAAAAACTTTAAGATAAACATTAATTTGGCTCCTCTGTTTTGCCCTGATAGTTTGTGGAACTATAAATCTGGTCTGTACAATTATAAATATTTATTACAGCAGTGAGGCTCTGCATGGTAAAAGTTGCAGACTGCAGAGGCAACTCTGATCCTCACAATTCCTGAAGTTATTTTTCTCAGTTACACTATTATTTCATCCAGTTTGAAGACATGAGCTCACAATTTAGGAGCTCACAGTTTATACAACTGCATCAACAAATCATTCATTCATTCAGATTCATTCTGATCTGTTACTCTCCAGAGGGAACAGAGGTCTCTCCTGTGTGTACTCTAGGGCTCACAAGTATTCACAAGCGTCCACTATAAACAGAGATCATGCTTATTATAGCAATCACCTTTTATATGGTTTGTCGTGGTTGTTTCCTCTTGTGAAGCCTGCTGACTGTAGGTGGTCGGCATGGCTGGACACATTGGCTGTACCGTGTACTGTTGTGTCAAAACAAAGCAACTTGGGTATGGAAAAGTAGGTTGTTGTAAATGTGTTGACAGTGAGTGTAATCACCCTGCGCTGTTGTTGTGGTGTTTTTTCACCTAAAACTCTAATTTTGCGGTGGTGATGGCCCCATGTGACACAAAATATAGCCTAGCTTCTGTACCAGCTCTTTCTCCACAGATGAAGAGCTGATCTCTCATTGGCTTGAGTTCAGGGTAGCACTATGTACCTCACACAGCCATCTTCAAAAATCTTGAATTATTCCTTTAAGCCCTGTGATGGACTGCTTGTCTCTGAGTTTATCTTAGACATTACAGATGATGAAACAGCACGCTAAGGCCCTGTCCACATGGAGGGGAAATCATGTGAATTTTTAATAAATTCTGTGTAAAGAAAGCATCATTTTGGTACATATGCCAGGCCTGTAAGTGGTGCTGTAATGCTGCTGCAGACATACATCATGAGAAATGTCAACAAACACTGGCATCTGTTGTTCTCCTGCAGAGGAGCAGAAGATTTTGCTTGAATGTCTACACGAATAACAACTTGTGCAGATACACCTGAATTTGTCTCCCTGGATTTACTTGCTGATATATACAGTATTAACATGTTTTTCCTCATTCAGAGGCCAAAGATGCTAAAAATCTGCATCCACCGTGGCCATAGATGTCATCTCTTCTGATGCCTCCTCTCTTTTCTTTTTTCAACAGTTAAATTAAAGTCCTCTCTTGCTTATTAGTTTTAGGTCTTAATTATGACATTAAAAGACTTTGCTTCTGTCACCATAATGTCTGGCACACAAACAAACAGAGGTTGTGTCAGGGCCAAAATACAAATCACACTGCTGACTTGTGGTTTTATAGATTTTTAGTGGAATTGCAGAGCGATGTGGTCAGAGGTATAAATGCTCTGGATGGCACTGGGAACTATGGTATAGGTTTGGCCAAAGCCTAACCGATACTGCTGTTTTAAGGTGTACTACATGTATTAACCCTTCTGTGATGTTTTGCCTCCATTGAGTACTTCGTGGAGACTTTATGAGGAGAATGAGTTGACCCCCTCTTGTTCCATCTCCAGGCAGAAACAGAGGCATGATATTAGAGAGAGAAAGGCAGGCAGACTCAGTGGGAGACAGGAGCACTACAAGTGAGTATCCCTGCCCTTGTGTGTATGTGGGTGCACGGGCTGTGCCATGCACATCCAAGCCATATTGCAGTGTGAATTGGCACAGATATTGCAGCCTCATGGGAATAATGTGAATGTATGTAGATTTAAGCATGGTGGAACATTGTTGTGGCAGCTTTGCTGAAGTAAATTGCTTTAGTAAAGCCAAAGTGTAAGTGTAAATGGCCATCCTGTGGAACAAACAAAACACTGATATTGAGAAATCTCTCTTTCGCTCTTCTTTTAGCTGTGTACTGCCCTGTATAATTACCTTTCTATTTACTCAGATAGATTTGACATGTGACTGCATGACCTGAGCTCTGATGTTCAGGCGATAGTTCAGGATGAAAACAACTGTCATTGCACCTCATGTAATGTTTAATTTTTACTGCCTTTCATTCAGTTTACACATTGTTAAACTGAGCCTTTACCCTTTCAACTTCTGTTTGATGAAAGCAATAATTAAAGGAATAATTAAAGGGACTTATCATTAGTGTAAGGGGCAGGGGTACTCTATGTGGTTTCTTGATCAGACTTTCTCCTGTTTAGAAAACGAAAGCTTCACTATAGGCTCATAAATGCCCATAAAAGCGTTGGTTTTATCAATCTGCGGAGGGACGGTTAAGGATCAGATTTATATAAAGCTCATAAAAGGTTCAACACTCTTTTAACTGAAGTGCTGGTGTGTAAAGAGGTCACTCATTTCCTTGTGTGAGGCTGCAGCACACTCATGATAAATGAATGAAGGACCTAAAGTAATGACACTCTGCGGTGCTGAATATGTTCTTACCTCCTCCTCCTCTTCTTCTTCATGTGCAGAGAGTTGAATCCCATCGGGTCTCGAGCACTCTCTCACGACAGCATCTTCATCCCTGAGGAGCCAGCGAGCGAGGCCGGTCTGGATCACAGCATGTCGCAGGAAAATGTTTCGGATAAAGTCAGGAATCTGCAGGTGGGACAGCAGCAGAGGGAACTCACTTTCTGAACAGCTTCTCTTTTGTCTGTCTTCATTTATATGAGTGTTTTTTTCTGTTTGTCACACAGAGGCAGATTGCACAGGGAATAAAGTTTGGTCAGAGGCCCCCGTCTCTGAGGAAAAGTGAAGGAGATGAGGGAAGTTCAGATGAAGAAGAAGTTCCTCGTAGTCCTCTGAGGGTTCTGGCTCAAGTGGAAAATGAGCCAACAAACATGGAGACAAAGGTAAGAAAGCTGCAGTTTCAAACATCAAAAACAGGAACGCATCTGAGATCTGCAAGTACAGCAGATCTCAGATGAGTTGATACTTTTGGAATCCATTTATTATCCTTATCATTTATCCCTCACTGATTGCTGGAATAAGGGCCAGTCCTGAATGTCACTTGGCAAAAAGCAGGGTATACGCTGGACTTGTTGCCAGCCAATCACTGGACTGGACAAGCAAACCATTTGTACTCACATTCACACCTCAGGGCAATTCAGAGTCTCCAGTTAATGAGTATGTTTTTTGTCTGTCAGGGGAAGTCAGAGTCCATCCCCTGAGAATTTCTCTGAAATATGTTCATAACTTTTGAGTTATCCTGTTCACTAACAAACAAATAGAAAACAAAGATCTACAAAAACATGAAGACAAGCATGAAGGCAAAGAGTGAATGAATTTGTAAAAACAGACTTGGTGAGTCTGTTAGAATGAAACAGTTTAATCCCTGAGACACAATCTTAATTTTCACTCACTTTGAATTTTCAGATCTTACTATGTGTCTGCAGGTTTGTCTGACAGGTCCTTTACCCTGCATTGTTTTTATCAGGATGAGACAGGATCTTATTTCCAGCAAATGTAATACAAGAACCTTTTTAAAGAAAAGTTTTTTTTGTATGAGCAAAAGCTGTCTTTTTTTCTCAAGTCTTCTCACAACCAAAGTTTCAGTTTGTTTGGTGATAAAGATCGTTGGTCTGGTGAAGCTCTGCCCTGAAGCAAGCTGTCTGGGTTTCTGCAGAATCTGATGAGTCACCTTTGCAGACTGTATCCTTTCAGGAAATGAGTCTACAAGTCTGCAGAGGGGCTGATGTCCAGGCATTTGGACAGCGGTCAGAGGTTAAGATGCACTGATGGGTGCCACAGGCTTAAAGATTTAACAGAGAGGAGAGTGTTTCCTTTTCATGATGATGCTATCATGAACCAACAGAAGGGAGGGCACAAATGCAAGACACCAAACCAGTAGTCAAAGTAGGCAAAAGGGTTTAATGAATTACCAAGCTGGGTTCAAAAGAGATCAGCTCTGCATCTGTGGAGAAAGAGCTGGCACAGAAGCAAGGCTATATTATGTGTCACATGGGGCCATCACCTCCACGTAATTAAAGAGTTTTAGGTGGAAAAAAAGCCACAAAAACAGCGAGGGTGATTACACTCACTGTCAACACATTTATAACAACTTACTTTTCCACTACAAAGTTGCTTAGTTTTGACACAACAGTACATGGAACAGCCAATGTGTCCAGCCATGCCAATCATCTACAGTCAGCAGGCTTCACAAGAGGAAACAACCTAAGTCAGTAATCAGGCAATGGTATCCAAAAAGCACAAGGCAAAAAAGGGTAGATCAGTCAGCAGTCATACTTTCAGCCTGTATTGTAACGTGGCCCCCAACTCCTTTCATGCATTTTATTCTCCTCTCTCTCTTCTCCAAGCTTTCATCTTTACCCACCATCCTTCTCAAATAAAGGCATGAAAGCCTAAAATGATGCTTTAACCCTTTCTCAAAGAATATTTACACGAATGGTCACAGTACGCTGTCGCTGAAGTTGAAAAATTGAACTTTTCAGTCAATAAACGTGTGGGCATATGACAACACCTAGAAACCACAAGTGTTTCTATGCCTGTTAACAGGGTAACATTCCATATTTGGGAGCATAAGTTAGTGAGTACATTCGTTCTGGGTAGCAGAAAACTCCAACTCAAGGTGCAGCTGACAGACAATGGTGCTGTCAGCAGTTGTAAAACAGCTCATAGAACGTGTTCGTTGAGGGCAGAGTTTTGAAAAACATACCTTGAAGGCGAATGGATATCTACTTTGTCAATCACATCCATGACAGGCCAATCAGATGATGGAGTAGGCGGATTCTACTGTGCTGGAGGAAAGTTTGTAACACAAGTGGCAAAATAGTAAAAATATATTTTCCACTAAGAAATTAGTGTTTTTTATTCTAAATTTAAGATGTTGTCTGTTTTTGATAAAAAAAAAAGCTACTAAAGCAGGCAACATCTAAGCTTTTCTCTGTTGCTGCCCTGTCCAAATACCTGCACCTGGGCCCTAAAGTCTTCCTGAAAGTGCACTCAAGTGTGTCAAGAGTACAAGTAGACAAAACTGTTAACAGCAGAAAAGGGACACTTTTGCAACAGCACCTATTGCACCATTTCTGTTTGCGCTGAAGAGATGATATTCAAGAAAAAATGAAATTGCTCAGAAAAAACAAAGTTCATCATTAGGAAATAATTTTCCTCATGAACTTTTCTTTTCATACTGCTGTGGGGTCAGCTCTGTGGTTTTACAAAGAGGCACAAGCTCATCCAGCAGATAACTTCATGAATTTAATTACAGACCTGTCTGCTCTTGTCATGGTCATGCATCTTGACCCTTTCCTTCACTCTGTGCCTCATGAGAAGCATCTTATGTCAGCCCTGATTTTTAACAAATTCATCATCATCTGGCCTGTACCAATGTGGCGATAAAACAAAGTTAATTAGTCACAATTGATGCTTTAACAGCCCAAAGCTCCATTTCAGCCCTTAGGTTAATATTTGTTTCTTTTCATGATTTTCTTGGTCTTTCATTTTTAACTTAGGTTTAAAAAACAAATTTCTCTATCACATTAATTTTGCCTTACTGTGCTGACGTAGCATGAGGAGTTGAAGCTGCCACCAACCACCATGCTTTGAGGCACCCTCACTACCTGCTACACTACCTGTGGTGCTGATATGTCTTAAAAAATAAAACAACAGGCAGATTTATTGTTTTGTTATGTTTTTGTTGCACATATATTAAATTTTGATAATGCAAATACAGAATAAGAAAGCACCACCAAAGTACCAAAGTTGCTTTTACATCTATAATCAATAGTTCCAAGATAAAGTTACCATCATAATATGATTCAATGACCCTGAAAACCCACACCTAGCAATAAAAATCATGTTGATATTATTCTTAGTTAGACATTTATTGAATAATTGTTGACCAATGGCAGCCACCTGGATCACCACCAAAATCTAATATATATATTTAAAACAATGTTTTTAGCATTTTGTGCCTTTATTAATGGAGAGAGAAAAACAGGAGGACACTAGATTGCGTTTACATGTGAACTCAATACAAGTGCCGGAATCCAGAAACTTGAAACCAGGGTCCAGAGTGGAGAGTTTTCAATATGCTCTCCAGGCAGTGACGGTAAACCCAGATCAGAGTGTTTCAAGGTGAAACGCTATCGTCACCGGATGTGCAGTACTCTTTCACCTGAAGACTGCATGCGTACATCAGGAACAACAACAGCTTCGTCGTCTACTGAGTAATGTGTGTGCCGCTTGCCGTGCTCGGTTTGTTATCCAGACAAAACTTTCCAAACAGATTTGTTGTCCAGAAAAGAAACTCCTGTGTCTTTGTGCTTCCACTCGCCATTGTTGTTTGCGAAAAATTTTCTTTTTTGTACCAGCGATGTAGCAGCACTGCCTCTCTGCAAACCAACACCGCTATCTACTGAACCAGCATATTACAGTGTTTTCATTTGTTTCAGGGTCTCCGTCTGAACGTGGATCTACTTTAAAAATGCAAAGGAAAAATCATCGTGTTTTAAGTCACAGAGCATCCTTGCAAACGTAGCTGTAGTTTTAAATCCTTTGTGTGAGAGTTATGACATTGACAAGCACAGTGATACTCCAAAAGTCTGACCATTTTTTGACTAAGAGGCTATGACAAACCTTTACTGTATTTTCAAACAGGACAATCAGCATAAAAAAATAAACTGCAATGGTTATGTGTTAAAAGACACTGCCAATGAAAACAGTGCCATCTATAAATACCAGCTTTAAAGCTGCCAACACTAGAGCTAGGTCAAGGTCAAGGTAAACTTTATTGTTTCATTCGGGAAAATTGTCTTGAGCATTGCACTGCATTATTGCTTCACAGGGCAGAGAGGATAATAAAACAATCACCTAAAACACTGGAACTAACTACTAGAACAGGATTAAAAATAGAAAATACATTACAGTGACAACACAGGGACATAAGACAATTTAAAGTTCTAAAGTTCTTGTGTTTACTGCACGTTGTTGTGTTGCACTAGTTTTTTGCACTGTTCAGAAGTTTGATAGAAGCTGAAATTAATGTTTGTTTTGCACTATGTTATACTGAATCTTCTTCCTGGTAGGAAGAGTTTGTATTCTGAGGGTGACAGTGGGTGAGCGGAGTCTGAAGAGATTTTTGTTGGTCATGTCATAACAGACTGGTTATATATATTCTCTATGGACTTGTTTCGTATCATTTACCTTCATTGCTGTTCTGTGCATGTTAGTCAATCTGTTTTTCAGTTGTTCTGTTAGGTTGCCAAACCAGGCTCTCTATGATTAGGCTCCCTAAGATAGCACAGGGCAGTTTCAGAGGTCGTTCAGGGTTACAGGAATAACAGTAGGCTAGGTATTATTATTATTTTTTTGAATGACTTTCTGTCGTCTCCAATGCAGGTCCAGGGGGCCCAACATGCTGAACCACACAGCACCCCTGTGAAGTCCCCAAGATCCAAACGAGTTCTTCCACCCACAGGAACCATCGAGTCCATCAACCTTGACGCTGTTCCCCAATCTGTTCCTCGTTTGGACAACACTGCAGCCAAACATAAACTGTCCGTCAAACCCAAGAACCAGAGAGTGTCCCGGAAACACCGCAGGTTCACACAGGTGAGCTTGAGCTAAATGCAAACCTCAATGTTTGTGTGTCAGATTTTTTAGATTTACTGTGGTCAGAAATATTCAAAAACTGTATTTTTCTCCTCCTGCAGGATCTCCAGGAGGTTTCTATTCCTGGTATTCTACAGGAGGACCTGGAGGCACCCGGTGTTTCCTCGGAGGAGCAGCGCAGAGCTTCTGTGGAATCTGTGGAGACTCTCAAGAAACAGAGACTCCATGAAGAGGAAAGGCAGGAGATGAGGAGGAGGAGGGAGCTGGAGGAGCAGAGGATGAAATGGGAGGAAGAAGAGGAAGAGAGGAGGAGGAGGGCAGCCGAGGAGCAGAGGCTGAGAGAACTGGAGGAGGAACAACGACTGAGGGAAGAGGAGGAACGCAGGCAGCGAGAAGAGGAAGAGAGGAGACGGAGTGAGGAAGAGGAGAGGAGGCGGCGAGAAGAAGAGCGTCTGCAACGTGAGGCAGAGGAAAGGAGACAATTGGAAGAGCAGAGAAGGAGAGAAGAAGAGGAAAAGAGACGTCGAGAGGAAGAGGAAGAAGTGAGGAGGCAGATGGAGATGAAAAGGAAGCAAAGAGAGGAAGAGGAGGAGAGGAGGAGGAAGGAGGAGGCAGAGAAGCTGAGGCTGCAGGAGATAGAGGAGAGGAAGAAACAGGAGGCTGAAGAGAGGAGGAGAAAGGAGGAAGAAGAGCAGAAGAGGCTGCTTATGGAGGAGGCTGACAAAAGGAGGGCAGAGGAGCTGAGATGGAGGGAGATGGAGGAGCGGCAGCCATTCTCTTTTAAGGTTTCCTCAGGAGAGAAGCAGATTTTATTTCAGAAGGTGAATCTGACGCCTGTGACGCCAGCCTCCAGCCAGCATAGCGGCGCCATGGCAGAGCCGAGAGAAGGCACCAGGACTTCATCGTCTTCTGAAGGAACCGACTCTCCAAACCTGCAAACATCTCCGTACGTCCCTCACACTGCCATCCTCGTCACGGGTGCCCAGCTCTGTGGGACAGCTGTCAACTTGGATCAAATCAAAGACACCGCATGCAAGTCTTTGCTGGGGCTGGGCGAGGACAGGAAGGCGCAAGGAGTCCCGTCTACCAAGAGTAAAACATCACCGGACAGGAAGTCAAGTAAAACCAAATCCCTTAACGAGTCGTCGCTCGCTACAGATCAGTCTGGTGCTGCCGTTCTTGCAGAGTGGGCGAGCATCAGATCAAAAATATTCAGAGGTGTCGAGGAAGGGAAGTACGAAGAGTATGAGCCAACAAAGCAGCCCAGCACAGAAGAACCACCGGAGTTCTCCCACACAAACCTCAGAAAAACAATGTCTGCAAGCGCCAAGTTCTCCATCACACCCGCTAAGAAGAAGTTTGGAGATTCAAACAGGAACTCTGAGGTGTTAGTGGCAGAGGATGCACCAGAGGAACCTACTCCATCTGGAGCTTCACCTCCCCCAACTGCCAGTCGCCCTCAGAGCAAGACAAGTAAAACTGTCCGCATCATCGAGAGGGGCTCAGAGGAGTGTGTGTTCGCCAAAGATCTCCCGTCCTTCCTGGTTCCCACACACGGAGCCAAACCTGAGGGGTTGGACCTTAAGAACAGAGCGAAGAGTGAGACGGAGGCGTATGAGGGCAAGGACGATGGACAGGATGGTGAGGACAATCCTTCACCATTTGGTATCAAGCTGCGAAGGACAAATTACTCACTACGCTTCCACAGCGAGCAGTCCACTGAGAAACGAAAGAAACGGTACAGTGCCGGGGACCGTTTCGACGGCGTCCCTTCACCCCTCACTCCAATCGATCCGGACTCTGATTCTTCCCCTGTCTTCTCTGAAAGATCAAGCCCCACCTTGCTGCAGACAGAAGGAGCCGTTAGCAAGTTTTCACACACATCTGCCTCGCCCGCCATCCCTCGGGGTAAACCCACTAAGTCGACCAGCCCTGCTGCTCAAAGTGACTCGGAGAAAGTGGTGTCCAAACCTCCAATATACCGCAGACCGACCACCTCACCCAAACCGGTCCCAACGTCTCCCCCATCACCACTGCCTAAAGTATCTCCAGGGCCTCATGGTGATATCCTGAGCCAGAGGATGGGGGCCTCGGAGTCGCCCAGCCCAGATCAAGTGAGGAGTGATGAGGCAGCAGCAACAACTAGGATCAGCCCGGTCCAAGGAGACGAGGAGCAGAAGGAGAAGAAGTCCTTTTTCCCCTCCATCAACATCCCGTGGAGAGAGAAGACGGACAGGAAGACAGAGCTTATCAGGAGAGGTCAGTCCTAGAGTCATCAGTGCATATTTATGAAATCTAATTTTTGTTAGGTTTTTGCCAGCACATATTTGTTTGTCTGTTTGTTTGTTGGCAAGATAACACAAACACTACTGGACAGATTTGATTTAAATTTTCAGATGTTGGTCATGGCCCACCTTAAAAATGATTAGATTTTTGTGGTGATCCAGATAACTGCCATTAGTGAACAGTCATTTTGCTGAATGACTGTCTAAGAATGATATCAACATGATTCTGAGTGCTGCATGGGGGTTTTCAGGGTCATTGAATCTTATCATAATGGTAACTTCATTATGGAACTATTGCTTATAGATGTAACAGCAATATATAAGCTACCTTGGTGGAGGTTTGTGTTCAAGTGATTTCTAGTTCATTCCTGTAGTGCTTTTGGGAGACTTAAAGCTTCTTTGAGCAGATTTGATCTGGTTTAGAAACACTGATGAATGTCACAGATGAAGTAAAAGCAGGAGGGTTCATCCATGCATCCAACATAAACAAATGTTGTAGCTGAAATCAGTGAGAAAGAACATGAAAACACTTTAGTTCACCTGTAAAGTGATGCAATTTAAGCAGTTACTTATTTTTCAGGGATGTTCATTACAGGAATTGCAGAAGATTGTGTTTAAAAATCACTAAATGAATTTTTTAGTGCCAATAAGTTAAGTCTTAAATGCAGGATTTATTAGCCTGAGCCACAGGATAAAGCCCTGTATTGACTATAACTGTCTTTAAAGGATAAGTTCAGTTTCTACAGCTTTCACATTGTTTATACTTTCCTGATCCAAACAGTGCTTTGGGAGATATTTAGATCCAAAATCAAGCGGCAGACATCTGTATTATGGTAGCACACGGGGAATGTATAGCGCCACTCCTAAAACTGCATTAAAGGAACACCACACCCAAACAACGATTTGGCCTCATTTTCTACTCACCCTGATGCTGAACAACACTGTGGAGTAGTTTTGGAACATCTAGGATGCAGCCGGAGATCTGGGGGTATACTCGCTGTCCACTGACATTGATATCATGACTTAGATGGGAGCCCGAACGAACAGTGTCCTTAAAAGTCCACAAAAAGTCGGCAATATTCCTCCATACTGCTCGTGCGCTGTAATCCAAGTGTCCTGAGCGGGTAACGTCCACCATTTACTCAAAACGACATCATTTAGCACATGTTTATAGCCTAAACAGTACTACTTCGCATTTCTATGATACACTTACGGGTGCCTACGGGAGCCGAGGCTGACCAAACCAAAGGAACGCGCACTCTGCAATAACTAGGAGCGTAGAACAAGAAACAAGAAAACAAGAAATCCCATATTCTGCTGACCCCTCTTGTGTCTGTCCACGGCTCCGTCGCTCACAGCAGAATGTGGGATTTCTTGTTCTACGCTCCTAGTTATTGCAGAGTGCGATTCGCTTGTTTGGTCAGCCATGCTCCGTGAGGGCACCGTAAGAGTATCATAGAAATGCCAAGTAGTACTGTTCAGGCTATAAACATGTGCTAAATGATGTCGTGTTGAGTAAATGGTGGACGCTACCCGCTCAGGCCACTTGGATTACAGCGCACGAGCAGTATGGAGGAATATTGCTGACTTTTTGTGGACTTTTAAGGACACTGTTTGTTCGGGCTCCCATCTAAGTCATGATATCAATGTCAGTGGACAGCGAGGATTCCCCCAGATCTCCGGCTGCATCCTAGATGTTCCAAAACTACTCCACAGTGTTGTTGAGCATGAGGGTGAGTAGAAAATGAGGTCAAATCGTTGTTTGGGTGGTGTAGTATTCCTTTAATCGTCCAAAAACTCATTCGTTTCACCAATATTTTATCATGGTCTGCTCGCGCTACTCCTCCATTACAGTCCGGTATCGCACAGGTCAGCACAGCCACAAAGACATGTCTGGAGCGACACGGACTGTCTTGGAGGAGTAGCATGAGCGGACCATGACGAAATATTGGTGAAACTAATGAGTTTTTGGACGATTAGTGCAATTTTAGGAGCGGCGCTATACATGCCTCGTGTGCTACCATTATATGGATGTCCACCGCTCGATTTTGGATCTTAATATCTCCCGAAGCACTGTTTGGATCAGGAAAGCCTTCTGGGTGAGTATATTGTTCTACTTCATTCTATAAGCAATGTGAAAGCTGTAGAAACTGAACTTATCCTTTAACTGTGTAATTTTGCTTGTTTTCAAAATTGGCATCAACATACGGTTTTAACGTCCATCTAACTCTGATTTGGTGCTTTTCATTTTCACTGTGACACTGCCTAAAGCCTGTGGGATTTTATGAATATTTCTCTAGATAAAAAAAAAAATGAAATATGGTCTGTCTCAGCCCCATCTTGGCCTTTCTTCATTGGCTCTCTGCTCATGTTAGAATTCATTATAAGATTTTATTGATTGTTTTCAAATTCTTAAGTAGATTTAGATTCGAGGTCTGCATTGCAACTTCACTTTTTGTCCTCAAGGCCCAACATAAAACTCAGCCTACCCTCTGGGATCAGGATGTCCTCCACCTTACTGACTTTTAAATCTGGGTTTAAAACCTACTCTCTCTACTTTTTTCTACATTACTGTGGTCTCTGTCCTCGTGTTTTATCACTTTCAGTTTCTATTATTCTTTTATTTACTTCTGTTTTAAAATGTATTGTGTGTTGTATAAGTCTTTTGTGGTTGTCTTTTAGGATTTGGTTTTATCCCTGCTTCACTCACTATTCTATTTAATGTCTGATTTCTGATGACTTTGGAAAATTTTGTTTTTAAAATTCTGCTATATAAATAAAGTGGATTCGTCTGGATTTCAAAAAGATGGTTACTAACAAACCATTAACAAGGTCTACATAAGTGGCTGACAGATTTTTTTATTTTTTATTTTTTATTTTTGGGAATTCATTCATAGCTCGTTGAGACAGTGAGTGGATTTAGAAAGGGGTGGAAGATAGCAGGAAAAGACAGACATGCGTCATACAGGCCTCAGGCAGGAACTGAAAGCAAACCAGTCACACAAGGCATGAGTCTTCACATATGATTTGTACTATGTTCCTTGTCTGAAATGTGGCTGCTGCTTCAAAGTCCATTCGCCATGTTGTAGTTACACCAATCACATTTAAGCTTAAAAAGTCATGAAAGCTAAGTTTGTTTGTGGAGATTGTCCTGATGAACAGGATGTGAGCGTTTCATAAATTTTTGTTCACCACAGAGCTCAATATCAGCAATACTCCAAGAACACGGTTAGATATCCCACAGGCTTTCAGTTGAGAGAATCAGCTATTTTTGAAGGGTTAGGATTGGCTACGAAAAAACAACATCCCTGCATGACTGTACAGGATATACACTATATTACCAAAAGTATTTGCTCACCTGCTGTGACTCACATATGAAGTTAAAGGATAAGTTTGGTGTCTACAACTTTCACATTGTTTATAGAATGAAGTAGAACAATATACTCACCCAGAAGGCTTTCCTGATCCAAACAGTGCTTCAGGAGATATTTAGATCCAAAATCGAGCGCCAGACATCCATATAATGGTAGCACACGTGGCATATAGCGCCGCTTCTAAAACTGACACGATTTTTGTAACTATGCCAACCTCTGAACTGAAGAAGAAGAATGTTTGCCTCTGCGCATGCGCAGTACTCTCTGGAGCGCTGCCTCCGCGTCCTCCTTTCGATGAGCTCCTCATCTGTAAACTCTGGCTCGAAACTGTAAGGATACCCATCATATCGAAAAGTTCTCCTCCACAACATCTTCATCCAATAGGTAATCGTCCATTTTGCACAAAACTGGAAGAAGAAAGTTGTTGTGTAGCCGGCGGTCTTCCCCTGAAACAATGAGCCGCACTGCCCATGTGCGGAGCAAGCGCTCTTTTTCTTAAGTTCAGAGGTCAGTACAGTCACACAACATGTCTGGAGTGACACAGACTGTCGTTGAGGAGTAGCCCGAGCGGACCATGATGAAATATTGGTGAAACGAATGAGTTTTTGGACGATTAATGCAGTTTTAGAAGCAGCGCTGTATGCCCCGTGTGCTACCATTATACGGATGTCCGCCGATCGATTTTGGATCTAAATATCTCCTGAAGCACTGTTTGGATCAGGAAAGCCTTCTGGGTGAGTATATTGTTCTACTTCATTCTATAAACAATGTGAAAGCTTTAGAAACTGAACTTATCCTTTAAGTTCATATGTGAGTCACAGCAGGTGAGCAAATACTTTTGGTAATATAGTGTATTACCATCTGGTCAGCATCCCATAGAGCAACTTTGGGGAGGCCAGAATCATTCAAACACATATCTCACTGATTATTATACGATTTTTCTGTCAGTTTCAGTAAAGTTAAATATGATGATGGAGTGGGCAGGCACTGCTGAGGAGTGAAGTTCAGAAGGCAAGCCAGTGTGTTCATCAGGACGTGTAGAGGAGTGTCAGTAGCATTGTTCTCAGTGTCGTTCTTTATTTAGTTAATAAATGTCATGTTCTGATAAAAATGTTGCCGAAGAAGAAAGCAGCATCAATGGGCATCATAGTGTGAGCAGCTAGTGTTCACAGGCTTGCAGTTGCCTCTCCTCATCAGGATTGTAGCTCTCTATCCTCAGAGGATGCTGATTGGTCAGTGCCTCTGTAGCTCAGTTGCTCCAGCCCAGAGCTTCACAGTGTGAATCGGGTGGATCCAGCTGCTCGGGAGGTTACTGACCTGCAGGCATTACTGTAAATAAGAAATCATCAACTACATTTGTTCAAGCCCATCTTGCTTGAATTAAGATTAAGATTTTATGACTTTTATCATCTATTTCTAAGCCTTTGAAAGTAAAATTAGTCCCTATCACCTATGCTGCACACAGCCACATGAGGCAAATTACACTATTTTCTGCAGTTGACACGTTTTCAGTTGGCTGGGTTAACCCTGATATATTTATTTTCATGGTTAGTAATAAACATAAAGTCATTTGTTCCGTTTTCATTGTCATCACAGTTGTTTGGATACTAAAAGTTGTCAGTTGGCCGATTGATGGCAAACAGCTTCCCTTAAAACTATGACCAGTGCAACCTTGCACATTTGATTGAATTGATAATACATGGAGGGCAGGATTAGAACCTATGGCACAAGACAGTGTTTGGGGAAAGATATATAGATTATTCTTCATAAGGCAAATATAATTGTTGTTTATGAGATTCAGTAATTGGATACGTATCAATCAGGGATTTAAATAATTACTTTTAATACAAAATAGAGAAGGGGTCGGATTTAATAAGTTTACTTTCAAGCAGTTAAAGGAATTTAATTTGTGTGTTTTCTTTTAAGGTGATCTTTGTTTGCTTACTTTTATTATAATTTTGTTAATAAAAATATTACTACTAACCCTAAAGATGTGCAATTATAGGAAAAACTCTAAAGACAGTAATAATCTCTCATGCCTGTTTTCCTCCCTACAGAGAAGCCGTCCCTGCAGAGCCGCCACTCCCTGGACAGTGCAAGGGTGCAAGAGAAGGAGGCAGGGCCTCTGTGGATCACGCTGGCCCTGCAGAAACAGAAAGGTTTCAGGGAGCAGCAGCAGAACCGCGAGGACCGTCGCAGCCAAAGAGAAGCCAAACTGGCTGAGAAACAAGCTCGAGACAGTGTACTTGACCCACTTTCTCTCTCTGCACACTTTCATTCAGAAAACCTCCCACAGCCTCATCCATCACCCTCTCGCCTGCAGGTCGCTCTGCTGAGCCCCACAGAGAGCCGAAGCGGCAGCACCAGTCCATCCTCTAAACCTCAAACACCAGAAGAGCCCAAGAGACCAGAGAGCCTGCTGGGACGCTTTGAACGCAGAGAACAGCTGAAGAAAGCCAACACTTTACCAAGCTCTGTCACTGGTAAGATCCTGCAGGCTGACGGTTGTTATGTTCAGATCAACACCAGCGATCAGCTGAAAAACTGACATTTTTCAGTCATTTCTGACACCGTTCAGAATTTAAGTTTCTGTAGCAGCAAAATTAATCAAACACGTGGTGCTTATTACAAAATGCTAAAAATAAATGTATCTAGGAATTACAACCCAAAACCAGTGAAGTTGGCACGTTGTGTAAATCGTAAATAAAAACAGAATACAATGATTTGCAAATCCTTTTCAACTTATATTCAATTGAATACACTGCAAAGACAAGATATTTAATGTTCGAACTGAGAAACTTTATTTTCTTTTGCAAATAATCATCAACTTAGAATTTAACAGCAGCAACACACTGCAAAAAAGTTGGCACAGGGGCATTTTTACCACTGTGTTACATCGCCTTTCCTTTTAACAACACTCAGTAAACGTTTGGGAACTGAGGAGACCAATTTTTGAAGCTTTTCAGATGGAATTATTTCCCATTCTTGCTTGATGTACAGCTTAAGTTGGTCAACAGTCCGGGGTCTCCGTTGTTGTATTTTACGCTTCATAATGCACCACGCATTTTCAATGGGGGACAGGTCTGGACTACAGGCAGGCCAGTCTAGTACCCGCACTCTTTTACTACAAAGCCACGCTGTTGTAACACGTGCAGAATGTGGCTTGGCATTGTCTTGCTGAAATAAGCAGGGGCATCCATGAAAAAGACGTTGCTTGGATGGTAACATATGTTGCTCCAAAACCTGTATGTACCTTTCAGTATTAATGGTGCCTTCACAGATATGTAAGTTACCCATGCCTTTGGCACTAATACACCCCCATACCATCACAGATGCTGGCTTTTGAACTTTGTGCCTATAACAGTCCGGCTGGTTCTTTTCCTCTTTGGTCCGGAGGACACGGCGACCACAGTTTCCAAAAACAATTTGAAATGTGGACTCGTCAGACCACAGAACACTTTTCCACTTTGCATCAGTCCATCTTAGATGAACTCGGGCCCAGCGAAGCCGGCGGTGTTTCTGGGTGTTGTTGATAAATGGCTTTGGCTTTGCATAGTAGAGTTTTAACTTGCACTTACAGATGTAGACGAACTGTAGTTACTGACAGTGGTTTTCTGAAGTGTTCCTGAGCCCATGTGGTGATATCCTTTACACAGTGATGCCGGTTTTTGATGCAGTACCGCCTGAGGGATCGAAGGTCACGGGCATTCAATGTTGGTTTTCAGCCTTGCCGCTTACATGCAGTAATTTCCCCAGATTCTCTGAACCTTTTGATGATATTACGGACCGCAGATGATGAAATCCCTAAATTCCTTGCAATAGCTTGTTGAGAAATGTTGTTCTTAAACTGTTGGATAATTTGCTCACGCATTTGTTCACAAAGTGGTGACCCTCGCCCCATCCTTGTTTGTGAATGACTGAGCATTTCAGGGAAGCTGCTTTTATACCCAATCATGGCACCCACTTGTTCCCAATTAGCCTGTTCACCTGTGGGATGTTCCAAATAAGTGTTTGATGAGCATTCCTCAACTTTCTCAGTCTTTTTTGCCACTTGTGCCAGCTTTTTTTAAACATGTTGCAGGCATCAAATTCCAAATGAGCTAATATTTGCAAAAAATAAAGTTTACCAGTTTGAACATTAAGTATCTTGTCTTTGCCGTGTATTCAATTGAATATAGGTTGAAAGGGATTTGGAAATCATTGTATTCTGTTTTTATTTAAGATTTACACAACATGCCAACTTCACTGGTTTTGGGTTTGTAGAAAGCACTCTGACTGGGGTGCTGGTTTGGCGGAGAGGTTGGCAACCGGGCACCCCATATACATGCTTCTGCCGGTCCCGCCTGTGACCAGTTTGCAGAGTGTCTTCCCCTGCTCTTTGCCCCCTTTCACGGGCCTATATCCACTGTCTCTCTCCTATGGATAAAGGCACAAAAATGCCCCCCCCCAAAAAAGAAAGCACTCTGACAGTGCAACACTCTGCCAAGGTGGCTCACATATTGCTGTACGTATCTAAACAATAGTTTGATGATAGAGTTTCCATCATAATATGATTCATGATCCTGAAACTCACACCTAGTACTCAGAATCATGTTGATACCACTATTACTTTGACAGTTATTGAGCAAAAACTATTCTTTGCTAATGGTGGTTTGTTATGACCCGCTCGTAGAGGTCACAACATTAAGGGAGGTCCACACAGTTTACTTGAGTTTTAAATCACTTTTATTACAACAAAGAAACAGACCAAATGTGAGAGTCTTCTGCAGCTCCTGCAGTCCAAAGGGTGAGAGAGATTGCAGGCTGAGCCACCCTGGCCTTTATGCCTTTCAACCAGCTGCCCATCAATCAGCAATCAGTCCAGGGAGGAGTCCTCCAGGTATGAGTCACCTGCTCTGAAACAAAGAGGCAGCAGTAACTTTCAACAAAACCCTGCCTCCAGATGGGGCCAAACTCCAAAATCAAAAGGAGGAACAACTGGCCAAAACACAACTATCATGGCCATACTCAGGGCCATCACACCCCCCCCATAAAAGAACGAAGACCCCCCTCAGGTCTTCGTCAACAACTCAAATCCATCATATCGGTCCAAATACACACCAATATCCTCCACCTAAATAAAAAAAAACACCTCAACTTACGTGGCAAGCTGGCAATGAGAAATGGCACCCTTGTCACCATGAAGCCTACCCATTCTGGCACCATTCTTGATCAGCTCCACCTTGAAAAAGCTGTCGTGAGGCTGAAACTGCAGGCATAAGAAAGCAGGTTTTTTGTAATAAGTAATCCCAACACTGGGGGACAACCAAATTACAACATCCTCAAAAATGTGTTATTAGGAACCCCTAGCAAAGAAAAGGTCTGACTGAATCCAAGATGACAGCCAACTAAACCCCAAAACATCCCAAACTTCCTTGCCTGTAGCTCAGGGTACCTAGGAATTGTCTGAGATAGTCTCAGAGATCGCTGTGGACTCACAGAGTGCTCACATGATTGACCCTCACAGTCAACCCTGATAAAGTGAAGAGGAAGAACTGACAGATGTCTGGAAGCCGTCATAATCCCACAAGCACCACCGTCCAACAGGCTTAACGCTAGCTTTCTGAACTTGGAAGGTAAAACCACCTGAGTTACATGATCTACCCTGTTATTACCCACACTGGTCCATTTCCCATGCTGAATATCTCCACAACAGCGGTAACCACTGATCAAACCCTGAGGTTCACATTCCTGACAAATAGATGGAAAGAGAGTTGTCAGAGTAGGATCCACTGCCTGCTCTACAACCAGGTCCTCCCTGCTGACGGACCGTGAAGGCCACAAACACTGAAAAGCCCACATACTCTTACCATAGACCTTAGACTGAGAACCCAAAGACAGAGAGGACGTAGATTCCCCACCTTTGTCTGAATTAGCCTTGGACATATCCTCAGTTGTGGCACACACCGGGACTACACTTAGAGGTTGTTCAGCACACTCCAAATGATCAAAACGATCCGGCAATGTTTTCACCAGAACTGGCTGTTGACCATCACTCCACATTCTCGCTCCAGCCAGATCATTACCTAAAACAACATCCACCCCACTAATAGGCAGTGAACTGCATACACCCATGACAACTTCACCAGTGACCAAGTCTGAGGACAGATTAAGATGGTGTAATGGCACAGATATTGGAACCAAGCTCATACCAAGAACCAGAGTTCTGTCACCAGTGTCTGTAGCTGCAGAAAAAGGTAGTAAGTGCTCAGAAATTAAACTCTGAGATGCACCTGAGTCCCTCAAAACTTTAACAGGCTGTATCTCACCCTCATTCAGAGACACAAACCCATTAGACACAAAAGGAGCATACATTTCATCCACCCCTTTGGACGAAAGTGTTAGAGAAGGTATATGAATCTCTTGACTCAGGATAGGGGACACTGAAGATACAAGACCAACAGACTTTACATATACACTTGGGTGGGAAGACTGCTGTTCCGAATTGAAAATCGGACACTCTCCCTTCCAGTGACCATCATTTCTACACAAATGACACACTTTACCTGGATCAAACCTGCCATCTGTCCCCGGCACATTTCTGACACTGGCCTGTGAACCTTGTTGACCACCCACAAATCTGCCTGGATCAGACTTCACATTCTCCCTGCTGAAAGTATCAACACCTCTGCGCCAGTTGAGAGCACTAGCATGAGTCAAAACATACTCATCAGCCAGTACCGCTGCTGCTGAGGCAGTTTTAACTTTACTCCCTTCAATATGGACAGCAATGTGATGTGGAACAGAGTTCTTGAACTGCTCTAGCACAACAAGATCACACAAATCCTCAAATGTGTCAACGTTAGAGGCAGAGCACCAGCGTGCAAAATGAGCAGCAATATCACGTGCAAACTCAGCATGAGTCTGCCTGTCACCTTTTCTCCAGCCCCTAAATCTTTGGCGATAGGCCTCCGGGACCAGTTCATATGCTTTAAGTACTGCAGACTTTACTTTAGCATAATCCATGCTATCAACAAGACTAAGGGCAGAATACGCTTCCTGAGCCTTACCTGTGAAAACACATTGCAACATCAAGGTTCTATCAGCATCAGGCCAACCCCTTGAATCTGCTACTCTTTCAAACAAAGAAAAACATGTATCTGGATCCTTTTCACTAAATTTAGGTAACAGGCGCAAACTACCAGCAACATCAAAACTCGAACAACCAACATTCAACTGTCCTGAGGAACCAGAGTTAAAGAGAAATTCACCAGCTTTTCCTTCTCTCACTAACTCCAGCTTCAATTGCTCCAGCTTTAATCTTTCCATTTCCAAAGCAACTTGCACCTCAGCTTCCCTCACTTTCTGTGCCTGTTCAGTCCTTAACCGTTCATGCTCAAGCTGAAACTGTAACCTTTCTCTCTCCAAGTTAGCTTTTTCTTTTGCAGTTGCATGTACTGTTCAAAAGACAGCTTCTCCACAACACCTGGAAGTTTCATGTCCGGAGCCTCAACCAGGTCAGGTTCCAGAAGACCACCAGAGACTGCCAAACCCACAATGACCCTTAACTGTGCTTTTTTTGGAATCTGATCAGGTTTCTTCCATCCTAAATGCTCAGCTAAATCAACCAAATCCGATTTGGCAAATTGAGACAATGTACTGCTACAAGCGCGTTGCAAAAACTCAGCAACCAAAGGATTCTTGTGCTCGGCTGACATAATGTACACAGTAATAAAGTGGTTATTACAAAATCACTATTCACCAACCAAACAAAAGACAGTACAAACTGTTCAACCACAGGGAGGGCCAACAACAACAGGACAATTTGAAGGAGCTCCCCCCTTAAACTGCCTAACCAAAGTCTAATTAACTTAACCTAACCATCTTCAGATGCATACTGGCGGTGGGTACTTATGCGCCTAGAGCCCGCTTGCGATGGGGAAGTCTGACTGACTTCAGCCAAAGCTACGGAAGGCACCCCCAAGACAACTGCTTCAAGCCGCACGGACAACACCCAAAAATAAAAAATCCTCAAAAATAACAAACCCAGCAACCCTCCTTGTGAGAAATGCTGCTACAGCCTATCTGGGGGAAAATGACGTGTATGCTCCTACAAATAAGTCATCCAGCCACTCCCTTTCACAACCAAACAGAACAGCACATACAAAGCTCAGTTACCAACAAAAATTAAATTATACCAAACAGTCTCTGCATCCACCCTGACAGCAAACAATCAACCTGCTCATAGCCAAAGTTCATTATCTAATCACCAAACAAGCAACTATGTGAACCCCCCAATAAACTTTACCAAGATCAAAACTCTGCAAACATAGCTAAACAATTATTTAAAAGTTGTTTTTTGGACGAGCCCCCATTTGTTATGACCCGCTCGTAGAGGTCACAACATTAAGGGAGGTCCACACAGTTTACTTGAGTTTTAAATCACTTTTATTACAACAAAGAAACAGACCAAATGTGAGAGTCTTCTGCAGCTCCTGCAGTCCAAAGGGTGAGAGAGATTGCAGGCTGAGCCACCCTGGCCTTTATGCCTTTCAACCAGCTGCCCATCAATCAGCAATCAGTCCAGGGAGGAGTCCTCCAGGTATGAGTCACCTGCTCTGAAACAAAGAGGCAGCAGTAACTTTCAACAAAACCCTGCCTCCAGATGGGGCCAAACTCCAAAATCAAAAGGAGGAACAACTGGCCAAAACACAACTATCATGGCCATACTCAGGGCCATCACAGGTTATCTGGATCACCACCAAAATCTAATCATTTTTAAGTTGGGGCTATTACCAGCATCCCCTGAAAATTTTAGCAAAATCTGGATCTGAAAGTGTTTGGTGTAATTTTGCCAACAAACAATCAAGCAGTCAAACAAAAAAAACATACACCAGCAAAAACATCATCCCCTTGCTGGAGGTAAATAAAGTTTCTGTAGCAACAAAATGAATTAATCAAACATGTGCTGCTAAATAAAGAAAATGTTAATAGAAATGCCCCTCAGCAAAAAGTAGTGTGTTCAAGTGTGCCATGAGTATACTTATTTATACTAAAACTGAGTGAACTAGCGAAATAGCAATAAATAGAATGTTTTAGATCATGACTAAAGTATTTAATAATCTAAAATGTGGACTATAAGTATAAACCTGGTACATTAACAGTATATAGATGAGTGTACTTGTTGAATACTTGAAAGTGTACCTTTGTAAACATAAAAGCGACCTCATAAAGTATACTTAAAGTATACTTTTATTAACTAAAAATGTTCCAATTTAATCTGAAGAAATATTCAAGTTAGTATACTTTTTACAAGTGCATGGTCTGTAGTATACTTGCTATACTCATACTTACACAACAGCATACTTATTATAAAGAACTTCAGGGAAACTACCTTTTACTAAAGGGGTATCCAGCAATAAATGTGCTGAAAGTGACCTTCAGACTGGTGAGTGAGGAAGCAACAGAGCATGCTTTACAGAAGTCTTTTAATAGACAAGGATATTGATTGGATTACTGATTTGACCCTACAGTGACTTTAATAAAACAACATTAGGATTAGTTAAAACAGAGAGTATAAACTAGAAAAGCAGACCTCCGCCAGCACCACAGTCCTCTCCCATATTGTGATTTTTACCATAAATATTAGTCCTACCTTTATTTCATGTAAATATTTAGATTCTTTGACCATGAAAACATACCATGAGCAATTGGTTTCATAATGATATCTATTTTAGTTCAGTAGTCATTCACAAAAATGGCATTTTTCACCATGGCAGATCCAGATGGTGATCCGGATCATCACCAAAATTGAATCAGTTCTTCCTTTTCCCATGCTGAACATTTCCTGAAAATTTCATCAAAATCCATCCACAACGTTTTGAGTTATTTTGTTCAGAGACAGACAGACAGACGAACTCTCCCGAAAACATAACCTCCTTGGCAGGGGTAATAAAGACAGAAAACAAGAAACTGATGTTAACCAAGGGGCAATTAATTAAATACTTCAAAAAACCTCTGAAGGAAGTACTTGATGAGCACTTGATGAATTTATAGTGTTTGGCAAAATAAAAAAAACAATAGAAATATTTTCAATCCATTAAAATAAATTGCTTTTATGTAGCATACATTGATATAGATCATTTTTTGTTTTTGTGTGGTATAAACCTGCCAAAAAATACATGGCAGTTCAGCTAGAGGCTGCCGTGTTAAACAATATCATTCCTCTCCAGATTATATTCATTTCAGATATTTATTATTATATTAGCTTATTCTCTCTATCCATGTATGCATTGATTATTCATCCATAGTAGATATGTTTTCAACTATAGATGCATGATATTATCTGTTTGATATCGGTTTCAGACAATATTAGCCTAAAAATTGAAAGTATTTGTATCGGCTGATATTGAAATTTTTGCAGATATTTACAGCTAATATATCAGCCACACATATCAGCTGGATTGAATGGAATATCAGCAAAATACACAAATGTATAATATTGATGCATCTTCTCTTCACTGCATAGGTACATTTAAAAATCAAGGGTTTCATTTTTTGCAAGATTTAAATACTGTTTTTCTTGTTTTACATCTGTTCCTTGCAAAAATATACTTTAACACGTACAGAAACAAGTCCATATTTGTTAAGTACGGGGCTTGAGCTCTTGACCAGAAATTTAAAAAAACATCAGCAAAAACCCAGTATAGTGCCTCCCAATTCTTTCGATCTTGAGGTCTCTCTTGAAATGAGATGCGTCATCTCAAGGGGCATACCTTTAATAAATTTATATTCAACAAATTAGGGTGCTGTACAAGTAAAGATTAATCTATATTTGGTAGAGACAATTATTTTTGTCCCTTTGTCTCTGCCTGGGTGGATACATCTTTGGTTGTTTGTACTATGTGTATATACAAATGTATTCATATGTTTATGTATATATTAGTGCTGTCAGGCGATTAAAAAAAATAATCTAATTAATTACAGGATTTGTAAGTAATTAATCTAATTAATCGCATTTTAATCTCATATCTGCTTAAAGTCCCCAAATAAAGAATTTGAATTCTAGGACATTACAAAATTGTAGTGGATGATTAATCAAATGAATACACTAAAAAGAGAAGATTGTAAATCTACATTTTTATTGGTGATTGAGCTTATATTTATCTGGACAAATTGCCCTGACTTTGGTTTTATTCAATCAGGCAACTCATATTACACTTTAAGTGTGTTTCATAAATAAAATAAAAAAAAGGAAAAAGGTGGAGGACACCCAGCAAACCAATTAGGCCCGGTGCATTATTAAAGAATGCAGTACAAATATGGATAAATTAATTCAAAAATAAAACAAAGCAGAGTCTCAAATAGGCCGTTCCTGTTGTCACCTCAGCTTTGTTTGGTTTGACTAGCGACGCATGTGTGAAGTGACACTGCCATGTACGGGTCCTTCAACTGGACAATATTAAAATGTTCATGTGCTATATTTAATCCTGCGATTAATTTTTTAACGCATTAATTTGCATTGTAATTAATTAATCTAATTAATGCACTAAAGTGACAGCCCTAGTATATATGTATAGTACGGTGGCCCTGAAGTGCAAAACGCAACCGCAAAAACAAAACACACAAAAAAGAAATCTCAAAATGGAAGTGTTACCTCATCTTTACCTTTAACATATAACATTTAACATAGCTTCATAATGTCTATATCTCAAAGACTAAAGCAGAGGCACATACGAACATTTTTTTGCAGCACAAACGATAAAAAAGTATTTTTAGAAGGTTAGTTTTTGTAGAATTGCTGAGGAAGGGCTCTTCCCACAATTACTGCAGTAGTTGGGTTTTTGCCAGGAGCTCTTTCCCACCTCAGCCCCCCTGCACTCACACTGAAATCTGTTTTCTTAAAATGGCGACTACAGACCCACGTGTTTTTGGTCGGGTTGAAGTGATCTCTCCGGATCTTCTTCATCCACCCAGTTCTCACTGCAGCATCAACGGGGAATGAATGGAAACTTACTTCCTTGTTGTAACGTGATGAAACAGTACATAAAGGCACACGAAGTGCTGAGGATCCCACTCTCTGGAAGGCTAATCGTCTCCCTTGAACGCTAAAACACTCATTGTAAATATTTATCTCTCTGATCGCTGTCTGCTCTCCTGCTCACTATCTATCTCCCTATGGAGCCATAACAGTGACAGTAAGAATTGGCATTGAAAAAGAAACCTGGTATTGAAGAAAAACTTGCATTGTCACTGAAATAAGTATCGACATCGTAAAATGTTGAATTGAAAAATAAAACGCAGACACTAAAAAATATATTTTTTAGGATACTTTTTGTTTTATGATGCTTTTCAATGCCAATGTTCTGATTTTTTTTATACTCTAGTGTTTTTTTTTTCCAGTTACAATAGGTTTTCAGTTTCAACTTTCTGGTTGCAAAAAACTGAAAAAAAAAAAAAAAAGAGGTGAGGTGGCAAAGAGCTCCTGGGAAAACCCAACTACTGCAGTAATTGTGGGAAGAGGCTGCAAGATGCAGATGATGGTATCAGAGTGCACGGCCATCAAGCAAGGGATTTTTGTGCTACTTGTGGGTGTTGTACTTGTGATATTAAATTAGCAGCATTAATTTGCGTCTCTTTTCAGCCCTTCCTCAGCAATTCTACAAAAACTAACTTTTTAAAAATACTTTTTTATCGTTTGTGCTGCAAAAAAAATGTTCGTATGTGCCTCTGCTTTAGTCTTTGAGATATAGACATTATGAAGTTATGTTAAATGTTATATGTGAAAGGTAAAGATGAGGAAACACTTCCGTTTTGGGATTTCTTTTCTTGTGTGTGTTTTCTTTTTCGTGTGCGTTTTCTTTTTTGTGTGCGCTTTCTTTTTTGTGTGCGTTTTCTTTCTTGTGTTTGCTTTCTTTTTCGTGTGCGATTTCTTTTTTGTGTGCTTTCTTTTTGTGTGCTTTTTTTGTGTGCTTTCTTTTTGTGTGCTTTTCTTTTTATTTGCTTTTTTTTTATGTGCGCTTTTTTGTGTATGCTTTTTGTGTGCGTTTTCTTTTTTGTGTGCTTTCTTTTTGTGTAGCTTTTTCTTTTTGTGTTACTTTCTTTATTGTGTCTGCTTTCTTTTTTGTGTGCTTTTTCTTTTTTGTGTGCATTTTTTTTTTGGTGTGCGCTCTCTTTTCTGTGTTTGCTTTCTTTATTGTGTTCGCTTTCCTTTTTGTGTGCGTTTTCTTTTTTGTGTTTACTTTCTTTATTGTGTGCGCTCTCTTTTTTGTATGCGCTTTCTTTTTTGTGTGCGTTTTCTTTTTTGTGTTCGCTCTCTTTTTTGTGTTTGCCTTCTTTTTTGTGTGTGTTTTTTTTGGTGTGCGCTCTCTTTTTTGTGTTTGCTTTCTTTTTTGTGTGCGCTTTCTTTTTTGTGTGCGTTCTTTTTTGTGTCCGTTTTCTTTTTTGTGTGCGCTTTCTTTTTTGTGTGCGCTTTCTTTTTTGTGTGCGCTTTCTTTTTTGTGTGCGCTTTCTTTTTTGTGTTTGCTTTCTTTTTTGTGTGCGCTTTCTTTTTTGTGTGCGTTTTCTTATTTGTGTGTGCTTTCTTTTTTGTGTTCGCTTTCTTTTTTGTGTGCGCTTTCTTTTTGTGTGCGTTTTCTTTTTTGTGTGCGCTTTCTTTTTTGTGTGCGCTTTCTTTTTTGTGTTCGCTTTCTTTACTGTGTTCGCTTTCTTTTTTGTGTGCGCTTTCTTTTTTGTGTGCGCTTTCTTTTTTGTGTTTGCTTTCTTTTTTGTGTGTGTTTTCTTTTTTGTGTGCGTTTTCTTTCTTGTGTTTGCTTTCTTTTTTTGTGTGTTTTCTTTTTTGTGTTTTTCTTGTGTTTGCTTTCTTTTTTGTGTGTGTTTTTTTTTTTTTTTTTGTTTTTTCGCTTTGTTTTTTTTTTTTTTTGTGTTTTTTTTTTTTTTTTTGCCAAGTTTTTTTTTTTTTTTTTTTTTTTTTTTTTTTTTTTTTGCATTTTTTTTTTTTTATTTTGTTGTTTTTTTTTTTTTTTTGCTATATTGGTGTCTATAAAATGAAGAGTATGGCTCCAGCCTGCTTAACTGTAAAGTGCCTTGAAATAACACTTATGACCAGGTACACAAATAAAGAATGACTGATTGATGAACACATTTGTAGATTGTTCTACATATTTTCAGTATTTTCATTGTCTGCCTCTGCAGATTTATGTAAGCATTTCAGATCATTTACCTTCAGATTTCTTTGTTTGCTCCATTTTGTTTCTCCAGTGGAGATTGCAGACTCTACACCATCGCCCCCTGCTGTCAAGGAGGTCTCAAAGCGCTTCCCATCCACCGACTCCTCGCAGGTGTCCACAGAGCCCGCCTGGCTGGCCCTCGCCAAGCGGAAGGCCAAAGCGTGGAGCGACTGTCCTCAGATCATCAAATAACACAAACACACTAACAAATATACACAAAACAACTCCAGCCCGCACTGAGACTGCACACTGCCCCCTCCCCTCTTAAAAGAAACATGTCTGACTGTGAAGTAACGCCCTCCGTCACCTCCTGATCCCCCGCACACACAATGGCTGGTTCTGTGATCATGATAAAGAGCTTCACATGCAGATAGTCTCAAACAGCTGCACACAGATATGTAAACTAAAGCTGCATGCATGCACACACACATTTAGACACTGATAGAAGGATCTTGCCGCAGTCCTCAGCAGTCAATCAGAAAGCAGGGCTGGCTGTTGCAGCAGCCAACATGACTTTTTTTTATTTTGTAGCCAACAGTGTCACATCTTTGTAAATAAACTATTGGCTCATTTTAAAAACAGATCAAACTGGTGAACTGGAGAGTGTTTAATCACCTGAGCGTTAACTGTCTGTGTTTAAAGGGCTAACAGTTAACTATAGCGCCACCTAGTGGAAGTGTTACATCCCCTGCGCCCTCCTTGGTATTATTTCTGTATGTTTAAATATACTGTATCTCCTCTCTGAGCCATTTCTTCATCGTTTTTTACTCATTATTTAATCAGAAAAACTCTCACTGTGTCCGTAACGACTGTGAAATTTGTCAGAGAGGCTCATGTACATTTTTTCCCATTTTTAAAGTTGAAGAATCAAAACAGTGGGAGCATTAAAACAGCACTAAGACCACAAGTGTCACTTGACTATGGATTAAGGAGCTCCGTGTTTGTCCTTTTGTGCATCCTTGTCTCCTCAGACCTCTGTCCTCCTTCCTGATTTCTAGTACTTACTCCCAACATGATTTTCAGGGATTGTTCAGTCATAACAGAATCCTCCTGCTCACAGTTTTAAAGATATTCTATTCATCAAAAGGACAAGTTTTAATTTGTTCACCTTGTCTTGAAAGAGTATCAGGGTCAGGTAGGAGATGAGGTCTTTTTTTCATCATTTGCTACGAGAAAAGAAGTTGAAATATTGAGAATAAATTAATATTGAAGTTTAAGTTTAAAAGTATTGATACGTACATCACAACATTTATTTCAGTTGTCTTGAAGGTTATTTTATCTTTATCCCTGAAATTTCAACATTTTCTGGAAGTGCATCATAAACCTCATCCTCACCTCATTGTCTTCTTGTGCCTGACCTCAACACCGTTTCATAGTCTCGTAACTCAATCAGCCCAGTTACCACTTGGATCAGTGATGACCTGGATGACTGAGAACCCGCACAGACAGTCATGTAACACCGTGCAAAAAAAACAAACAAAAAATGAAACATTTGCATTTCCTAAAATTTCAGCCGACACCTTTTGGTCTGGACATGGCGTTAATGCATTCAGGCTTCCCACTGATACACAGTCTTATTGTAATTTGTGAGGTTCAATGAGAACCAGAGATGACGTCAAGCCAGGTACTTAAAATAAAATTTGCAGAAAAAAAGGAAAATAAGGGTTTTCTCTACTGTTCACAAGAGGGTTTTTTGGTGCTAAAATTTCCAATTGTACAACAGAAATTACTACTTTTTTCAGGATGAAATGGTCGAAATTTTGAGACTGACTAACTCTAATAGCTGTGTTGGTAAAAGAAAATTATTTTAAAAAAGTTTATTTGGTCTGAAAGTGGAAGAAGCCATGATTTGTGAACCCTAGAAAAGGTTTCACATATAGGTGACTTCATTAAGTTCAACACTTCGTTCCACAAATCCAAAAATGAAAACTCAAACTAAAAAGTAAACACAACAGCCCAAATTATCCAGTTGAACTCAGAAAAATACACCGCTACTTAGCAAATTATTTCAATAAATCTTTCTGTGATCTTGGAAAAGTGATACTGGTCTAATTTAAGTCAAAATAGTTATAACTATGCAATAAAGCCACATCTAACATACAAGTCAAACATTTTTAAAGATGTTCAGAAGTAAATAATAAGGTCTGAATAGTGTGTAAATGGTTAGTCTGCCACATCAGCCCAATTAGATGCCAGATATTTTAAGAAATTTAGCATGCAAATGTTATTTCTATTCTTTCTCTTGCACTCCGGCTTTTCAGTGCATGATTTTTAAGTCTTAATCTTGATATTTTGTCTGTAGTGAACTTGGTATTTTGAAACCAAAAGTGACATTTTGGATTAGAGGACGAGCCCAAATGGAGAAACGTTAAGCTGCCAACACAAGTGCTACTCGTCTGGCAGTGCACGTGCGTATTGCTCCAGAAGAGGCATGTGTATGTGACACAGCTTTACTCATTTCTGCATATTTCTGTGCATCGGCTGTTGTTTTCAAAATGGCGTCCGTATTTAAAACTGGATTAAAAACAATGCAAGTCTGGTTTTATTTGATTGCTTCCATGTGGAGTTGGCTGAGACTTTGAACTACTGAGAATATAAATAAAACTAGGAATAGACTTATTTTACTAAAGCCTCTAAATGATCAAATTTCTGTTTGAAACAATCAGCTTTTCCCCTGATAGCACTTTGAGAGAATGCAGGTTTAAGGCTCGAGTCCTCTCCTCACTAAAGTTAGATCTTAGTTGGTAAAAATATGTGTGATGACACTCTGCCCATGTGTAAGGTGTGAGGAACATGGAGACAAGGATGCCAAACTGAGAAATGGGACTTGTCTTGACATAACTTGGATTATTCTGACACCTGCTTGCTGTAACATAAATCTTTTGTCCTCCTTTAACACTCTGGTGTTCGTAGGCCGTCACCTCCTTATCGTCATGAGATGCTCTTACAAACACTTCCTGTATAAAAAACAAAAGTCCCTGCAGCGTTGTCATCTCCTGCCTCTCACTATAGGCTCTGTATGAACTGTCCGAGGGCAGAAAGAGCAGGAGTCACTTTGTCGTTCTGTTTCTAACGTTGGTTGTGCACAATAGTGTAGTGTGCGCAGTGTTACATGTAACAAGGAAAATGTTTGGTATTATTTGCACTTTTTTGTCCCACTTAGAGATATTCATGAGAAGATTCTTAAAGATAAACAAAATGTTATGAATAATGTAAATTAAATACTGATGTCTGAACTCAAATGCTGCAGTTTCATTATTTTCTAGAAGAGTAATTAAAGTTTGTTTCCCACAGCTCCGTCTCCTTTCCATGACACAGATACAAAAGAATCAACTCTGTTTTAAAAATAGATCATCCTCCTTTGGGACATTAGCACTTAAATTAACATCCATTTTGGACATTTCAGTACCAGGTTTCCTGTACTTTAGTCCACATCATGCATAAAAAATACACTCAATGGCCACTTTATAAAGCACAACTCGCGAGTTGGACTCTCATCTGCCTTCAGAGCTCCTTAAGTCTTCATACTTTAGATTCAACAAAGTGCTGAAAACAAACCTCAGACAGGTATGAAAGATGGCTGTAGATGTTGGAAATGTGTTTGCTGCTTCTAAGTTCAACAACCATGTTGTAGTTCTAAAATAGGCCAATGACAGATTTTCACAATCTTTTCCCAAAAGTAAAGTTTACTCCTAAAGATGCTCATGATGAAAAATGCCATAGAGGGTTACACAGAGAAGTTTGTAGTGTTGGTATATACATTGCCTTTAATATAAAAATGTGGTTACAATCCACAAAACTGCTACTTAAGCTGTGAGCATCTATGCTAATCCTTGCTTATGCAGTCACTTCCTGCTGTCATCTCGCTTGTAACTCGTTTGATCTTCTGCTCTGTAGGACTCTGATGGAACCGTCCTCTGGGACATTTGAGCTTGGCAAAATGGATCTGCCTGATAACAGACATTGAATCAAGCAGGTCCAGCATCTGGGCAAGGCTAGCTAACTATAGGGTTGGCCAGTAAGAATACACCATCCATGCATGAGCATGCTGAGCTCTGATATCAAACCAGAGGTCTAAGCAGATTATAAAACATAATTTATTATAAAAGTAGCTTATTCCATTTCTTCTTTCAACGTCAGCTGTAAACAATACACAAAGTCATTACGACAGCCAATAACAAGAGACCGTCCACACACCACAGGAGATGAAAAAAGCTCCCCTTGCAGAGGGAACTTTGTCAGCATTCGTCCATCCTGTTGGTCCAGGATCCAAACCACCCCGTCTGTGGAAACCAAAGAGACCAGGAGCCCCGTCCATCCAAAGGCAGAGCCGTCAAACACACACGGACTGGAGTAAACCTTTCCTGTGGTCTGAAAGGTCCAGATTAAGGACCCGTCAGAGTTCAGACAGTACAGACGACCGTCATGTGACCCACAAAGGATGTTCTGCTGGTCTGGAGTGAGACATGGAGACGAGAAGACGGGACCCTCCGTCAGAAACTGCCAAACCTTAAAGAAGATAAGAGTTATTATTTCTTAATATTTCTGAAGTCCTGGGTTTATGTCAAGCTTAAAGGAATACGTCAATTTATTTAGTCTTTTCATGTCTTGCCTCACTCCCAAGTCCATAACAAACAGATACCATTCTTTTGACTGTGTGCGCAGTAACAAGAAAGAGATGGCCAAAGCTCCCCACAGCTTATTAGCTAAGCACAAACACTGGGAGTCAATTAAGTGTTAGCCTGCCTCTGCCTACAGTCATCAGATAAACTCTTCAGTAATACTTTTCACTGTGCTATGTTACGTTATCTTTTTGACTTTATCTATCTTTATCTATTTGATGTACACCCACAGTGCTTTTGGGCTAAGGATGTGATGTTCGTGAATTAGTCAGGTATTTTAACAGCTCTTTTAAGTGAGGCATGAGAACCAAGCTCAGTCACAACTGCTAATCGGCTCAAATGGTTCACTAAAAAGGGCTGTTTCAAAAGACTGAGCTCGTTCATGAATGCCACATAAGATAGTAGAAGATAACATAATATAACAAGTCACAACAAGCCCACTGGACCGATAAGAGTTGCTGCAGAGTTTATCTGATGACAGTAGGCAGAGGCAGGTAACATTTCCTACTGACTCCCAGTGTTTGAGCTAAGCTAATTAGCAGTGGGTGATCTCTGCTCATCTCTTCCTTGTTACTGCACACACAGTTGAAAGAATGGTGTCAATCTGCTTGTCATTGACTCAGGAGCGAGGAAGGACACTGAAACAAAGAAAATGTTGGCGTATCCCTTTAATAAAGTGACTGGTAAGTAATTTTTACACTTCTGTCCTTCAAAATTTTTGATGAAGGATCATGATGCACTAATCATACATACTGGGCTCTAATTTCACAGACCAGGCACAGGCATGGCGCACCTGCCCTGCACTGCATCTGAGCCGCGCAGACAGGGTGTGTTCAGCGCACTTTCCAAGTTTCCTGCAGTGTGAAGAGAGGCGCACCCACGCCTCCGTCCCTGCCCCTTGGCGCAAGTGCCAGAGAGGGAGGAGAAAAGGCGAGAGTGGGTTTAACACAACCTAATGTTGTCTTCACCAATCAAATGAACGCCTCTCCTTGCCTTTAAATGCGCTGTGGGCAAGGCGCAGAGACTGATTGGTCCCTGCCACCGCACAGTGTGCTGGAAAGACCTGGTAGTTGGGGTGTCTGTGGCGCAGTTGGATAGTGCACTTGGTCAGTGATCAGGAGGTTGCAGGTTCAAGCCCAGTTCCAGGCGACACATGGCGATGTGTCCTTGGGCAAGATACTTAACCCCAAGTTGCTCCCACTGCTGCGTCAGTGGCGTGTAAATGGGCATGAAAGAGCGTGAATGTGTTAGAAATACTGATGGATAACTAACACAGAAATCCTGAGAGTGAATGTGAGAGTGAATGGGTGTGAATGGGTAAGTGTGACCTGCGGTGTAAAGCAGCTTTGAGTAGTCCAAGACTAGAAAAGCGCTATATAAGCTCAAGTCCATTTACCATTTACCATTTACGGTCAGAGCAGCTGTCACGTTACAGTGAGAGAGCGGAGGGGCTATTGGGGTGCACATGGGAGACCACGACACGCGTCACCGTGTGGGCCAGCTCCCGGGACAGATGTAATCTGTTCCTTTGTCATTAGTAAGAGAACAAAATTAAGTGACAGACATTTAAACACAGCAGCAGGCTTATCCATCCATGCTTGTGATCAACCTGCATTCCTGATCTGTCATTGCCAAATACCAGAACCTTTGGTGATATACTGTATACTCTCCCGATATCTCCTCCGCATTCTCCTTGCAATAATGTACTCCATCTTTTTAGATAACAGTCAGAATAAAGATTAAAACATAGAAATATGGGCAATCACAGGTTAATCCTTAAGACACCGAGTGACCTACATTTATTATCTCTCTTTTTTCTCCGTCTTTTTTCTCCCTCTTTTCTTTGAATTTCATGAAATGAGAGAAGCTGGATATATACTCTGTACCAGATGATGAGGCTGATAAGGCAAACTTCCAGCTGCCATCAGGTGAAGTTTCCATTATGACAAACAGCTTTAATCTGACATCAGATGTACAGTTAATATAGATACAAATATGCTGGTTCAGACAGTTACATTAAATAGTGATTGATGTGATTGTTTATTGCATTAAAATATGCCTGACAGTTTGAAAACCTGCCTCTGAGGCTTTGCCCTGGTGCGCCGTCACACCCATGTCGGCGCAGACTGTCTACCAAACTGTCAAATTGGCTGTGCACGGTGGTGTGCCGGACGAAATTAACACTGCACGGGATGCGCCAGGCTCTGCGCACCCTGTGCCATGAAATTAAGGCCCTCTGAGTCTGTTTCTCAGACTCCACGTCATCAGTAACAACAAGAAAAAAAACGTCAAGCAGCATTTCTCACCAGTTTGCCCTCGTCGCTGAAGCAGCAGATGTTCCCATCCACTGACCCGATGAAAATGTGACCAGAGGAGACGTTTGGTGATGAGAAGAACGGGGCATCTCTGCTAATGGACCACAGCTCCTCCCCACTATCCTAAAATAAAACACACAACAGAATGAGTCAAAATAAAAATAAAAGAATTAAAATGAGCTGTTCCGTACTCACAGTGCTGAGACAAAGCAGACGACCTCCAAGAGTTGCCAAAAACAGCTGTCTGAGCGAGGTGAGGACAAACGGAGAGGAGAACACAGCTCCTCCTCCACAGTGACGCCTCCACACACACACCTCCACCTGAACACAAAGAAACACAAAAATATGCTTATGACTGATCCACGGGGGAGAAATACAGTCACACTACAACAGCTTTCATCCTGAAAGTAAAATAATTACATCAACTACTCTCAGGCTTGACATGGTCCTGATGTCTGAGGCAACCAAGCAGTGTTTTAATTTTGACAGCAATATTTAATTTAGTTTTAGTTATGGTCTTTTGCCCAAAATATCTTTTAATTTTAGTCATGATGTGGTCATCCTCATTGTTTAGTTGATGAAATGTCTCATTTTAGTCAACCAAATCTACTGTTAGTTTAGTCGACTAATATTAAACGTGAAGTCCAAGCAATTTATGTTTATTTGAATTTCTGAAGTCATATTTGTTTTAACTTTTTGGTTTTTTTTTTTGCTTTTCCATAAACATAATCAACTGCACACCAATTACAACAAGAAATGAGAAAATTAAAATAAAATAAAAAAATAAGTGTAAGTGGGGCGCACCGCTTTTGTCACAAATGTTCTCACTCTCCTTCTGATCTGCTGAGTAATCGACACATCTTTTTTCCTATACACACTCCATTTATGCCAACGTTAATCCAGATTTCCCGCTTTCATTCTGAGGTAATAAGTCAGTCTTTCCATTGAGTGAATCTCTTCAACAATATCCAGCCACTGCCCTGGACTTGGTGGATCCTTTTTCAGCCAGTTTCTTTTTATGGCCTTTCTACATGCCAATATCAGTATTTTAAAAAGATACAGGTCCTTCTTTTACCTTCTGAAATCAGGCACAGATACATTAACCTAGGATCCCTGGGGATCCCATAAGATAGAATATCTTTCACAATCTGAGGCACTTTGTCCCAAAACCCCTTCAATTTTACTTATGACCAAAAAAACATTGGTGTGACTGGCACTCATCTGCCCACATTGTCTCCAGCATTGCCGCTGTACATCTACTTGTTTAGTTTTGATGTGTTTTGTGGTGAAAAAACGAATTAAATGATCCATCCAAACTCCCTCCATCTCCTAGAGCTGGTGGAAGTTTGTTGAATTCTACACATAGAGTGCCAATCACTGTCTGACATTTTTAATATTCAGTTCTTGCTCCCATTTTGATTTCACATATAATGAATTCCTTCCATTTCATTTTAGTAGACCTCTATACAATTTAGAGACATCTTTACATACACATTTATATGCACAAGTAAATACTTCAATTACTTTGTTCCTTCTGCAGAAACTCCTTTTTTAAATTTTTGTCTTGTAAAATGTCTTAGCTGTTAGTATCTGAACAGATAAGTGCGTCCACCAGGATTTAATTTTCTCCCTCATAATCTGCGTGTTCTTTCCCACCTAACCTGGACTGAGGCTGAAATTTAGACTTTAATTATTTCAATGTGTTTCCACTGATCTTGATATTCTGGAGAACACCAGTAGACAAAGTATATTATCTGGGCAGCATTATAGTAATCCCTTAGGTTCTGTGTTGCAAGACCTCTGTGATCTTTGTTCATTTAAAGTGTGTTAAATCATACCCTTGGTCTTGCACCAGCCCAGATGAACCTTGATAACTGTTTTTCCCACACTGAAAATTGTGAATCTGGGATTCTGACAGGTAAAGAAAAAAAAGGTACAGCAACCTTGGCAGCACATTCAGTTTCACTGCCTCGATCCTTGAATTAAAGTCTAATCCCAAAGTGGATCATTTTTTAATTCCTTCCTCTATCATATCATGGATTTTTTTAATAGTTTATTTCATACAACTTATCAAGTTTCTGACTAATCAACACTCAAATATTTTATAGTTGTATAAATATTTCAGATTTATATCTTTACTTACTTATATCTATTAAAAGAAAGTACCAGTAATTGTGTCTTAGCTATGTTCAATCTGGGGCGTCAGTGGCGCAGTTGGATAGTGCGCTTGGTCAGTGATCGGGAGGTTGCAGGTTCAAGCCCAGCTCCGGGCGACACATGGCGATGTGTCCTTGGGCAAGACACTTAACCCCAAGTTGCTCCCACTGCTGTGTCAGTGGTGTGTAAATGGGCATGAAAGGGCGTGAATGTGTTAGAGATACTGATGGATAACTAACACAGAAATCCTGAACCATCAGTGAGTGAATGTGTGAATGTGAGAGCGAATGGGTGTGAATGGGTAGGTGTGACCTGCGGTGTAAAGCAGCTTTGAGTAGTCCAAGACTAGAAAAGCGCTATATAAGCTCAAGTCCATTTACCATTTCAATCTATAACCTGACTTTTGGCCATACTCACCTAGAGTCACCATGAGTTTAGGAAGTGTTAAATTGGGATTTTTTAGATAAATAATGATGTCATCTGCAAAGAGTTCTATTAAATTGATCCTCATTTGCTATGTTGATTCTTTTTTAACACTTTATTTTGTCTTGCTCTCTGTGCTCTATGAATATTGCAAAAAGTGTCAGGGCCAAGACAGCATCCCTGGCGGGTGCCTCTGAATAGCTTAAAACTTCCTGACGGATGGCCACTGATTTTTATTCTTGCTGTTGTATCTCTGTAAAGAGCCTGTATACATCTTATGACTTCACTGTTGAAGCCCAGCCTCTCAAGTACCTTGTACAGAGAGGGCCAGCAGACCCTAACAAAGACCTTTTCTGCATCCAAAGTTGCCAGAATTGCACTTGAATGTTATTTTATTAATCTGTTCTATATCATTTAAAAGTTCTTCTAATGTTGTCTTGACATTAGAAGAACTAATCAACCAAATGAACATGTTTTTGGTCTGGGGGGAAGTTGTAGTGCCTGGAGAGAACCCACATGCGAAGGATAACATGCAAACTCCTCGCTGAAAGGCTCTGACCAACATGGGATTCAAACCAGCAACCTTTTTGCTGTGAGGCACAGACGCTACCTGCTACACCACCATGCCGCCCCAGTTTCTACTCATACAACAAAAATCATTTCCAACGTCATATTCTGATTTCAATGGGTGGTGCAGCAGGTAGAGAACCTGCCTCACAGCAAGAACGTTGCTGTCAGTCAGGGCCTTTCGGTGTGGAGGTTGCATGTTCTCTCAGGGAACACGTGGGTTCTCCCTAATCACTCCAGCTTCCTCTCACGGACTTAAAACATGCAAATTAGGTTGACTGTTGAAGTCAAATTAACCTAAAGTATGAGCGTAAGGGTTTGGGTTTAAAAAGTTTGCTTAGAATGTATTTTCACATTATGAATAGTTTTGTCAAATCTCTTGTTTGAATAGATAAATAAGATGCAAAAATCCCCATTAGTATGGGGTTTAAACATTAAGCTGCTTAAAATTAAGTTTTCCGTTTTTTCCAACACCCACATGAGGGGGACGGCTTTCAATTCCTCTAAGGGACAACCTATATTAATAAAAAAAGAACAACAAAAATTTTGATTAAAAAAAAACCCCTGACTGATCTGAATGTGGCATCGCTTTCCCGAGTCTGGGAGATGATCGTCAGAGTCATTTTTGAACCTTTGTATGTCCTTTGTTAAAACAAACTCACCTCTGGGCTCAGGGCGTAAACGTGTCCATCATGTGATCCAACCATCACTAGACCTGTGAGTGGGTCCACAGCAGGAGAGCTTTTAACAGCATCCCCCGTCTCAAACACCCACCGAGTCTCCCCTGATGCAAAATCCAGGAAATACACACAGCCATCATAACAACCTGACAGAGGACAAAAGAAAAGAACAAAAAGCTCAGTCTGACGTTTCTACATAATGTTCAGAGACAGACAAAAAGACAAGAACAGTAAGTACTGTTTCGAGGGCTTGTGATTCACAGGGGCTGTAAAATTAATCAAACACTGGTGACTTTTTTGTAGCAAACTTGTAAGTCCTTAATAGTAAAATACTTGATTGTTGTAATTTCTTGTTTTTAAAGTGGGACTGTGAAATTAATCAAACATTGGTGACTTTTCATAGCAAATTGGTAAGTCCTTATTGGTAAAATACTTCCCACGCAATGTGCTTAAAAATACCTGATTTTTTGTCTTTTCTTGTTTTTAGTGAGAAAAATAAGCAGTATTCAGACAGCTTCCACGTTGTTAAAAATAAAAAGTTGAATGAAAAACTGAGTTAATCAGAATTTTAAGTTTGTATGGACAAGACAAACACAAATTGCTGCTGAATCTTAAGTAATATTTAGTATTTTATAGGTGATTAATACTTTCACTCAACAGCTATACAGCCTCCACCTACTTCTGTGTTTTCTGGTCTTCACAAGCAGATGCCATGACTGTATGAAGTCTGTGACCTGTTACATCTTCCTTCCCCTTTTCATCAGACATTGTTTGGCAGACAACAATGCAGAGATCATTAGCCTCTTCTAGCTCCACCCTCTCAGATATGAGTGTTTTCAAAGGGGAGGAGAAAAGAGCTGCATCTGATCCTCGACAAAGATGACCTTTTTCTTTTTTTTTTTTGTCCAATTTAAATTAAATCCTTACTTTACAGACACACAGTGTCAATGGTTAAACACATGAGGACATGAGACCTTTAAATGGAAAGATAGTAATACAGTAGGGATGTATGATATTATTGATATAAGGGCATCTGCAGATAACTGCTTCACGAGCTAAATCCCGGTATCTGTAGAAAAGAAACTATAGGGATGCATAATATCATCATCATTCCAAATTGCCCTTCATCAGATGCATGATGAAGGAAATGTGACACGTTTTTTCAGTGTAATGGTCTTTTTGTTGAAGGAGCACATACAGCAAACAATATTTTACTGTTGAAAAATGAAACTCTTGATTTTTAAATGAGCCCATGCAGTAATGATAGGGTTAAATAATATGGTGAATTTGTGTATCCTGCCAATATTAGCTGCTATATGGGATAGATATGTCGAAAATGCTGGCTGTAAATATTGGCAGAAATGGAAACATCACATGAAACCAATACAATGCCAATACTCATATTATCTACCTTACAGGAAAATAACAGCTTAAATTATAGCCACATATCGAAGATTTTAGTTAGTGGAGAGTTTGCATATATTAATCTTAAAGGGACAAGCCAACCATTTTATTCATGCCTTGCCTCACTCCTGATTGCATGAAAAGCAGATAGACACCTGCTTTGAACTGTGCATTCAGTAACAAGGAAGATACTGGCAAAGCTTGCCCATTGCGATTACCTTAGCTCAAACACTGGGAGTTGTTGGGTTCTTTTTCTTTCTTTACACTTCAAACCTAGGTCAGTTAGCTCACAGGATGAGCATATAGCCTGTCGTACGTTTTATTTTATTTTTCCCTTTTTCTACACCTCCCTTTTTACTCAACGCAGATCACTGTACAGTTAGCTGATCGAGAGTCTGTGAGGACAAGCGCACCAACTTTGTCAGAAACCTTAAAAAGCATCTTGTCCTCCGTCTGTGGTTTGTCCCTGTTGCCACTGGACAAACCAGTGCCTCGTCACCGTGAGAAGAACAAGAAGCTGACAGCCTGATGTCTGGGCAGAGACAATTAGTTCAGTGTGTGGTTTATCTCTCTTTGTGCTGTATCTTTTATTTTCAGTCGTCCACCCGGGATCAGTTTATAAATAGAGTATCGCTGGTTGAAAGACCAATATCAGACCAGGTAGACTTCGGTTTAATGGCTCTGCTAATTGTGTAGTGATACTGTAATATCAACAGTAGGTGACAATCTTCCTCGGGGTCTCTCTCTCCATTTCCCCCCCCCACACACACACACATGCTTCATCATCAGTGATTACTTTCATTGTTGCTGCTGTGATTTGCTGTTGATCTGCAGCTGCAGTCATTGCTCTCATTGATGTTGTGGTTGTTACACTTTTTGGTTTTGCAGTTAGTAGTTAATGTTTTGCCTATTAGTTAAATTGTAATAGTTTATAACAAGTAGTTATTTTAAATAATTATTGCTTTAAATAAACCTGATCATAATTTAATCTGTTGTTTGTGTTTGTTGTGGTTATAATTGTGATACTCGCTGAATTCTGGTTTTGTCAATTTGGTTATCGGCCCTGGTGACAGGGTGGTGCCCCTCAAAATCTTGATCATCAGTTATCATTTTTGATAACTAACCTTGATCATTTCTAATATCAATTATTAATTTTAAACCAGTATTAACATAAATAGCCAATAGCCAAATCGCCCCCTACTAGTGCACAATCAATGGATAACATGAGTCTACCTTTGCCTACAGTCATCAGATAAACTCTTAAACTACTCTAAATGGTCCTGTATGCTTTTGAGACTTGATTTTACTGCATTATGTTACATTATCTTCTACTGTCATCTTATTATCTTCTTCTACTCCTAAACAAAGGCTTTATTTTGTTGACATACCTATAAGCATGACTGCGGTGGGTTTCACGAGGGATGCATGTTTGCAAACGAATCAAGTCTTTTGACTCTTTTAACTGAATGATGAGAGCTGGTTCATAGTTGTGAGTGAGCAGTTTGTTTTTGCAGGTAAAAAACAAACTGCCTAGAGTTGCTGAAAAGTTCATCTGATGACTGAACGTAGAGGCAGCTAATGCTGCCCATTGACTTCCAGTGTTTGAGCTAAGCTAATTTGTGGTGTGTGAGCTCTGTTCATCTCTTTCTTGTTACTGCACACACAGTAGAAAGAATGGTTTCTATCTCCTTGTCATGGACTCTGGAGTGAGGCAAGACACAAAAGGAAAAAAAAGTTTTCGAATCCCTTTAATGTTAAAGTGTATGATTACAAAATGCTTTTTATTGTCAGCTGTTTGGTTTATTGCTATTTGTAGTCCTCAAAAGAGCAAATGAAACTTTAATTAACTGGAACTGTAGAAAAGGTTTAAGGTGTGTACGTGTGAACCAAAAACACTTTCAGTTACTTCTATGATGGCAAAAAATCTAATATCGTGCATCCCTAACAAAACCTGGCACACCAGATAAACTGTTCAATATATTTCACTAGTCCATTCCACTCGTCCATCTCAGAAAGAGCCCATAGAAAGTGTTTGGGAGTATGCAGAACCTTTCAAAGCATATCCAGCAGGTGATTGGACAACTACTCCATCATTCACACTAATTCAGGGCACGTCAGATAATGTAGAAGGGGGGTGCTACTGCTGCATGTAAAAGACAGAAAGTGAGCCACTTTGTCAAACAAACTCTTGTTAAAACATGTCAGAAGTGGAGCTAAAGCATCCTTACTACAAGAGACGTTTGTAGTTGCAATGAGGCTTATTTGCACAGAAAGGGGGCAATTTTGTGCTGAACTTATGAATATTCTCTAATTGACATGCATGCAAATTGGATCGCGCAGCTAGAAGTGACAGTGCAGTTAGGGGTGTGCAATATGACGATATTAAATCGTTAAGGATTATAATGATTTAATATCGTCATAAAGCAGAAAGATCGTCAGATCGTCTGTGTGGGCGCAGAGACTTTGACGTGCACCCGACTAGCCAATTGTAGCACAGTAAGCGCAGTGCATGCATGGTAGTATCTCCTGTTTGGTTATGTAGCGTGAAGCCATGGCAGAAAGAGAGAAGGAGATAAAAGCTTGAAGATGTCTGAACAAAAATCTGTTCTAAAGCAGCTGTTTTATTCACTCAGATTATACACATTGCAGTTAGATAACATTTGTTTTGAATTGTTGCACTTTAAAGGAACACTACACCCAAACAACGATTTGGCCTCATTTTCTACTCACCCTCATGCTGAGCAACACTCTGCAGCACTTTTTTGATGTCTCAAATGCAGCCCGGGTCAGGGGATTTTAAGCTGTCAATAGCGTCCATCTAACAGGGGCGACAGAGCCGAAAAAAGGTCCATAAAAGTCCTAGCGATGCCTATTTTCCTTCATACTGCTCGTCCGCTGTAATCCAAGTGTCCTGAGCAGTTAACGTCCATAATTAATTCGAAACGAGGTCATTTAGTACATTTTTCGAGTCTAAACAGTCTTCCGCGCAGTGCGTCTCTGTGGCGCTCCTGCACTCGTAAGCCGTCTGGATTGGTCTGCGCGGCTTCGTAGTGCAGAAACCGAAACGAAATGCTTTTGCTGACTTTGCAGTGAATTGATATTTTATGTTTACATTTATTGCACATTTTTATAAAAACTGCAACTTGGCTTTAACTGTCCTTTTTTTCTTTTAGGGTTTTACATGTTTTATATTTTAGAAATAGGGGAAATAACAGTCAAACATGCAAATTAGTCTGGAAAAATCAAAGTAAAAAAGAATTGTGATAAAATCGTGATTGTGACATTATTTTAAAAAAATCGTGATATGATATTTTTGCCATATCGCCCACCCCTAAGTGCAGTTTGTGTTTGGTTTGCATGCATTTCACCCTTTGTGTATGCTCTGGTGATTGCATGCTGTTTTTTTCTGACGTTTGCCCAGCCTTAGCGACTGCAAAAGCAGTGCAATACTTTCCAGGATCTGACCCCAAGTCTGGCAGTATATGAAGAAGTCTTTACCACAGATCGCTCAATGTGAAGGTATTTCTGTAAGCTGTATGGGGCTTGTTTTGGGCTGTGGTGATGTCTTTTCACTGGCCAACAATATAAACCTGCGTCCCTGGCGAGAGACCGTTTACCAACTGATGACTACGAATGAGAATTGAAAACCAATTCTAGCTGAGAATTGATGACAACTCCCTTAAGGACTCTGTTATTAGTCTTTTTACAAATCAACTTCCCTTTACTATGTTCTGCAGGTCATTAGAGGCAGTCAGCAGAAATGACAGCAAAGAAGCCAAAAATGTAGTGGGTTCAGATTTCATTGCAATTTGACTAGAAGACACTCACTGCACAACTTTCAGTACGTGGAAACACCATGAACTTGCAGAAGCATTTATCATTTAAGCATTTATCTAGGCATTTACCTTGGCCAATTTTTGCTCCCATGCAGAAAGTCATCAGTGATCGATCAATAAATAAGCAGAATCATAAATAGTATTGGTATCAATAAAATTGTATCAATTCCTATTCCTACCAATGACCACAAGGTTCCCACAGCGAGTCACCGCAGCTGAAGCTTCGATTCTCCCTCCGAGGACTCTTTCCCACACGATGCTGCCTGTGGTCAGGTCTAAGGCCTGGAACCTGTGAGAGTGAGAGCCAATGAAAACAGTCGTTTTGGTTCTGCTCTCTACAAGAAGCACCGGGGAGGCGTCCACACATCTGCCAGTGTCTGAGGACCAGCTCAGACTGAGCATCAGAACCTTCTCTTTCTCAGAGTCCTCCTCTTTAAGAGTATTTGTCTTCAAATTGAGACCAGCCTCAGGATCTTCTACGTCCATCACCTCTCCTGCTCGTCTTAAGACTTTTACACCTCTTCTCTTCCTCTGCAACTGCTCTGTGTGTTTCCTCTTTGAAGGAACATTCGAGGGAGCTTCAGCTGGTCGTTTCTTCATATTCCTGCTCTCCGCTGGAACCATCAGTGCCGTTGTCTCTATGCGGTGCAGGACGTCAGTGAAAGACCCGTCGAGTATGACCTCCAGTAGGTCTGCTGTGGTTGATCCTGCGGCAGCGAGGACGTCTTCATGGAGATGCAGAGCCTTCAGAGAGTCTCCTCCACTCAGGAGAAAGTTTGACTCTTCATCGATGGTTGTATCTTGTGGAAGTCCAAGAGCCTCCTGAGACAAAAATTCAAAGTAAGAATAATAATCTAAAGAATGCTCAGATATTAAAATGTTATTTCATGTAGATGTCTGAATGAAAAATGTGCAGTTTATGGCCACTGCTATCACCTTTAATGCAGTTTAAAATATGACAAAGTGATTAGTGAATACTTTAAATTAATCTGAAAATGTATGGAGTCAAATCCATCACAACAGTGTTGTAATTTAAAGAAATAAAGTTTGAAAAATGCTTTAGACTGAAATGTCAATGTTTATTCTTGAACATAACATAAAAACATGAAATTACATCAAAATATGTATAAGAGATGCTTCATTTAGCTCTGTGCTTGATTTTTTTTCTTTTTTAATCTGAAATATATTTTAACATGTGATGTCTCAGGTTTTTCAGTTGCAGGATTAATATATTCAGATTCAAATGTTATCTTTTTGGTTTCAGATTTAAATTTTTCACCTTCAGATCTTATTTTTCAGTTTCAAACTTTGGCCACGTTCTGGTGTGTTCTGGCGTGGGGAGCATGGACACTTTAACTCAACACTTCTCTATACTGTGTTCACTTGATACATATGTGTCTTTTCTCTCATTGTACATGTTTTTACTGAAAATAAATAGGGAAAACTTTTTTTACAGCATTATAAAAAAAAAACATAAGAACTCCATTTATTTTTCATAAATCAAGATTTACCTTCCATAAATCCTGCAGAGTTTGCTTCAGTTTGCTAAAATCTCCATGTAAAGACGCTGACTTCTGTCTCTGTCTTTGGTGTATTTTTATAAGTGCCTTCATGTCCACTTTGCCTGCAATTAAACAGACAAAAGGATAATAAAGTACTGAGCTCAAGTTGGTTTATTCAACATTTTAAAATGGTGAAACACAGGATTATCTCAAAAATACAAAAGAAAAACAGAGGTTAATTAAATAAAGAAGGTGCAGGGCAACCAAAACATAGGCAAAACAGGACAGCCTGCAAATGTACTTAATGATATAATACAAAACCCAAAACCAGTGAAGTTGGCACATGGGTAAATCGGGGCGTCGGTGGCGCAGTTGGATAGTGCGCTTGGTCAGTGATCGGGAGGTTGCAGGTTCAAGCCCAGCTCCGGGCGACACATGGCGATGTGTCCTTGGGCAGGACACTTAACCCCAAGTTGCTCCCACTGCTGTGTCAGTGGCGTGTAAATGGGCATGAAAGGGCATGAATGTGTTAGAGACACTGATGGATAAATAACACAGAAACTCGGAACCATCAGTGCGTGAATGTGAGAGCGAACGGGTGTGAATGGGTAGGTGTGACCTGCGGTGTAAAGCAGCTTTGAGTAGTCCAAGACTAGAAAAGCGCTATATAAGCTCAAGTCCATTTACCATTTAAATAAAAACAGAATACAATGATTTGCAAATCCTTTTCAACCTATATAGTATTCAATTGAATACACAGCAAAGACAAGATACTTAATGTTTGAACTGGTAAACTTTCTTATATTTTGCAAATATTAGCTCATTTGGAATTTGATGCCTGCAACATGTTTAAAAATAGCTGGCACAAGTGGCAAAAAAGACTGAGAAAGTTGAGGAATGCTCATCAAACACTTATTTGGAACATCCCACAGGTGAACAGGCTAATTGGGAACAGGTGGGTGCCATGATTGGGTATAAAAGCAGCTTCCCTGAAATGCTCAGTCATTCACAAACAAGGATGGGGTGAGGGTCACCACTTTGTGAACAAACGCATGAGCAAATTCTCCAACAGTTTAAGAACAACATTTCTCAACGAGGAATTTAGGGATTTCATCATCTACGGTCCGTAATATCAACAAAAGGTTCAGAGAATCTGGAGAAATTACTGCACGTAAGTGGCAAGGCCCAAAACCAACATTGACTGCCGTGACCTTCGATCCCTCAGGCGGTACTGCGTCAAAAACCGGCATCACTGTGTAAAGGATATCACCACATGGGCTCAGGAACACTTCAGAAAACCACTGTCAGTAACTACAGTTCGTCTACATCTGTAAGTGCAAGTTAAAACTCTACTATGCAAAGCCAAAGCCATTTATCAACAACACCAGGACACGCCGCTGGCTTCGCTGGGCCCGAGCTCATCTAGGATGGACTGATGCAAAGTGGAAAAGTGTTCTGTGGTCTGACGAGTCCATATTTCAAAATGTTTTTGGAAACTGTGGTCGTCATGTCCTCCGGACCAGAGAGGAAAAGAACCAGCATTAATGCTGAAAGGTACATACAGGTTTTGGAGCAACGTATGTTACCATCCAAGCAACGTCTTTTTCATGGACGCCCCTGCTTACTTCAGCAAGACAATGCCAAGCCACATTCTGCACGTGTTACAACAGCGTGGCTTCGTAGTAAAAGAGTGCGGGTGCTAGACTGGCCTGCCTGTAGTCCAAACCTGTCCCCCATTGATAATGTGTGGCGCATTATGAAGCGTAAAATACAACAACGGAGACCCCGGACTGTTGAACAACTTAAGCTGTACATCAAGCAAGAATGGGAAAGAATTCCACTCGAAAAGCTTCAAAAATTGGTCTCCTCAGTTCCCAAACGTTTACTGAGTGTTGTTAAAAGGAAAGGCGATGTAACACAGTGGTAAAAATGCCCCTGTGCCAACTTTTTTGCAATGTTGCAATGTTGCTGCCATTAAATTCTAAGTTGATGATTATTTGGAAAATAGCAAAGTTTACCACTTCAAACGTTAAGTATCTTGTCTCTGCTGTGTATTCAATTGAATATAAGTTGAAAAGGATTTGCAAATCATTGTATTGTTTTTATTTACAGTTTACACAACGTGCCAACTTCACTGGTTTTGGGTTTTCTAAGTTCAAATCACAATGTTTGAACCAAGCTATGAAAAATTTAAGCAATATGATGCAAGAAGTGACATACTGAACGTCATCACAGATTAAATTCAGTCAAAGGTCATTGTATCAGTGCATTTATTTATAAAACTAAAACCTTAGTGAAAGAAAGATATTTAAAGAAACAAGTGTCTCCACATTACCAGCTCATGTAGTCTGTTTCTGCTAATCTCTCACCATGTGGAGTCAGACTCAGAGCAGGGACGAGGACCAGCGTGTCAGGGACACTGTGTGATGGCAGGAGCAGGCCAAGCTGATCCAGGACCAGGCGGCTCACGTCAGTAGAGACGAGATGTTCTTGACCTGTTTGGTCCAGATGTTTCTGCACGGACACGCCTGTCTGCTTTCCAGATGTGGATGCCACCACAAAGGCCACCAGATGAGAACTTTCATACAGACAGACAGCACAGGTCTCCACCTGAGGGAGGGTCTGGATGAGCTGAGGGGTGAAAGAGAAAAACATTCATATTTTCTTTTCTTTCAAACAAAAGGAACAAAGAACGTGCCGTGTTTTCAGGTAAAACTAAAATAAAAAATGCTTATTGTTTCTTCTTTCTCTACAACATCTTCAACAAAAAGTATTAAAAGGAAAAGCTAAACAAGGCAGGAAAATACAGAAGCCCCAAAATGACAGGAATTTATACATTTTATTGAATATTCCCTGTAATTACAGGATAATAACAGGACTAAGAACCATAGACCAAATTTAAACATTGATTACTCATCTTAAAAAACACAGCTTTACAAAATAAAGAGTGAAATATATGGCCTGATATCTCAAACATACTGTTCAAAACACATGGTACCAAAATGCACAAAAGAACAAACAAATCTGACACCGATACTCCAAGGATGTACAGAGCCAGTCCTACCTAATGTGGCACTCCTAGGCGAGATATACTGTAAATACTCAAGACAAAAACCCCACACACATCTGATTGAAAAGTTTTATGCAAATTGGAGCTACATCTAAATATGTGTATTCATACTACTCTCACCAATAATTAGAACAGAGCCGAGGACTGTGGCTGGAAAATGTGTGACTAAATTGCTTGAAACTCATAATTATTTGATGTTGGGTTAACAGATCTGTAATAAATACATGAAACTCTGACCCTTTCAGTTTCAAATCAAACAATTAGGCTGCTGTGTAAATAGCAAAACTCCAGCTGCCCAGCGCACACTGACTTAAAGGGAATGGAAGCTGACACTGGCTCAATCCTAAAATATGAGGGTCAAAATAGAAAAATATTCAATATGACAGAAGAAGGGAAAGTAGATTCTCAAGTGTGTTTATCAAACAGAGGGGTACTTATGCAGAAAAGAGCGAGCATTATTATATTTGTGACAAGTCTAAAAAACATTTATGTTTTCAGATATACTTTCTGTGGAGTTTGAAGAGGTCAACCTATTCAAGATATAGCTTGGTCAATTTTTAGGGCAATTTGTTTTTGTTCTGTTTCATAAAAAACAGAACTAAATTTAATTCAGGACAACTAGTCACATGCCATGGAAGCTATTTAGGAAAAGAGTCTAAATTTAGCTCTAGTTTCAACTCAAAAATTTTAGGAGTACAAATTAGAGAAAAAAGAGGTGTGTCTTAAAGCTATGGTCTACGATTTGGAAGCTTGGTACATCTTAATAACACCGTTTATAAGGCTGTTATGGTCCTATGGTCCGGTCTACGCAATACAAAGACCAAAAAGAATGAAAAAAATCCATTCAGTATATCTGCTGCAAAGCAGCATAATAGTTGACCAAAGGTTCGGATTGGTCCGTGAGCCCATCATATCCCCTGTCTCCCCTGCCTCCCCTGCTCCGCACCGTCTCGCCCATGGTCCCGCCTACTCCCCACTACCTCTCTCATGTACTGGTGATCAGCTAGCAGCACAGCTACTGAAGCATCATTGAGCCAGGAGGCTGCTTCTGTTACCCTCCACATCGAAGATAAGGAAACGTAAAAGTTTCGAGGAAAAGGCTGAAGTAAGGAAGAAATATGAGCAATACAGGTCCGAACAGAGACTTAACATTGGATAATCGTACGGTGGAAAAAGCTGCAGAATGATTTGGGATTGTTGAACAATTTTCTGTCATTTGCACAGGTTTAGCAGTCGCAAAAGCAGTGCAATCCTTTTGAGGATCTGGCCCATGGGAAGCTTTCAAGGTCGTAATAAGAGGGTTTGTTTTATCCTATGAGGCTGCGCAAAAAAACAGAGGAGACAAAGGTTATCAGTTATAGGGCCCCAACTTGTGCTATTTGAAAAAAAGTATAGAGTGACGCCATCTTCATCTTTATTAAAGGAAATTGTTCAATTAAAACATGAGTTTAACAGTATTCTTGACAGTAAATTAATACTTTACTGATAAAAGTGAGAAACAGTTTGAGTTCGGGGATAAGCCTGGTACTCTGCTTTCACGACAGCTGCAAGGTGTGCAGGCTAGTAGAGCAATTCATGAAATTAAAAATCACCAAAACTCATTTGTTACAGACCCTGTTGAAATAACTTAGTGATTGAAGAGTTATTATGAAAATTTATATAAATCCCATAGTTATGCAGAAGAGGCTATTCTTCAATTCTTGCACTCCTCAACCTTCCTAAAACTGACGCTGAAATCACTTTACAGGAGGTTATTACGCCCATAAAGGAATTTCCAAGTGGAAAGTCACCCGACCCCGATGGTTTGGGTAATGATTTCTACAATGCATTTATTGAAGATATGGCTCCTCTATTATGGAGAAGAGTTAAAGAATCAATAAAAAATTACCAGATTTGTTGTAGGCCGCAAACATTTCTTTAATCTTAAAAAAAGATAAAGATCAGACATCATCATCATCTTATCGGCCTATCGCCCTTCTCGGCAGTGATCTCAAGGTGTTTGCCAAAATCCTAAAATATACATTAAATACTCATATAACAACTATTATACATCCAGACCAGGTGGGGTTGATTCCCAGGAGGTTTTCTTTTTTTAATGTCTGTAGATTATTGAATTGTTTGCTTTGTGCATTGAATCCCTTGTAGCATGCCTCAGGAATAATCCAAAAATCATCTCTATACAATTAGCCAAAATAGACCATCACATAGCATTATATGCTGATGATGTAATTTTGTTTTTGGAGAGATATCATGATATACTGTTGTAGTGCGCTCTTAGGGGCAATTTGGCCTTTGGCTCTTGATATTAATAATAAATTAAAATGAATAATTATTACTATAAAAGCACTCGGAGAGCGTAGACCTCTGCCAGCACCACAGTCCTCTCCCATATTGTTATTTTTACCGTAAATATAAGTCCTACCTTTATTTCACGTAAATATTTAGATTCCTTGACCATGAAAACGTACCATTAGCAATTGGTTTCATAATGTTATCTATTTCAGTTAAGTAGTTATTCACAAAAGTCACATTTTTTGTCATGGCGGATCCAGACGGTGATCCGGATCAACACCAAAATTGAATCAGTTCTTCCTTTTCCCATGCTGAACATTTCCTGAAAATTTCATCAAAATCCATCCATCACTTTTTGAGTTATTTTGTTCACAGACAGACAGACAGACTCTCCCGAAAACATAACCTCCTGGCAGAGGTAAATATTAAAAATTATCAAAGATAATTTTTTAAAATTGATAAATAGTGATTATATAATCAATAGACCCCAGAGTCCATGACAAATAGACACCATTCTATCCACTGTGTGTGCTGTAACAAGAGTTTGCTCACCGCTATTTAGCTTAGCCCAAAACACTGGGAGACAAAGGGCCCTAATTTCCTGGTGCAGCACAGGGTGGTGGAGCCTGGTGCACACCACGCAGTGCTAATTTGTCCGACGCCCCATCGTGCACAGCCAATTTACCAATTTGGTAGTCCGACTGTGCCGAGATGGGCGTGGAGGCACATCAGGGGCAGATGTCAACAGATTCAGCTTGGCGCAGTGACAATTTCGTGCCAAGAACTGCCTTAGCCAGAGGCTGACAGACGCACAGTTAGTGTTGTGTGTAACGCGTTAGAAAGTAACGCGTTACACGCCATCCAGAGCCGCTTTGGCCGGCTCTGGGGCTTTGGGGGGTTGGGCCCATCCGTGGGGGGCTTGTGCCTCTCCCTTCCTGCTGTCTGCCCTGCGGCCCCTTCCCTCCTCCTTCCCCCTCGCCCGCCCTCCCCCTCCCCTTGCAGGGTCCTGGGGGCCTCCGGCTGCCTGGGGGTCTGCCGTTGGGTCCTGGTTGCCCTCCGGGGGGGGTTACTCTGGTGCCCCAGCATGTGGGGTCATCACCCAGGCCTGGTGGGGCAGCTGCAGAAACCCCCATGGAGTGGGAGGTTCTGGCAGTGGGAGTCGCCTGGTACCAGTCCTGCCTCCCTTGGTGGAGTTGGGCCTGGGGTTTGTGTCGGGGACTCGCTGGCTTGGTGCCCTGGGGGGTCCCTGTGGTCTTCCCGTGGAAGCGGCGTCTTGGGGGTGGTCCGCCCGGGCTGGGTCCTCTGTGGTTCTTGGGTCGGTGGCTCCGATGCGGCAGTCTGCTGGGGGGGCATGCTTTGGTGGGGCCGTCTGGTCGCTGGGGGCCATCTGGGCTGTCGCCTGTGGGCCCTGGGGCCTGCTGTTGCGGGGGCCACGTGACACTGCTCCCTTGCTCCCACTTGTCATGGCTAGCCAGGGCTGGCCCTCACTAGCTTAACCTCTTAATTGCACTTCACTATCCACACATTGCACTCCTGTATATATTTGCACTATTGGGCACATACACAACACTTAGGGTTCTTGGAGTCGGGAGTGGTAGAGGGGCAACTAGTTTGCCCTCTCTGCCTCCCTCGTCCTCCAATTTTAACTGCACTACATACACTAACATGGAGGGGAGGCGGAGTGGAGGTGGTGGGGGGTCGGGCGCAGCCTGTCTTAGGCTGTGACCCCTCTCTGCTCGCCTTTCACCTGCCTCACCTGACATCTGTTTTTAATGCGACACTACATCCACTTGTCTGGAGTGGGTAGTGGGGAGGGGGGGAGTTGGCGGGCTCCCACTCGACCTACTTCTCCCCAGTTTTAATGCACCACACTACACGCAGAGTAGTAGCACTAAGGCACGGTGGAGGGTTAATGTATCCTTGTCAGGAAACAAGGATACAGAATAACAGGGGGGACGGGGGTGTTTCACTATTTTAGGCTTGGTGTGGCTGGTGGGGTCTGGCCCCTTCTGGCCATGGCTCCATGCAGGGGAGCCCTTCTCCATCCACTGGGGCGGTGGCGGTGGCCTTCGGGTGCGGCTGGGCTCCGGTGTCTATGGGTGGGGACCTGCGGTTGTGCCCTGGGGGCAGGTGGGCCCTGCTGGGTCATGCATCCCTTGGCGGCCTGTGGTGCGGGGTCCGTCGGCCTGTCACTCGCCGGGGGGCCTCGGCGTGGGTGGCTGCCTGTGGGTCGCTGCTCTGTGGGGGTGATTCGGGGGCCCCCTTTGGCGCTTGGGCGGCGGTCTCCGGCACTCGCCTTGGCCCTGGTTCTCCTGGGGGGGCGGGGCGTAGCCGCGACCCCACTGCTGCATGCCCACACTCCGCCCCACCTGGCCTTGCTGCGGTTGGTATCTGGCTCAACATAGAATCAGTCACGCCCCCTTCTGGGGGGGGGGCCTGGGCCCGGGGGTTTGGCTAATGGGAGGCTGGGGGCCTCTGGCCTGCCGCAGGGGGATGTGGGGTGGTTGGGCGTTTGGGGTGGGGGTGGCTGGGGGGCCGGTGGTGGTGGTGGTGGTGGTGGTGGTGGTGGTGGTGGTGGGGGTGCTGTCTACGGTGCCCCGGATGCCCTGGTGCTGTCCCTTGGTGCCTTTGTGGGGATGGGTTGGTGCCTCCTTGGGTTCTGGGTCTATGTCTGGGTCCTGTGGCTCTGGCGGCCGTGGGGTGGGCCTCGGGTGCCCTGGTGGCTCTGGGGGGGCCCTTGGCCGCGGTCTCTCGGGGTATGGGCGGCTACTTGGGTATTTGGTGACCACCTGACACGCATGTGTGTATAGACACTCGAGCTCCTGTTGAGACTAACTCTAAAGAAGCGGTTGGTCCCGTCAGAACATGCTGAGTTAGGCACTCCTCACCTCCTATGTCTCTTCCATAGGACCCTCCCCCACCCTCCTTCCCTCATCCACTACCCGAACCAGGGTCTTCATCCCTTTCCTAACCCCCCTCCCAAACCCACTACCCGAACCAGGGTCTTCATCCCCTTCCCACTCCCACCCCCCCCTACCCACACCCACTACCCGAACCAGGGTCTTCATCCTGCTCCAACCCTCCCTATCCTAACCCACTACCCGAACCAGGGTCTTTATCCCTTCCCAACCCCCCCCTCCCACACCCACTACCCGAACCAGGGTCTTCATCCCTTTCCTAACCTCCCCTCCACCTCCACTACCCGAACCAGGATCTTCATCCCTTTCCTAACCTCCCCTCCACCTCCACTACCCGAACCAGGGTCTTCATCCCCCCCCCAAACACACACACTTCATACACACCACATACTTCCAGTATGGACTTGCATCAGCACAGCACTCCAACTATCTTAAACTAGCTACAATACCTGTTTGTTCTTCTCCCAGTTGTCTTGTCTTGTCTTGTCTTGTCACGTCTTGTCTGTCACTATTTCCCCTTCTTTCACACTGTGGTGTGGCACGGCCCTCCCCTTCAGCTCCCATCAGGGGTTAAATAAAGTTTTATATGATGGAGTAGCCTACGGGGAGGGCTGGTGATGGTCACTATAGCAGTGAATCATATTCACATATCTCTCACTGCTAGAAAAAAAAATGCATTAGTCTTTCCAACGCTGCCACCGGACACAGTGCTCAGCTGTAAAGATAATGCAGACAAGGCCAAAAAAAAAAAAAAAAAAAAAAGAAAGTAACGCATTACAGTAACATAACTACTTTTTAGGGTAAAAAGTAAAGTAACACACTACTACTTAAAATTTGGTATTGAAATGTAGTTCCTTTTTTAATGCGGCGCGAAGTTACTTTTCCACCTGACAGATCTAAGCTGCCTTCTCAGCTGCCCGCATAGACATGAGCAGCGTTGCCAAATCTGCTCGTTCTAAGCGTTTAAGGGCCGCAAATCTTGTGAGTTTGGTTTTTGGGCTTGTTTCTAAACGTGAAGTTGCTTCTTGGGGCTCTTCTGTCTGTGTGAATCCCCCTGATTACCTTCCAGCTCCTAACATAAAGCAAAGCACGAGTGTGGTGGGCAGTTAGTCCACTTCCTCATTTCATGGTTATCGTGCACGCCCCCAAATACATGCTCCAGAGCCAAAGTTGCCAGGTCTGCTTATTATAAGCGACGTTCTTTCCTTGAACAGATGCTTGGCACTGTGATATTGAAATTTAATGTAGACGTAAATTAACACACTTCATGTAGATTTCTCTTTTTAAAAAGTAATATATCACATTAGGAAAGGAAATAGCTGGAGGTTGCTTATTTTGGACTTGTTTTTATGGACCTGGTTACTTACTTCAGAAGAAAGATTGGGCAGGAGCACTCAGGGTACGTGACATTTTGCAAAATAAAGAGCACAGAAGAAATAACTGTCATGTTCTCTGCAGTAGATCTTTTTGTAGGCCTTCACATTTAGGAAAAGATAAGGTGTTCCGTCCAAGGTCGAGCAATGTAATAGTAACGTAAGAGTAACGAGTAACATGAAAAGTTACTTTCCGTAGAGGGTAACTAAGTAAAGTAACAAGTTACTTTTTTCAGAAGTAACAGGTAACGAGCAAACATGACTTTTTAAAAGTAACTTCCCCAACACTGTGCACAGTGCACATATCAAACCCTTACAGGCACGTATGTAGAGTGTCAGTGCATTCTTTGTCGAATGTTGTGTGCCTTACGCCATGGATGCCACTTTGACCTCACGGAGAAGACATTACAGGACTAAAGACGGACAGAGGCCATGTGCCGTGGGGGAAAGGCGGAGACTTGAGGTGCACCCTGCATGAAAATTGCAAACTGCCCTGGACACTGGACGCGTTCCCTTGCCGCCAGTGGTCTATGACATTAGAGCCCAAAGGGTAGCGTTAGCCCGCCTCTGCTTACAGTCATCAGATTAACTCTTTGGTAATTAAACAGTCCTGTGTGCTTTTTTGGCTTGTTTTTTTCTCCACATTATGGTATGCTTTCCATTTTTAGATTAAGATTGACACTTTATGTAGTTCACAAAAGAAATAGACAAAACTAGACTGTGGGTGAATACGCAAACCACCACAAACATGCTCATTTTAGTTGACCTACAAAAAAAATGTTGCCGTAATCCATCATCCACATTTGTTGTTAGAAGAGGAAGGGTTTTTTGAAGCCCTATTCTTTATATAAGGGGGGGTTGGGGGGGTATAAGGGGCAGGGAGATGTATTAGAGATTCAGTCCTTAAGGGGAGGCTCACTCTCACACTCTGTCCTGTGGCCCTTGTAAAGAATTTTCAGCGAAGCTCAAATAAATATTTAAATCTAACCTGCTGTAAGATGTCCAGGTTGACCCGCTTTCCGTGCCGTTTAATCAGCCTGTCTCTCCGTCCAAGGAAGAGCATCTGATTGTCCCTTACATTCACCCAGTCTCCTGTTGCTCTCATCGTCCCGGGGACAACAGCATCCTCACTGTCCAGGAGACAAACCCTGTCCTTTCCTCCTGCACATAAATTTGGGATTATGGAGAGTTTGCTGCACATATACAGTTGTGCCCAAAAGTTTACACCCCCCAGCAGAATTTCTGATTTTTTGGCCTTTTCTCAGAAAATATGAATGATAACACAAAAACCTTTCTGTCACTCATGGTTAGTGGTTGGGTGAAGACATTTATTGAAAAAAAGATAAGTTTACTCTTTTTAAATCAGAATGACAACAGAAACTTCAAAAATGACCCTGTTCAAAAGTTTACACCCCCTGGCAGTTTTGGCCTGATAACATGCACAAAATTTGACACAAATGGGTTTGAATGTCTACTAAAGGTAACCATCCTCTCTGTGATCTATTAGCTTGTAATCAGTGTGTGTGTATAAAAGCTCAGTGAGTTTCTGAGCTCCTGACAGACACGTGCATCTTTCACTCAGTGCTACGTTGAAGTTTCTGGTTTCTGCGTCATGGGTAAAGCAAAATAATTGTCAAAAGATCTGCGAGAAAAGGTATTTCAACTGTATAAAACAGGAAAAGGATTTTAAAAGATATCTAAGGAACTGAGGATACCAAGAAGCACTGTTAAAACTCTAATTAAGAAGGGGAGAGAGAGGGATTCTGTTGAAACCAAACCACGGTCAGGCAGACCAACAAAAATTTCAGCTCCAACTGCAAGGACAATTGTTAGAGATGCAAAGAAAAACCCTCAAATAACTTCAGCTGAAATACAGGACTCTCTGAAAAAATTGGGGTGGATGTTTCAAGATCCACAATAAGGAGACTCTTGAAGAAACATGGGCTACATGGTCGAGTCGCCAGAAGAAAGACATTTCTACGCAAATGCCACAAAATATCCCATTTACAATATGCCAAACAGCATAGAGACAAGCCTCAAAACTTCTGGAACAAAGACATTTGGAGTGATGAGACCAAAATTGAACTTTTTGGCCACAACCATAAACGTTACATTTGGAGAGGAGTCAACAAGGCCCATAATGAAAGGTACACCATTCCTACTGTGAAACACGGAGGTGGATCACTGATGTTTTGGGGATGCGTGAGCTACAAAGGCACAGGAAAATTGGTCAAAATTGATGGAAGGATGAATGCAGCATGTTATCAGAAAATACTGGAGTAAAATTTACACTCATCGGCCCAGAAGCTGCGCATGGGACGTTCTTGGACGTTCCAACATGACAATGATCCAAAACACAAAGCCTAATCAACCCGCCATTGGCTACAGCAGAATAAAGTGAAGGTTTTAAAGTGGCCATCTCAGTCTCCTGACCTCAATATCATTGAGCCACTCTGGGGAGATCTCAAATGTGCAGTTCTTGCAAGACAGCCCAAGAATTTACTTTTTGCCAAGAGGAATGGGCAGTTTTACCATCTGAGAAAATAAAGACCCTCATCCACAACTACCACAAAAGACTTCAAGCTGTTATAGATGTTAAAGGGGGAAATACAAGGTATTAAAAACTAGGGGGTGTAAACTTTTGAACAGGGTCAATTTGGAAGTTTCTGTTGTCATTATGATTTAAAAAGAGTAAACTTATATTTTTTTTCAAAAATTGTCTTCACCCAACCACTAACCATGAGTGACAGAAAGGTTTTTGTGTTATCATTCATATTTTCTGAGAAAAGGCCAAAAAATCAGAAATTCTGCTGGGGGGTGTAAACTTTTGGGCACAACTGTAAGCCTTTGTTGATGATCTCTTCTTACCTATAAACACCTGTCCTTCTCCCTCTGTGACAACACCACCATTTTCATCTCGGACTTCAACCAGCGTGTCCATCAGAGGACACCCCAGAGGAACCGAGGACACTGAGCTGAAAACAGGAATATATTTTTTTAATGTTTGAAGGCATTGCCTCTTGCATTATGATCAAACTTTAGTAGAAGTAGAAGAAGAGGAAGAGGACATACTTTATTAATCCCACACAGTGGAAATTCAATTACTTACACTGAAATCACCATGTACATGCACATGTAGGTCCTATCATCATGCACTGATAGAGATGTCAGTGACAGCTTGCTGCGAGGCACTACTATGCAGTTTTGTGGTTAAGTGCCTTGGTCAAGTCAACTGGCCCCTCCCAGCTACAAATCAAACTTCACAAACATGGTTCAGTTTGTACCTAATCTGAAAAAGTAATGATCAAGTGATAACTGGTTTTTAACTGGTTTTGTAGAAATGAAAATGGGGATTTAATTGATTTTGTAAAATGAAAACTGTTCTTTCTTTGCTTTTGTAGAATGAAAACTGTTTATTCGTTTCGTAAAGGGATATCTGTATTTTTAGTAGTTTTGTCAAGTGATAACTGGTTTAACATTGGTTTTGTTAGATTTAAAGTGATGTAGGAATGTAAAAGCCAGTCTCTTTTAATAGCCTGTACAACAGATCAAGGGTGTCTGGGAAAATTTTAAAAAAGAATTTGACTCCATGACATCTAAAATTGATGGACAGCAAAGTTACATTAAATTAGATTAGATTAGATAATCCCTTATTGGTGAGAGTAGATGGTATACAATCCCTTGGATTATTAATCCCTTTGAAAACTACCTGAGGAAAATAAAGATTCCAGTAGCAGTTTAGTGTAACAGATATAATATAATACATATAAAAAAGATAAATACAAACAAAAATATAAATAAATGTATAAAACTATAAATAGAAATACAAATATGGCTAAAGTGTAAAAGCCGTGGGTCAGAAATACAGGATGCCCTAGTCCTCCTTTAGTCAGAGAGGATCTTTGTGTAAAGTTAGAGGAAAATCCTCAGACTCTGATGGTGGATGGACAGTCAGACTGTCACCAGCTGTCACCAGCTTGGGGCCATAAATGAGATAATTCAGATATTAAATAATAATCATCCCATATACTCACAGGCTGTCTGACTGCAGATCAGTCTCAGGTATCTGATAAACACAGGCCCAGCACGACACCTCCGTGATGCCATAGATATTGTAGATCTCAGTTTTGTTTTCCGCATGTCTCCAGCTTCTCAGAAGAGATGGAGAAGGACAAACCTCTCCACCCAGAGCCAGGATCCGCAGGGAAGAACCTGACGACAACACCTCCTGTTGGAGGATACGCTGCCCGAAATGGACGAGGAGCGTTGGAGTGACCTGTAAAGAAAAGAGGATTTTTTATTTATTTTTATGGCGGACTGGTACTGTAGTAAGTGCTGTGCTGATGTAAGTCCATACAGGAAGTAAAGGCTGTAAGAAACCAGGGACACCAGAGATGTGCGGTCTTGATAGTATGGGGGTGGGCACACATGGATGAGATATGGAGGAGCATGAGTCACAGGACGGGCCAAGATGTGTAAGAGTACCTGACTCAGCCTGTTCTGACGGGGACAAATCAGTTCTTTACAGTAAATCGACAGGAGCTTGAGTACCTGTACAGGCATGTGAGGTGATCACCAAATACCCAAGAAACTGCCCATACCCAGGGCGACCATGGCCAAGGACAACCCTCGAGCCACCAGGGCACCCGAGACCCACCACACAGCCCCCAAAGCTCCCAGACCCAGGAACAGTCCCAGGATCCAAAGGGGCACAGACTCATGAAAATTGCAAACTGCCCTGGACACGTTCCCTTGCCGCCAGTGGAACAGCCCCAGGACCCAAAGGGGCACCGACTCGCACCCCCAAAGGCACCATGGAAAACACCAGGGGGTCCAGAGTGGCGGCCCCCACCAACCACAGATCCACCCAGCCCCAAGCCCTACCACCCCCACCCCCAACCCCAGCGCCTAGCCAACCCCACCCCCCCACGGCCCCCAGCCCCCCAGGAGCCAAAACCCCTGGGACAAGCCCTTGCTGCAGTGGCATGTGGGTGTGCAGTGGTGAGGTTGAGGTTAGGCCCCGCACCCATAGAAGAGCCAAGGCCAAGGGGAGTGCCAGAGACCGCTGCCCAAATGCCCAACGATGCCCCCTGATCACCCGCATAGAGCAGCAACCCACAGGCAGCCATCCATGCTGAGGTCCACAGCAAGCGACAGGCCCATGGATCCCGCACCACAGGCCCCCAGGTGCCGTCCCAGGCCCCCACCTGCAGGCACCGGAGCCCTGCCGCATCCAAAAGTCATTGGCACCATCCCACCTGCTAGAGATGGGCTCCCCAGCACAGTCACAGCCAGAAAGGGCTGGACCCCATCAGCTACACCAAGCCTAAGCCAGTGATCCATCCCCTGTAATTCTGTATGTTTGTTCCCAGACAAAGATACATTGTCACTCCACGTGACTAAGTGCAGCACTATGTATAATGTGGCGCATTAGAACAGGTCGACAGGGAGCCCACAATGAGTTAAAGTTAAGTGAAGATACATCACCAAGTAAGCAGAGTGAGTGAGATAGGAATGTGTGATACTACGGCATGATATTGGTGTGGGTTGATATTTAAATGTTTGCTTATTATTACAGCAGATATATCAGCCCATATATTGGCATTAAAATCATCAAGTACACAGACTACCCATAATGCCTCACTTCATTATCACTGCATGGGTAAATTTAAAGAGCAAGAGTTTCATATTTAAAAAGTGAAATGTTGTTTTCCCTATTTTACAAATGTTCCTCGCACAATAGACTGTCACCTTGAAAGCAGCAAAAACATTTTTGTAATGTAAAGACTCTCTGCTCTTGACAAAAATATTGGTAATGGTAATTAAGTGTTTGAAAATATCATCTTATCAGACAAAAGCATCCAATATCATGCATCCCTAGTAATATATAGACAAATAAAGTACAGTAATTTTATAAATGTATACAGTACATGAGATATCACATTGCACATACGAGATTTGTATTTTTGATTAAGGCAAATAACTCAATGTTGAACTTATACTCTTGGTAAATTTCCATATCATTAATGCATAAATAATAAATTAAAATAGTAGTTACTCAGAGTATAACTGATGTATATATTTGGTTACAACAAAGATAATTGGCCTTCAAAGCTTTTTAGCTGTAAGAACTCTTCTGTAAATTAGTATTATGGAAAGGCAGGAGATAGGTAAGTAAAAGAGGTCCCAAAAATAACAACCAAGAAGTAAAGGAGAGAAGTAAGATCAAATAAGTGTGTCCCTCTTCCTTGGTCCTTTTGGGATGAGTAAACCAGATTATTAATTATCGTAAAATAACAATATAATAGTAATTTTGGAATGTCCAAGATTGAGTCATAATTATTATTATCAAATATTATATGTCATCAATCCATCGTCAACACCGTTTATCCCTTTTGGGGTTGCAGGGGGCTAAATCCTACCCCAGCTAACACTGGGTGGGATACATACTGGCCCAGTCACCAGCCAATCACAGGGGCACATCGAGAGAGGGACAATCGTTTACACACTCACCAACACCTGAAGTCACAAATTAACCTAACAATTATGTGTTCCGTCTAAGGGAGCATGCACAAAAAAGACAAGTACAGCCCACACAGAAAGGCCCTGACCAACAGGGGTTTGAACCAGCAACCTCCATGCTGTGAGGCAAACGCACTACCTGCTGAGCAATCGTGCCATTTTCAGTCACCTGCCTGTAGGACTGTTGCCCTGTGACGTGTGAAGAGCAGCCAAGCCAAACGACGAGGCATCTTCTTCATCACAGAGGGGATGATGAGGAGCTGAGCGCCCGATGATAAGGCCAGGAACAGCTCCACCACCGAGGGGTCAAAGGTCAGTGGAGAGGCAAGAAGAACAACGTCATCCGGGCACATCTGAAACAAAGACCTGAGCACACAGAGCTCCACGTCAGTGTGAAGATGAATATGATGATGATGATGTATCAGCTTCCTCTCACCTCAGGTGCAGAATGTTTGGGACGATGCACCTGTGCGGCACTTTAACAATCTTTGGGACTCCAGTGGTTCCAGATGTGTGGAGTACATAGGCCAGGTCTGCATGTCCAGGCTTGGTTTCTTCGGCAGCAGCGCCCCCTGCTGTCTGAATGGGGGAATGTTCAGGTCTTTGTGTGTTCCCGGACTCCAGCAGGATCTCCATTTTCAACACTGTTAGTTTGAACTTTGGGAGGTCGACACAAAGATCTGCAGACACGAGTTTCACCAGTGATGAGTGGAATTTCTTTAAGAGAAGATGAAAAAAATTAATTCTAAATCAGCAAAAACGTCTGACTGTGAAAAACTGCTGAACTGTGTGTTTCTTATAAACGTATGAAATATGAATATAAATATCTTTTCTAAAATACTGCAGTTTAACTAATGAGATATCATCATCATTAAGTCTGAAAGTCACAGATTATTCACACTTATTAATTGTATGTTAGCTTCTAAAATCACTTTTTCCTTTAAGTAGATATAAAATTAAAACATTTCTTCTCATTTCATTTAAATTTACTAAAAAGACAGTTTCATTGTGATGTTTAAGTTTCATATGATGCTCTCCTTTAAGGCTGTCACAGTTTTCAACACTTTGTTACCTTTCACTATGTTTAACAAAAATCAATCAACCAAACAAACTTTATTTGTATAACATTTGGTGTCATTAACATTTTTCATACAAAGTTGCATATAATGGAAAAATACCCATCTGCTATCACATACAGCACACACACACTCAGTCACACACACACAAACAAAGACATGAGGAAGAGATTCTTAAAGAAAACAGAGTTAGAGGACTGAGGTAATGTCAACTTGAATTACAAACAACAGTCTTTTTATGATCTAGATCAGCGTTTCTCAGATGGTGACAGTGCACAAGTCTAGGTAGGCCATAATATCAACACAACTAATCAGCAACCAATTAATTCATTTTCAACTAACTATGGATAAAAATGTTAAATTGATTTGTTAATAATTATTTCATTACTTATACAGTTGTCAGTCATACTTTTATCAGACATGAGTTAATACAGCCTGATAAAATACAGTTACAAGAAATACAGAGAATATTCTGTATGGATATAAACAGTGTGCCTCGATTTTGGCTTGGTTTTAGGTGTGCCTTGAGCAAAAATAGTCTAAATCTGATCTATCGAATAAGAAGACTCACAACTTTAATAAAAGTTACATATATTAAATAAAACAGGTTCATGGGATTCAAAAATCCATCAAAAATGCAACAAACAAAAGCACACAATTTAAATTAGTGTGTGTTGTCAAAAACCTGGTGATACGAAATACATAGGTGATGATACAAGGTGTCAAGATATATATCACAGAGCTATCTACAGGGCAAAAGATTATCATTAAATTAAACTATTTTATCAAGCATTAAGAACCACAATACTATATCCATAAAAATACAGTTTCCTATCATTTTGTAATCCATATAAATTATGGTCCCAGCAACAGAAATTATAAAGATAAACGTTAAATGCACAGGTGAGCCACATGGCTGAAAGGCTGATTCAATCACCTGAAGGCTGCAATGAAACACAAAACTACTGTCCTAAATTTTAGTGAATTAAAGGTGCAGCAGTCAGTGCATGCACCTCACAGCTAGAGGGTTGCTGGTTTGATCTCTCTGTGTTCTCCCTGTGCATGCATGGGTTCCCCCACAGACCAAAAACATGCTTATCAGGTTGATTGGGAACTCCAGTTGCCCTAAGGTATGAGTGTGAGCATAAATGGTTGTCTGTTTCTCTATGTGGTCCTGTGATTGGCTGGCGACAGGTTCAGGGTGTACCCTGCATTTCACCCAGTGTCAGCTGGGTTAGGCTCCACCTGACTCCAAAAGGTATGAGCGGCATAGATCAGGGCACAGGGAAGAATTCACATGGTTTTAGTGCGGAGTTGAATTCAAATGCAGATCCAGGATGTGTTAGAAGATCTCCTCAGTGTGAGATGGGTGCTTCTCCACATCTTTAGAACAACTTGGAGGAATTTTATTTCTTCTTCAGCTTCAAGAATTAAATCCAAAATTAATAAACCATAAAGACCATACTTTTTGTAAAATTCATATTTTGTTTTAACTTTAAAGCAATTAGGCTCTAAAATCCTCTTGAAAGTAAATACCATGTCTATCTTTTATTTGTTGAAATGCATCAAACCTGCAGCATGTCGGTCTTCACAGCACAGTATCTTAGTCCACACTGCTTCATGACTCTGGCAGAGAGGAGACCTGGAGCTTCAGGGTCCAAAGGGGCATAGGCTGCTGGAGACTGAAGGATCCTGACAGACAACGACAAGGAAAACTTAATAATCCACATCCCTTCATGTAACATCAGGAGATATGATTCAGACAAAGGCTGGGGAACTTTGTAACTGAGATGGGAAGGAAATTAATTTATTATTCACATTTATAACTGAAGAAAATAAAAGTGCAAAAAAGAGATAAAATAGAACATTTTTGAGATCAGCATTTTCCTAAAAACTCACTATAAGTCTTGCTTTTATGTGATTTTTTTAATCATATTTCATTTTTTACTATTTTTTTAGCCAAATTTATTCATTCATTTTGTAGCTCTATCTGTTATAGATTTTACCCTCTTTATAGCTTGTTTGCTTTTTATTATTTTCCTGTCATGACACTTTTATTGATTGTTGTCTCATTGCTTTCATCCTTTTTATTTCCTTTTCCCTTTTCCTTGTTTGGATGTTTTTATCATTCATCCCCCTCATGGTCTCATTTTTTGTAACTGGGTTCATGTAATGTCCCGGTCGGGCCACTCAGTATGGTTTGAGTGATGTGGGGGCTTTTGATTCATGGGGCTGGGGTCTTTGGGGCTGATGCACACTGGTGTGGTCTCTGGGATTTTTGACCCACTTGGTTGGGGGCCCATTGTGTTTTTCAGACTGTGTTGGGTGCCTGGCCTGATTTGTCATCTTCAGTTTCCTCACCTCCCTTTAGATGTTTCTCCCCTATAAGTTCTGTGGGACACCAGAAGCGCTCATGCTTTCCTTCCTTAAGTTCCTTTGGGCTTTGGTTTATCAATCTGTATGAGTACATATGTTTAGTTCTTTGATTTTAATCACCTGTGTGAGTTACAGTCGTTTCTTTTGTGCTTCAGCTCTTGCGCTTCGTCCTTTGTACTTTTTTTTTGTCAAGCAGTATGTTGAGCACTTTGAGCTACCTCTGTTTTAAAAGTGCTTAACAAATAAAGTTATTATAAATGTAAATATCATTATCATTAATATTGTTTTTATTATGAGGCCATGGCGGGTGTCATGCAGCAGGTAATGCACGTGTCTCACGGCAGGAAGGTTGCTGGTTCGATCCCCAAGTTGGCCAATGCATAAAAACACAGTTTCTATTCATTTTTACTGTATCTAAATTTTGAGGTAGACTGAGGATGGGAACCAGAAGTAGCTGTCTGCAGCCATATTTTTATTTATTTTATTTATTTATTTATTTATATCTAATTTATCTATGTTTTTCATATGTCTTTTTATCCATTTTTCAAACTGGAATCCTAATTTCCCTGAGCGAGTTTCCCAAAGAGATCAATAAAGTGCTCTCTAATCTAATTTAAATATATTGTACAGTAATGCACTGTATTGTGGCACAGTGACACAGCAGCTGGTGTGTGCCTTACAGCATGGGGGTTGCTGGTTCAATCCCCTTGTTGGTCAAGGCCTTTCTGTGTGGTATTTGTGTTTTCCAGAACAAAAACATACCCATTAGGTTGACTGATGACTCTTAGGTAAGGGTGTGAGCATGAATAGCTGTCCGTCTCTCTTTGTGGCCCTGTGATTGACTGGTAAGTGGTTCAGGGTGTACCCTAACACTCATCCAATGTCAGCTGGGTTAGGCACCAGTTTCCCCTCCTCAACCATGAAATGGGTAACATTAAAGATAATGGGTGGATTGATTAAAGACATGGCAATTAGCAGAAGTAAGACTCTACATAAACTATCTAAAACATGAGATCAAATATACTGACAACAGTATTTGACAACACTTCTTAATTAAGTTTTAGTTTTTTGCCTAAAATATCTTTAAGTTTAGTGATAATTTAGTCGTCTAAATTGTTTTTAGTTTAGTCTAGTTTTAGCTGAAATCACAACATTTAAGTCGATGAAATCTACTGTAATTTTAGTCTACTAAAATATGAAGTGTAAAGTGTATGGCATTTCTAAGTTAAGTCATATTTCATACTTGGATAAAATGAAACATCTAATAACCCTTTATTGAATGCTGGTAACGTTTGAATGTATAAATAATATTAGCAAATTTAACTTTTTACTGAAATGCAGTCACCTTTATATTGGCCTCATGACAGAGCATCTCAGTTATAATACCAGAATTGACAACAAACAGTGAACCTGCTCTACACAAAAATATTAATTCAGAAAGACAGCAGTTCTGGTTGGATCGCTCCCCAACTTATCCCACCACCATGAAGCTAAGGCAGCTGTGATTGGATGTCCCTCTGAACTCATCCAACCTTTCCAAACGACCAAAGTAGCTGTGATTGGATATATTCCTAACTTGCTCCTACCTTCTACATGACCAAATTAGGTCTCCATCAAACATTTTAGTCTATTTTTTATTTGTGTACGAAAATGTCAGTTAATTTAGTAGTTTTTGTCCATGCGCACTTGTTTTTATTACGGTCTAGTTTTTGTCAGGGGAAAAAGGTTGTAGACGAAAGCAGTCAATAAAACTAACACTGGTTGACACAGAGCAAAAGTGAGGGGGTTAAAGATCTGCCATTTGACTCTAATGAACCCTGTGGAGGTCTGATGAGGACAGGTGTGATGAGTGTCCGTGAACTCACCCCATAATCCACACAGGTAAGAGCAGATCCTCCTGACAGTACAGCCCGATCACTCCGTTATTACCGGGGCATCTCTCCCTCAGGGCCGCACTCAGCTCTGCGGACAATTCCTCAAGCTCTCTGTACCGGAGACACACCGGACTGTCTGACACCAAGCCGCGGTCAAAGGTCACAGCTGGGCGGTCAGCGTGCAGAGAGGCGGCGGAGGAGAAGAGCTGCTGCAGGTAACGAGCCGCCATGACGGAGGAGGCGTTCACGGGCTGTCCGAGCTCTGTCGTAATAACAGTGTGTTGATTATTCAGATTTACTAACGTGGGTCTGTCGAATGGATGTATTATAATGCATCCATGGTCTATCGATGCTCATGTTGAGGCATTCTTCTTCTTCTTCTTCTTCTTCTTCTTCTTCTTCTTCTTCTTCTTCTTCTTCTTCTTCTTCTTCTTCTTCTTCTTCTTCTTCTTCTTCTTCTTCTTCTTCTTCTTCTTCTTCTTCTTCTTCTTCTTCTTCTTCTTCTTCTTCTTCTTCTTCTTCTTCTTCTTCTTTAAAGGCGGTTGGCATATGTTGAGGCATTGGAGACACTCTGTCGCTTTAAGATGACGTTTCAAATCAGCGCCTTCAGTTTGGGCTGCTTTGCGTGCTTCCCTAATACTCGTTCGTCCCATATCGCCAGAATGTCTAAATGCAATTGAGCATAAAATTACTTAATTGAAGATATTGAGTACACTTTAAAGGAATGATACTAAACTAAGTGGGTCATTTATGGCTTTGTACGCCAGTATTTGATGATATGTCAAAATGGTGCTTAATAACGTTTGCACCCAACACTCTCTTCTTTTATCAACCTTATGGAACGAGGTCCAACAAACCAACAAACATGCACTAAACCACATATCATAAATAACAAGGCAAGCATTTCTATTTTAGGGCATATTCCGTAATTTAATTGAAATTGTAAACAAAACTGTCGCGGAAACAGTGTTTTCCGAGTGTCCTTGAACGGATCCTGCTGCTCGATTTTGGGAACGTTTTACATGGTGCTGCATCAAAACAGCATTGACTAGTTTTGGATGTCCTACAAGCGGCGCTGAAGCATTGCTGTGGGGCCTTCCGAACCTCCGCAATCCCTTAATTACTTGGTGATATGGGAGAAATGCCTCTGTGGATATGGCAGGTCTACAGTAATGGATAATGATGAGTGGAAGTACTCAAACATTTACATCAAATTGCCTGTTACAAGAGGTGGAAATAATAACAGACCTAAGCCATTCATCTTGAGTGTTTATCATTGGGCCAAGAAGACAGGAGGTGATAGAGCACGACCATATTGGTCACTGACACCACAGGCAATAGGGGAGAGTGGGGGTGATTTGTGCCAGGAGGAAGTAGTGCCACCCCTGATATCTAGAAAACCATAGAAGAAGTTGGTCATGTGAACAGGTATCTTTGTAGAGGTATTCATTTCACTCTTCTAGCAAAGAATGGAGAAATTCAAATTATTATTTTTTTTGGCTTCCAAAGTAAAATTTCTTTGATCAAGGTTTTGTTATTGCTGTGTTCGAACAATTATTGACAACTTTGAAATCAGTTCACACATGTTTTAGTGATTTAGTAAGCTACACTATGAGTCTGAACCATGGATGTATTATAAGAACTGGATAGCGTGGCTCCGCCTTCCACCATGTAACGGACTTGAAGCCAAAATATCCCTCGTCAGGGCGCCGCCATTGTGCAACCAGTAGAGAATTTGGGCCCTAATCCGGACGCAGCTGTCGTAAACTGTCGCAACACGCCTCAGCATACGCCGTACACAATCATTGTGAAACTGCCGTAAACCGCGGTTATTTTTAAACTCTAATAACTGATGAAAAAGAAACTTTTCAGACAAAAGAGGACTTGGAGAACACGCAGCCCAATAATACTTTAAAGTCACCACAGCATACAGATGGGAGAAATATTTCTACGAGGTTTATTAATTTTTTGAAGTTTCACTTCGGCCCGTCCAGATGAATGGGGGAGAAGGAAATTTGACCTATACTGCAGCCAGTCACCAGGGGGAGCAGTTTTCGTGGAGGCTTCAATTTTAGCCCAGCATCACGGCGTCCATGTTTTTTACAGTCTATGGTCTGAACAGTTACTGTAATAATGTTAGTCCTAAACAGCTGGATGATGCTTTTTTTCCCAAAATGGTGGGCTTGGGGTGACTCCTGAACTTAACATCAAGATCTGTTTCCTCCAGAAGAAAGACAAGATAGGGGTGAAAACGTGTATGAAGGAGGATCAGGGCAGCTAGGGTGAATAAGATATTCATTTTCACAAATGGATTCAGAGACCCAGTTACTCAGAGAGCAGGGTTTGGGATTTATAAAGAGCAGTCCAAACTGAAGTTTAGTTTCAGCGTATACTTATCGGTTGAAACCTCAGCTTTCACTACAGAGTTGATGGCAGTCCTTTGGGCTCTAAAGTGGGTGGAGGCGGAAAAGCCTAAAGAAGTTGTCCTGTGCTCTGACTCTGCAGCAGCCCTGGAGGCCTTAAGAGCTGCTAAAAGCAAAGCTTGTCCTGATCTAGGCCCAATTGTTCAAAGATAATCGGATTGGATTTTGGATTATGTATTGAATCAATTCTTGAAAAATGTGTTTCTCAAAACCAAAAATGGATTCTGAGATCAGATTAAATCACTTAATCTAGTCTTGGTTTTGATCTGGATCAAACCCTCAGTTTGTGTTGTTCAAAACTTTTTAGTAGGATCTGGATAACTGTGATCCAGAAAATCAGGATTATTATGATCCCAGGAATGATGGATTCAGGGTGGATTTCAGGAACAAAATGTAATTTAAAGCAAATTCTGACTAGTCAAAAAATAACATTCATCATGCTGTAGATTCACATTTATTCATTGGTATTTTTAAACTGATTTTCAAACCATACGTCTGAAATTATGGAATACTTGACACTAAAGACCAGTGTTGAAAAAATAATAGAATCCTCTCAAAAGCTGTTAAACTCAAACAATAAAGTGTTCATTTTTATTAACTTTAGTTGAAACTTAATATCAGACACATCCAAAAGTTCCTGTTAGAAATAATTTCTGACACTGAGGTCCCTTACTGCATGTCCAGTCACTCTTTTATTCTGAGAGAAAGTCAGACGTATATCTTCTTTTTCAGCTGGCTCAGGTGAATCATTGACCTCATCCTAGCCAGGTCTACATGCTGACTTTTTTCATTCTGTTTAAAATCATTCCCATTGAAGATCTCAGGTGAACTGTTTACATGTGACCTACATGTGTGATACTTACATGTGATCTATTCTGATCTGGTGTCCACATGTGCCACAACATTTAATTGGAGCAGCTGTTTTACAAACACGAGATATGCGCAGATCTATTTAAACATCACAAGACTTATCAAAGATGGCGGTAAGTAGGTGTTTTAATGAACTATTTGAGGGTTGTGCTGTCTCATAGTCAGCCTTCAGAGTTTTCCAGTGGTTTCTTATTTGTTCGACGTTTTGGTCTGTCTCAACTTTGCTGAGTTTTTCGTGGACTTTTTTAAATAGTTCAGTATTTCTTGTTTTCCTAACGTCTAAGCATGCAATAATGTTTAGTTCTTTGAGAGTTTGTGTGGATCATTTGCTTAAATGATGCTCTGTTTTGTCCAACTTGAGCCACAGTATTTTTATGTGTGTGTCAGGATGGCTTAGCCAATCACCATGCTCCAGGCGCTGTTCAGACTTTTATCTAGCTGCACTCGTTCATGTTGGCTCTGTTTTTCTCTCAGCGATTCTTTGTCAATAAACCAGCTTTTGGTTTAAAGTCATGTGTGATCTTTGACTCACACACAGAAACAGGCAAGTCTCCACATGGTGTCAGAAGACAGTACGGATTTCCCGCCTGTGAGTATTTTTTTCTGCCGACGGTCTGCTGCTGCCATTCTGAAGGAAATTTGGCTGATGGATTTCGCAGACCTGATCCCAATGTTTTTGATGAAAATGTCGCAGAGAAGTGACGCAATATCGAGCGGAAGTACGATGTTTTTATTGCTGCAGCTCACTTTGACAAGCCTGCAAAGACGAGGGCTTACATTCTCCTCAACCTCGCTGGACCAGATGCCTTTGAGCAGGAGTGCTCATTCGTCTACGCACCTGAAGTGCACGGATCTGGAGATTACGGCGCAATTATCACCCCAGCGGAGTCCAAAGAGGATCCGGACTGCCTGAAGCAGAAGTTTCGTGAGATCTGCAATCCCCAAAGAAACAGAACCATGGAAAGGCACAAATTTCACTCTAGAAATCAAAAACAAGGTGAGAGCATTGAGTCATTCGTCAGTGATTTGAGGATAAAAGCCAAGATGTGCCACTTTGGTGAGTTGACTGATGAACTAATCTGTGACCGGATTGTGTGTGGCATTACCAGTGACTCTTTAAGAAAATCCCTGCTGAGAGGTAGTGAGTTAACACTTTGCAAAGCTATCTCAATCTGTCGCATTCATGAGATGACAGAAGAAAGCAGCAAGACATCGGCCACGCAAGCCACTAATGTTGATGCAGTTAAGCCATTTCCAAACACAAAACACCAGCCCAAAGCCCAAACAGTTTCAATGACCACCACAAAGTGCAATAATTGTGGAGGTAGCCATGCAGTTACATGAGACAAGTGTCCAGCCTTTGGACAACAATGCCACAATTGTAAAAAGCTAAATCACTACAAAAGCTGTTGCAAGTCTAAACCATACAGACAAAGTAACCCAAGCAGGAAGACTTTCAAACAGTCTGTGCATGAAGTTGCAGTGGATCAGCCCACAATATGTAAAGATGAAACATTTTATGTGGATGGTGTTAATGTCGATGATGGTGTTGACTGTGTACTCTCTCAAGCCGACAAGAAAGATGAAGGATTCGTCACATTACATATCAATAACAAGCCCACTGAAATGAAAGCTGACACAGGAGCAAAATGCAATGTGATTTCACAAAAGACTTTCAAACAAGTGAGCAATGGAGAGCAACTTGAGAAGCAAAAAAAAGTTACAAACCTTGTTGCTTATGGAGGCCCTAAAATTGAAACCAGTGGCAAGGTTAAAATATTATACCGTTTTAAGGAACAGCACAAACTGCCCTTCTTCATAGTGGACAGAGAGGTATAGCCACGGTTAGGATTTTGTGCATGTGTAAACATGAGAATTGCAACACAGACTTCAGTACACAGATTCTCACACAGTACGAAGATTTGTTGAGAGGTGAGCTTGGAGAACTCCCAGCAACAGACTCCATGACAGTGGATCCCAGCATACAACCTGTAGTCTGCCCAGCCCACTGTATCCCTGTCGGATGCAGGGTCTAGTTAAAGCTGAACTCGAACGCATGCAATGCATAGGTGTCATAACACCTGTTACTGAGCCTACTGACTGGGTCTCCTCAATGGTGGCAACACATAAGAAGGATAAGCCATTAATCGGACTGTGCATCAATCCAAAAGACCTAAACACAGCATTAAAAAGGCCCCATTACCCCATGCGCAGTGTTGAGGAGTTGGCAGCACAGATGTCAGGGGCAACAGTTTTCTCTGTTCTGGATGCTAAGAACTCCTTTTGGAAGATACACCTTGACAAGAAATCCTCAATATTAACTACATTCAGCACTTCGTTTGGGCACTATAGATTTCTACGCATGCCTTTCGGCATCAGCTCTGCAAGTGAGGTTTTTCAGCATTCAATGGAACAGCTATTTGCAGGTTATCCATGCTCAGTCATTGATGACATCATCATCCGAGGCCATGGAGTAGCTGAACATGACGCCAACTTGAAAAGAGTGCTTGAGCATGAGAGAAAAGTCAAACTTAAACTGAACCCAGCTAAGTGCAAATTTCACCTGGACCAAGTGAGCTATGTAGGTCACATCTTCACAAGCAATGGCCTAAAAGCAGATCTCTCAAAAACTGCAGCAATCACTGACATGCCAGTCCCCACGGATGTCACTTCACTGCATCGTTTCCTTGGCATGGTAAATAACCTTGGCAAATACATTCAGAACCTCAGTGACATTGCAGCACCACTAAGGAAACTAATGCACAAAGACACTGCGTGGTGTTAGTATCCGCAACATCAAGAGGCATTCAACCACCTCAAAGCATGCCTGTCCAGCGCACCAGTGTTAGCATACTACGATGTCAAGGCACCAGTCACACTTACCTGTGACACATCATGCTATGGACTTGGGGCGGCATGCATGCAAAATGGCAGACCAGTACCATTTGCATCACGGACTCTCACGGACACAGAGACTTAATATGCTCAGATTGAGAGAGAGAGAGCTTCTGGCTGTTGTGTTCGCCTGCACAAAATTCAGAGATTACATTTATGGAAAGCCCACAATTGTGGAAACTGACCACCAGCTTCTGGAAACAATCCTGAAAAAGCCCATTCACAGAGTCCTGCTGAAAATGATGCTTTTGAAGTGATGTCGGTGAGTTACATCTCCACAGTTCGTCTGGAGGAACTCAAAAGGCATACAGCACTGGATGAGGTCCTGCAAACCCTCAGCACTGTCATTCAGAAAGGCTGGCCCTCCAAAAAAACCCAGCTCCAACCTGCTGTGAAAGTCTTCTTTTCTTATAGAGAAGGACTCACAGTGGAGGATGGAATTGTTATGAAAGGCCACAAAACCATCATTCCCCAGTTTCTGCACAAGGACTAAATAACCATCATACACAAAGGCCACCCAGGTGTTGAAGCAACCAAGCACAGAGCTCGAAGCATCTTCTGGCCAACAATGACAAACAACATCTCCAAGGAGTTGCTTTCATGCACAGTGTGCAACAGCACCAGGCCCCATCAGCAGAAACAACCTTTGAAACTTCACCCCATCCTCGACCTTCCATGGTCCACAGTGGCCACAGACATTTTCGAGTGGCGTGGCAAAAACTACCAAGTGCTTGTGGATTCGTATCTGGATGGTTCGAAATCAACCTTCTCCCTGGTATCACATCATCAACTATGATCTCCAAGCTGAAAAGACATTTCTCAGTCCATGGGACACCGCACACCGTCTTATCTGACAATGCTAGACAATACACCAGTCAGCATTTTAAAGACTTTGTCAAACAATGGGATTTTATCCATGATACCAGCAGTCCTGAATTCCCCCAGTCAAACCGGCTTGCAGAGAGTGGTCCGCAGCGCCAAGCATCTAATGGAAAAATCTCACCGAGATGGGACCGATGTCTACCTCAGTCTTTTGAACCTCAGAAATGTCCCCTGTGATCCAATATTAGGCTCCCCTGCTGAACGCCTAATGTCACGACAGACACATGCAGCCATTCCAGTGAGCACCAAACTACTGGAAACTGCTCCGAAAAACCCCCAGCAAATCAACGCTCAGCTCCTCAACAAAGGCTCACCCTGAAGCAACACTACGACAAGTCAAGTCGCCCACTACAGCCTCTGGCAGAAGGACAAATGGTGCGTATGCATACCCCTAAAGAATTCGATCAACTTGGGACTGTTATAAGGAGATAAGCAAGGAGCCATGACCTTATGTCATCCAGTCCAATGGAAGAACATACAGGAGGAACCGCCACCACGTTCTTCCTGTTGTGGAGCCATCCCACCACTCCTTAATAAAGAGGACCCAGACCCTCAAAACTCCTGCAAAATGGACTGTGTACCTCCCACACCTCAAACACCAGAGCCAAACAACAAGGAATCAAAACATGGATCCCCTCCCCAGTCAACTCCAACATCATGTTTCCCCACTGAGATCAGTAATAAACAATACATAACACGCTCAGGACGCACTTGCAGGCCAAACCCAAAGTATACGCAGTGAAGAATAGGAGGCTTCTTTTCTTTGTGTAATGCTGTTTACGTAATTAGTTTCATGTATTTTGAAATGTAGAGTTAACTGGATACTACATTAAGTTATTTAATTAACACTCAAAGTACAGTTACAACATTAAAAATGCCTACCTGTTAAAGTGAGCTGAAGTGTTAAATTGCTCTGTCAAAATTAAAAAAAAAAAAAAAAAGACTTCCGGTGATGCAAGTGACCAAGTAGCCACGTTTTGCTGGAGTTCCAGCTGAGCCTAACGAATTATAAGCTTATATTATTTTTTATTCTTTGAGTATTCTGTTTTTGATTACCACATATCCTTATTTTCATTTTTCCCTCCTTATTCTATGAGGAGAACCAGTCTTTGTACTACGACACCAAGTTTCCTCACATGGGTCAAAAATGATCGCTGTGTAATTTGTAATTTAAATCTTGCAATAATAATTTGTTTAAAGTCATTTCTTTAGCAGTGAGTGGGGTCAAACACCGTGTAGTCAATATTCATGACATGTTTAATTGTAATTTTGTCACACATACACAGAAATAGGTAACAGAAAACACGGTAAAGTACATTTCAGTTCTGAAATGTATTTTGTTTGAAAGCTGAAAATTGCTGAATTGTGTTCTGACTGCAATCAAGTGAACACAATAATACAGAAAGCCATTAGGTCATGGAACTCATATCGGTAATATCAACCATAGTTACACTCTGTAATTACTTGAAGTTAGAGTACATGCATATTGAAAGCCGTTTGGACATAAAATTGATATCAGTGATCTCAACTGTAGTTTAGATCTACTAGTACTCAAATTTGGAGTACATGTACTCAATTTTGGTTTACTAGTGTGCAAGCAGATTTTACTAGTGAAGCAAAAACTGTCACTACTACTACTAGTAGACTTTAAAATGTTCACTAGTACTACTAGAAGACTTTTAAATCTACTGGTACTACTTGTAGACTTAAAAATGTTCACTCTTACTATAAGTAAGCCTTGAGCACTAGTAAGGGGATGGGGAAAAACATTCAAGCTTCCTATTGGCTTTCTAAAATATTACAACCAATCAGGATGATGGATTTGGTTAAAATCCCTCCTTCATTTGCATTAGGTCTACTAGTACTACTAGTGACACTTTTGGCTTCACTAGTACTACTAGTAGACTAAAAACAGTTCACTAGTGCCACTAGTAAGATATTTTGAGATTGCTAGTACTAGTTAACAAAAAATTCTTTTGCAAGTTAAGATTTTTCGCACACTAGTGACCTCACTGATAAAGCAATCTTGTCTACTAGTAGACAATTGTATGTTACTGGTACTACTCGTAGAGTTTTAATTTTTACTTGGAACACTTTTTAAGCATTATTATTTTTGGTTGTAATGTTTCTGAAAGCCAATGGAAAGTCTAATTTGCTTTTTCTCGCCCCTTCATTAGCATGTAAGGCTTACTATTGTGAAATGTTGTACTGTCTCAATATGTTTCTATGTTAATGGGACTACGGATGGAAATTAGCGTCAAGCTACAATCCGGCATGTTTACATGTTTCAGCATGTTCATTAATGTGCACTGTCCCATTCAAATAAACAAATAAATAAATAAAATAAATAAATAATTAGTGGTACTAGTGAACATTTTAAGATTACTAGTAATACTAGTAGACCCAAAACAGTCTATAAGTAGTCATTTTTCAATCTGTTAGTTGTACTTGTGACACTTTTTGCTCCTCTAGTAGAGTGTGCTTGTCCATTAGTTGACCAAAATTCAGTACATGCACTCCAAATTCGAGTAATAGTAGAGCTTAACAATGCTTGATTTTTTGCAAGTAGCCTAGCAATTAACTTAGCTTATAAGATAGCAAATTAAAACGGTGAGGAGCCAAATTAGAATTAGCTAACTATAATGGATTTTGTCGACAGCTAGCTAGCTTACTTAAAGTTACTACTTTTAACTCTTTCATAAAAAATGTATTCTCTCTCTCAAGGTATCCTAAACCTTATCAAAGTTGTCTTACTAAATTGTCATCTAATTTTTCTAAGGTGAGGTTGCAACAATAATAAAAAATAATTAAGTAAAAATACTTCGATCTACGAGTTCCTCACAAAGTACTATTATGCATGTGGGTCATGTCTGACCCATGTGTGTCAAATGATTTAGGCATTAAAAATGTGTGATTAAAAGAAAGTAAAGGAAGGAAAGTAAAAATAATAAATTGTACAGAACAGTAACATGTAAAACAAGTAATTCAGTGGATACTTGGAATATTTACTGATAAAAAGCAGTTATTTCAAAGATATATCACAGAAATGCTCAGCCATACATGAAATAACAGGAAATGGAAATTGGTCATTTTTGACCCATGTTGTGCATTAGAGGGGCAGTGATATAAAAACTGTTTTACTCAAAAAGTAAGAAGAAGGAAAAAAATTAAGTCAGGATTTAAGATAATAAAAAAACAACTTGATTTAGGAATACCTTTAAGGCTGAAAGATGAAAATAATTTATTACAAACATACAGACAATAAAAACTCAGCCAGGTCACTTTTGACCCATGTTGCGCATCAAAGGGTTAAGAATATTTTGGAAAGATATTTTTAGAACTTTGTGATTGATCCAAAAGTGGCTGTACTTGGCCTAACGCCTATAGGCACTGAGGGAAAAACAAAAAAGTATCCACTACAAATACTAACAACAGCTGCAATAAAATGTATTATAATTAAAGGGTTATAACCTGATTCCCCACCCTACAATATGTGGAGAAGGTTCAGGAAATCCAGAACCTATGCTTTGAGATTTAAAAAAGAGAAACTTTTGTTGCAAGGTGGAAACTTGTTGAACCAATATTAAAGCTATGAACTCATATAAGCACAGTTTACAAATACATTCACAAAACTTCACTACCCCTTTTCTCTTTTTTATTCTTATTTATTAATGGATTTATTCATCAAATTTTTTCAGTGTGTAGATCCTTGGAATTTTCTATATTGTATGCTTTGTATACCCCAATATGTTTGCCTTTTGCTGTTCACAGTTTTTTTTTCAAAGAGAAAATCATGGGAAAATGTACATCATTCGTGTATTTGATGTTGTTTTAAAAAAAAACTAAGTAAAAAAAAGCTAGTAAAAAATAAGAAGGATTACGTGATCCTGGATAGCAACAAAAGGGATTTCAAAATCATGATAATTTTTATCCAGATTACACCCTTTGAAAAACTGGGCCCTGGTGATGGAAATTCTAAGTATCATGCAGAATTGAATCAGGATACAAAGTCACATTCAGTTGAGTTCCAGGGCATGCTGGGGTGGAGGGCAAAGCTTTCCTTTGCCTTATGTAGCAAAGGAAAGCTTATATGAAGAAGTAGATATTCACAAGCCCATGTGGAGAGTGGAGCTAAATAGATTAATAAAGGAGTGGTAAGCAAGGTCGGAGATGGGGGATAAGGGGAAACATCACTTCACAGTCCAACTCAAAGTGAAGAGTAGATGCCTTTGTAACATCTCAGCACAGAAAGATTACAACTAGGGATGTAACGGTTACTGGTAAAATGGTAAACCGCGATAAAATTTCCCACGATAATCGTTACCGTGTCCAATTAAAATTACCGTTATATCGTGCTTGATCGCCACACTGACTCAGTAATGCACGGTGATGCTGCTCTTTGCCTGGAAAAGCCGGAACTATGTATGTGCCCTCGATTAAGGAGCCTCACGCGAGGTGCACATGCGCAGTTTGCATTATTTGGCCTCTGAGTCTGACACATTTATTGACAAAAAAGACAAAAGAACTGTTATGAATATAACAATAAAGGGGTTAAATGATTTCAATTCTGTGTAAAAGTACTTTTAGAACATTTTTAGCACACTGCAACTATATCGCGATAATAATGATAACCGTGATAATTTTGGTTACAATAACCGTGATACAAAATTTCCCTATCGTTACATCCCTAATTACAACACAGTTACAACACAGAAAGGCGCCATCTATTTGCCCGACTATCAGAGCCAGGGAGTGGAGGTTTTCTCTATTCTTTCTTTATTCGGCAATAATGAGAACCACCAAATGCTTTCCAAAACAATTCTGCAGTTCCTCCATGGAACTGGAGTAAATAAGAAGGTCTGATTGAAGAAGAGACCAGTGGAGGACAGTGATATGCCTCGCGGCGTCGACTCTACCGGAAATAAAAGAAGAAGAAGAAGAAGAAGCTTCCGGTCCTGCGGCCCAATCGTCAGCCTCCGTCCGTGTTTCACCAAAGTTTGAATTGAGGGCGGTTTTTCTTTCAGCCTGCAGACTGTACTATCTACTTGTATTTCTACGATAGATCCTACACGTTTTTCTTTTCAAAACATGGATGAAGATTTTTGGGAGAAGCTGTCTCATAATGGATTAGCATTCAGAATGTCGCTGGAGAGGATCATAGAGAAGGTATGATATCATGAAGCTAACAGGCTAACCATCGAGCTAACGCTTCCTCACCTCGGTGATCATAAACTTAGCTTGCTGACCTCTCTGCTCGTTTTCTGCAGTATTCAAAGCTCAAGTACAGTGATGGAGGCGAAGAGGTGGACCTGACCACCGTCAGACCCAGAAGTAAGTGACATTCATAACAGCTTTTTAATGGAACAAGTCAACAAACTGAGGGGCTGCAGCCATTACACCGGTTTCATTACCCTAACTGAGTTTGAGCCCAAAACAAGATATACAGCTTCAGCCACAGTTTTTATTCTACAGTCATTTTCTTTTGTTTATTCTTTTATTAGCCAGAAAACAAAACTATGCAAATTTGGTTTGAATGCGCGAAATTGGATTTTTACAAATATCCGGTATATTTTAATTAATTATTACCGATAACGATATTTCTTATCAAGAGCACAAGCTCTGTCACTAACAAAAACTGACTAGTTTTTGTCAGTGTTACAGTATGTTTTTCGAGGAACAGACGTAAAACAAGAAAACAGCATTTAACTGCTGCAAAAATTGAACCCTTGATTTTAATTTACCCAAGCAGTAATGAGAAGGTGCATCAATATTGTACATTTATGTAATTTTTACAATATGTGTGGCCGATATATCATTTATAAATATCTGCCAAAGAATTCAATATGGCCTGATACTATACCAAACTTTTTAAGTTGATATCGGCAAAAAAAAAAAAAAAAAAGAGATAAAAGCATGGGAGAAAACAGTTGTTACTGAAATCAAATAATGCATGACTAAATTATAGAACTCTTAGTTAGCAGAAATGTATTTCACTGAATTAATATTTAAGACAATGCTAATAGTATTCCACAAGCTCATCAAAAAGAAATACAAGGACAAATTTTGTAAAATGTGACTTAATTTTAGTTGAATAAAGCTGACTCAATTAAAGCTGAAAAGAAAACAACAAAGAACAACTGATCAGGTTATTTATAAAACATGAATATATTTAATAATTAGGGATGCACAAAATTATCGGTTTGATGTCGGAAACGGTCAAAATTGAAATTTTTGCAGATATACCACCTGGAATATCTACAAATAACACAAATGTACAGTATTGATGCACCTTCTCATTGCTGCTTGGGCCTTTAAAATTCAAGCGTTTATTTTTTGCAAGAGTTTTTTTATGTACATATTTTCCTTACAAAATTGTACTGTCACACTGAAAGAAGGTTCATATTTATTAAGTACAGAGCTTAAGCTCTTGACCAGAAATGTCGATATCTGTATCGGTGATAATAAATAGAAGTTTTCGGATAAATTTCAGAAAAATTCAATATCATGCACGCATCTCCGTGAATGATATACTAACATTTCTGATCATAAAATTTAAAGTTTATGTATGAAAGGGGAAAAGTACCACCCTAACAGGGCAGACCCTGAGATACCAAATTCAGAGTGTGGAGAGGAGAAAATATAAATCTTATCGGTGAAATAGAAAAAATCTCAACATTGGAAAGTATTTTGGATAAAAAAGCTTCTCATGAATTACAAAAAAGTTTTATGGAATGCAAAATATTTTCTTAACATTTTTTTGAATTCAAAGTTAAATATTGAATCCACTGTTAGTGTCTCAATTTGTGATTATTAAAAAGTTTTTTTTTTCATGAAATGAATTTGTAAATAATGTATAAAGAATGCAAATAACAGGATTAGTGTTAGTATCAATCTGGAGTGTGTTCTTGCCGTTCATTCGCTGTTTATTTATTTTTATGCATTTCATCGTAATGGATCGTCTTTTTCCATCACGGTACGTGTTTTATGGATTTAATCAATCGTAATTTGGAAATATTAAAGAAGAAGATGTGGAGGAGATCTGCCTTGGAAAGGGGAGACCAGAGGAGAGTCTTGAAGGGGGCTAATGGCTTCAGGGACTATTGTTAGTAAAACAATAAATAAATAAAAGGGCCTGGACAAGTCTAATATAACGAACTGTAACATGGACACTAATGCTGCAAGGCAAACTAAAATGTGTGAGTGTATGTAAAATAAGTTAAGTTTATTTTTGGCCGTTTAAAAGCTTTGAACACACAGTTATTTACACACAGTTAAAGTATTTATATCATAATAATGACAAATATGTGTCAAAAGTGTTTACTTTTATTTCTCATGAAAAAAGTCTGAACAAATTTACTTATAGGACATTTCCTGACAGTTACTGACAAAAAAGACAAATGACCTGTTAAAATTATAATATTAGGGATTAAATGATTTCAAGACTGTAAAAGTACTTTTTGAACATTTTTAGTGAACTGCAACTATACCGCGATAATTGCGGTATAGTTGCAGTTCGCTAAAAATGATCATTTATGTCACAATTGTGATATGTAATTTTCATACAGTTACATCCCTACATCATATATATCGGCCATACATGCCAGCCTTATATTTGCCATCACTTAAGTATTTTACTTTGTTAATCCATCAAGTAGATTCATGATTCTATTTTATTATTACCTGGTAGGGCAAGTTGGGTTTTAGTGAGGAGCAAAAAAAAAAAAACACAAGACATAGAGTTCAACATATGACAAGTAAGTAGGGATGTAACGATATGAAAATTTTGTATCATGGTTATTGTAACCAAAATTATCACGGTTATCATTATTATTGCGGTATTATTGCAGAGTGCTCAAAATGTTCTAAAAGTACTTTTACACAGTCTTGAAATCATTTAACCCCTTTAATATTATAATTTTAAGATTTCTTTTGTCTTTTTTGTCAATAAATGTGTCAGACTCAGAGGCCAAACAATGCAAACTGCGCATATTCACCTCGCGTGAGGCTCCTTTATCGAGGACAGATACATATTTCCGGCTTTTCCAGGCAAAGAGCAGCATCATAGTGCGTTACTGAGGCAGTGTGGGGATCAAGCATAATATAACGGTAATTTTAATTGGACACGGTAACGATTAACGTGGGAAATTTTATCGCGGTTTACCATTTTACCATTTTAAAATAATTAAAAACTGTTTTGTGTAGCAAATTTAAAACACTGGTTTACAAAATGCTTTGACAAACAGACAGAAAACAAAACACTAGAACTTCAGAACAGATGAAACTAACCAAAAACAGCAAACAATGTAAGTAAAAAATCCAAACAAAATGATAAATCCAGAATCAGAACCTGTTCATGTTTCAGAATAACAAAGACATGAAGGTAAGACGGGCAAACTGCTGCTTATTGCCCACATTTTTCATATACAAGAACACTGTTAGGTAGACAAGAAACTAATAAAATATTTCTGAAATGTAGTCCACTGGAGCTTACCTGGCGATGTTTGGTAATTGAAAGTGAATGAATGAATGAACCTTTTTTGCCCCTAAGAGAATTTATCTTGCACAGAGGGCATAAATACACAAACTACATAGGAAACCAAGGACCACGCAAGACAGCACATGATAAGTTCCTCATTTTATCATGAAGAATCATTTCTGTTTGTGCTGTTTGTTCTGATATTCATGTTGTTTGGTTTTACTTAGATTTTATTGTTGAGGTTCTAAATTCTGGTATCACTACAGCCCAAACTATCTCACTAAAATGTTCTACCAATTAAACAAAATGACATCTTTTGTGACTCTTTTCTGTTCTGCAAAATGAAGTTCTTGAACACCACATGAAGAAATCTAAAGAGGAGCTGAGTAAGCTGGAAACAAGGGTATGAAATACTTCAGTTATTATCTGAAGACACAGATTCAAACAAAATACACAGTAGTACTAAATAATGAACATTTTCTCTGTCTTTAAACTTAATAAACTGCTGTCCCCAGAGCCTGTTGGACCTGAGAGAGGAATCAGGGCAAGGTAAGGAAAGCTGATTTAATCAACATTTGTCATCAGGTTCTTTATTTCTTGAATGACTTTTGTGACCCTTTCACCACAGCACAGGGGTCTTCAGAAGACTTTCAGGTAAATATTCTGCACCAGTAACAAATTCTTATTTTTCTGATGAAGAATATCACTTCTTACATCTGGTTTATTCCCACAGCTGGACCTCACATTTGAAAATGGAGATGCTGATGAGACCTGCATGTCCAGAGTTTCCAGTGTTTCCAATACAAATGCCTCAGTGGATGATGGTAAGACTAAAACAAATTATTCCATTTTGGGAGTGATCCGGATCAGCGTCTGGATCCGCCATGACAAAAGAAATGTGATTTTCGTGAATAACTACTGAACTAAAATAGATCTCATTATGAATCCAATCGCTAATGGTATGTTTTCATGGTTGAAGAATCTAAATATTTCGATGAAATAAAGGTAGGACTAATATTCATGGGGAAAATCACAAAATGTGTGAGAATTGTGCTGGCGGAGGTCTAAAAATTTATGAAATACTTTTCTTTTGACTTCATGCTGTTATTAAGTCAAAAGTTGAATGTCCTGATTCAAAAGATCTATAAAATGTGAAACGCTGATTCAGTGACCTCTTACATAAGAGTTTTATGCTCTATTGTAAAGTGTGAAGAGATAACACTTGGCACTATACAAATAAAAATTGGTTGACTGATTGAAAAACTGAAGTCCTGAACAACCAGTATTTACAGAGAGTTGGTTTTGATAATCAAAGATTACAGACAAACTCACTGCATACTGTCTAAATGACAAAATCACTGGCAACAATTAGAAAAGTGAAATGACCTCATATGTTTCTTGTCAGTTGCCCCCACCCTTTCAAATGTTGCAAATAAATGTATGCAAATTAGATGGTTATTAAAATTGTTCGACAATTGTTTTCACTGAAGGGAGCTTATCTCGGCTGTCATTGGGCGAGTAGCGGGGTACACCCTGAAGTGGTTGCCAGTCAATCACATAGAGAGACACACAACCATTCACTCTCACACCTAAGGGCAATGAACCTAATAAGCATGTTTTTGGTCTGTGGGAGGAAACCCGGAGAGAACCCACCCATGCAAGGGAAGAACATGCAAACTTCGCAAAGAAAGGCCCCTGTCCGACCTGGGAATCGAACCGGGGGCCTTTTTGCTGTGAGGCACGAGCACTACCTGCTTCACCACTCTGCCACTCTACACAGAATCATTGAATCAGAAATTATTGAGAAAACATGTAGGAGTGAGTGCTACACTGGGTCGTGATGACAAATACTTAGATCTGGGTGCTCTTCAAGGATCCATGGGCAGAGACGAGGTTTAACAATGCATAGAAAATTTGGCTATTAGCAGTATCACTCATCTTTCTTGAAGCTGTAGGGGGCTGGGGCCTGTCGCAGCTGACAACTGGTGAGAGGTGGGGTAGATCTTAGAGTGGTAACCAGTAGAACATGGGCTGATGTGTAGCAACATACAACCATTCACACACATTCAAACCTATGGGCAATTTAGAGTCACCAGTTAACCTGCAAGCAACTAGAGTACATGAGAACATGCTATCTTTACACAGAAAGAACCCAAACAGCTCAAGGTATTGAACCGACACCCTTCTTGTGAGGCAGTAGCTCTGACCTGCTGCACCAGTGTGGTTCAGTACAAGATAAATAATGAGGCAAAAAGGCAGTGAGACAAACACATGATCTGAGGTGTTGCAAAGAAGAACTAACCTGGCACACCAGATGGACCAAGCAAGATGTTTCACTAGTCCATCTGGGAAAGAGTCCATAGAAAGTGTTTGGGGAGGACTGAACCTGTCAGAAGCTTATCTAGCAGGCGATTGGACAATCTTTCCCTTAATCAACATTTATTACAGGCCAGTCAGATAATGTCATATGGGGGAGCTACTCAGTACAGAACCCGAACCACTCTGTTAAACTCTTGTCAAATCATGTCAAAAATAGAACAAAAATATCCGTACTATAGAGAAGTAGTGCTGATGTTTGTTTTTCATTTAATTAAGAAAGGTGGTCCAGATCTGATAAAACTGGAACTGAAGCTGTTAGCACCTGTGCTAATTGCTGTATGAGCAGTCACTTCTTGCTTGTAGCTTCTTCGTGTTCCTGCTGTAAAGGACTCTCATTGGATTGTCCCACTTTGGGCCACTCACAGTCACTGTAGATTGGAGCTTGGCAAGATGGATCTGCCTTATTACAGACATTGCATTAGGCAGATCCAGCTGCTATACAAGGTTAAAGAAGAACCAGAAATGTTATCATATGAGCAGAGTAATAATGTGATGATGTAATAAAAACTGTAAAACGTGGTCCATATTGGTGAGTCAAAGCTGACATTTTTCCTTGTATTTCAGGTGAAAGTTCTGCAGCAGAAATGTCTGACTCAGGGGTATCAAGAAGCAGCATGACTCAACTGACTGTGAGCTCACTGGATGAGACCCAGTGGACAGTTTCTGAGGTGGATCAGCAGCCAGAGGACCAGGACGAGGAACTGGAGATGAACCTGAGGAGACAAGACAGTCTGATCAATCTTTATCCCGGTATGATCAGCCGCATCGAGCGAGCCTGGCACCGGCAGCACGTCTCTGAGGCCGCCGACTCCGTGCTGAGGAGGTACCGCAGGTGGAGACAGTCCAACAGGAGCCTGAACAGCACCTTCACTGTCACTCAGGAGAATGAAGCAGAGGGAACAAGCAACAAGGAGAACCGTGGGAGTTCAATGAAGAGGAGATTCACAGAGATAGAGCGACCGCCTCGTTCTTCTCGACAGTTGATGAGAAATCGACAGGAATGCCAGACGCAGAGGTTACCTGGTAAAGTGCGGAGCCCACTGATAAGGGAGCAGCACCCACCTATTGTGGTTATGGACTTCTCCGGTGGCCCTGAAATGTTTGGACCACAGGGGATCTCACTGAATCAAACCTTCACCGTGTCTGCTGGTGAAGTGCAGCAAGAGAAACTGCCACCTACATACTCCACCAGTCCTTGGAAACCTTCACATCTCACCCCAAAATTATCCATGGATCTCTCTCTCAGGTCCAAAAGACTCGACAATTCTGCTAACTCCTGGCATGCAAATGGATGCCCCGTGAATACATCACTAGCATCGTCTTCTAGAGAAAGACCAGACATCAACAGCTCCCCAGTCAGGCAAAGTCCCATCAAGTCTCTGGTGTTCAGCAGCAGCAGATCCCCAAACGTCCTCTCCAGAAGCCCACAAACTCTATCCATGGAAAGTTTGAGGCCCATACCAACTTTTACCTCTCTGACCTCTCCTCAACGAAGATCAAATCGACCAATAAGAGTGCTCTCTGAGGACACTGATCGCTCCTTCCAGTTACAGCTGTCCTCCCCTGGCCTGGCCTCTGCAGCAGAACCTCGTCACAGGTTGTTCATTTGTCTGTAATGTTTTATTTAAATTGTGTTTTTACATTTTTCAACTCAAAGGATAAGTGAAGCTTAAATTTAAAGTTAACCCTTATATGAGCATTGAATCAGCCTGGAGCCCCGCCCTCCTTAGTAACTGTTACTAGGTTAGACAAAATCTGTTGCTGGCCTCTCACATTTGAAACAGCTGAAAAAAATTCCACTTGTACTAACTTTAGGTCACATGTTTCAAGTTGTTTCTTTTCATAAGTTGGCCAAAGTGGAAAAAACAGACCAACTCCAGTTTAGTGGAGGAAGAGGTCTACATCAGATCCTTCTATCCTACATCTCCTCTAGGTCTGCAGCTGGCATCTTCTCCCAGTAAACCGACTCCACCTTTCCCTCAGATATTCAGTCCGTCTGTTGGAGCTCAAGTCTTCCTACAGAGCCAGCTTTCACCCTTCAACTCTCCAGCCCCTCTGCTTTCCTCCTTTAACAACTTATGAATCTGTTAAAGCTAGGGTTGGTAATTAGATTTCCATGCACTTTTTGTTATACTGGTTAAAATAATTGTTAAGTCCCGATGGCAATCAATGCACAATGTGTTTTTAAAAGAGAAGGAAAAACAGCCACTGTCTACGGCAGGAGTAAAGCAGAGAAAACACCTACCCATCAAATCCCGTACTACCATTCTGCCCACCTTCTGCGCATGCATTTTTCCGGCGTGCACTCCAACTCAGTGCAAGCAGCCATGCTAAGAAGGATCCAAATACGCTGGAGAATGCTCACCAGTCAAGTTTTGGCTTTGAAAATAAGGGAAGTTCACTGCAAGCCGTCCCACAACCCCAACCAAGCTCCAGTATCCCTCACATTTTAAGACAGGCATACAAGAAATCTAAAATAAACACTTTGCTTTTATTGTTTTCTTTCTGCTGTTGGCTCTAATCTCACGCCAGCTGCCACCCTGGCTATTGCCGTCCCATTCGGCTAGTGACAGAGTTCAGTTTGGAGAGGCAGAGGAATGTTTTTATATCATTGCATGGGAGATTTATGGGAGAATACTAATACGGGAGGACAGAAAGAGGGGTAAAATACGATAGTTTCAAGGCCAAAACGGGAGACTTGACAGCTATGTTGTAGTATGTAGTTTTCCAAAATTACCGACCCTAGCTTTAAGGTAACCCTCAAAAACTTAGTGTAATTTATAAATTATGATATGCACTTGTTGGCTTTCAAATAGGCTCTAATTTTTCAGGTGCGTATTATAAATGAGTACAAGCAAAATACTCAAAATATTTAATCTCTCCAACATTGCTATTGCAATACATCTGATACAAATATAATGATATAATGTCTTTATCTGAAAAACATTTCCGCCAAACTTAGTTCTTATTAAACTGACTGTTAAACTGTTCTAATGAAATATTTGGGGTTTTAATAACTTTAAATTTGTGTCATCATTGTTTAATGTTCAAGTGTTACCACTCACTGACAAACAAAAGAGAGCTGCCATCTTGTGAGCAAGGAGACACAAAATAGCTGCACTGTGATTGTTTGAAGACATCGGCATGTTGGTAGCTGCTCTCTGATTGGTTGTACACTGTGACTGAGCATTTTCGGGTCATCTGTGTTTCTGCATGATGTTTGAGAGAGAAAATAGTGGATTGTGAAAATACTGAAGCTTCATTGATTAAAATTCGGTGTGTTTTGAGCACAGTGTTTTTCAAGCAAATATTGTGAAAATATGGGGTGCTTGTTAAAATTCAGAAATTACGGTAAAAATGAGTATCTTTGCTCTTGTTTCAGGCTGCGACGACACCTTTCCTTCGACTCCTCCCTCCCATCCTCACGCCAATCCCTCTCTATAAGGAAGCTGGACGAGGACTTCATCAAACTGTACCACAAGTTTGTCTGCCAGAACAAAAGCTCTTCCTTCTCTGGGCCTCCGTGTCGTTTCTGTGCTCGGAGCTCACAGGCGAGCAGAAGCCACTCTTCCTCAGCACTGGCCGCCCTCGCCTTGTCACCTCACCGCTCCCTCCTGAGGAAACGCCACAGAGAGTTGAGTCTGGATGGTTTCCCTCAGTCAAAGCGTCTCAGGGATGACTACAGCTCAGCTTCCCCTGGGTCCAGACGCCATGGGTCAGAGATGCTCAGGTGGCGTCGCTCTCAACCCGAGTCAGAGCAGCTTCCTGATGGTCACTTCTGCAGCCCGAGTAAGAGGTTCAGCAGCCAGCAGAGATCAGCAGAGCATCATCAGGATGTGTGGATGAGTCCGAGCTGACACAGAGCTGCAGCCCAGCTCCCAGGTCAGACTCCTCTCAAAAAACTGTATTATAACTTTTGAATGTGAGTGTTTGGATTTTTTTCAAGCGTCTGTTTTTACATTTCATTTAACAGGAAGTTTAAGAGTACCGCCAGATGCTCCCCCAGGTGAGTAAGCAGAGGTCACAGTGGTAATCCTATTTGTTTGTAATTTGTCAAGCAAAACTGAAGAGCATGCAGAAAACTAGAAAACATTTTGAGAGTGCAAACCTCCACCATCATAATGTGATCCCTTGACCCTGAAAACCCACACCTAGCACTCAGCATCATGTTGATATCTTTATAAGACGGTTCTTAAGCATAAATGATTGTTCACTAATGGTGGTTTTCTGGATCACCACCAAAGTCTACTCATTTTTAAGTTGGGCCAATGCCAACATCTCCTGAAAATTACTGCAAAATTCATCCAGTAGTTATTGCATAATTTTGCTGACAAAAAGCACTAATGCAGACAACAACACAACCATCTCACTGATGTCCACTGATCCCCTGTTAGTGACAGAATGAAGACTTTTTGAAAGTTCTAGTTCAGTTAATTTAGCCATGCTAGTAATCCAGCTCAGGTCAAGAAATGATGGGATGTTTTTGGTTGACAAATACTGTGGCAGATACGATCTAGTCCCTTAGGACAATCCAGATGTGCCATGGACATTTGTACAACCATGATTTATTACTACAATTATACAGCAGCTGATGATTTAGCCTTTTATTCACTGTATTAATCCCTAACATGCTTCAATTTATGTATAGATTGCAAATGCACTAGCTTTTTTTTTCAGTAAGCAGAACTAGCAGGTACAAAGAAATTGGTCAGAGAAGACCCTGCTGGGCATCACTCAAAATGTGCAAAAATACTAAATTTTTATAAAACTTCAGGCCCATCAGCAACATCCTTGAAATTCAATCAAAATGCTGTACCTTTGGACTGTCAGCTAGTCTTGTGAATTGGAATTATCATTAAATTATGTCGATGTATTTTTTCCATTTTAACAAGCTGAGATATGAGGTTTGGCTGTTAAATAATTAGACCATGTACAGTCACACTGAGTCTAACATAGCAAATGTTTTTGCTTAGGCATCAGAAAGTGATTATATAAAAGTGCGTGCTAAAGTCATCCTAAACTCCTAAACAAAAGAAAATACACAACTTAATTATGGGTGGACTTCTGAAACATTTGTCATTCCAAGTGGTTATCTGAGTTTCTGTTCCCTCTCTGTCATCTGCAACCACTCTGACATCAACAAGGCAGAACTGCTGCTCACTGTATATTCTCTCTCTCGGACCATTCTCTGTAGTCCGGAGAGAGACCAGCCTGTGTGGCTCCAACAACTGTTGTTTCTTCTGTTCTGATGCTCTGTTTGAACTTCAGCAGGCCCTCTACATGCATAAATGTATTAACAGGGTCTGCAAGGCATAGAAACCATTAAAAGTCATCAAATTGATCTTGTGAAAAGTAAGTCCATAAATGGCATCAAACATCACTTAATTTGATTCTCAGGCCCTTAGGCTAAAGAGAAGTGCTCCTCAAAATCAGGGTGTTGTAGTACATCAAATGTGTACTGTAGGTAAGCTCTTAATATGGAGTTTATAAGACAACAGCCAAAACTTTGCTGTGTGCATGTTAATAAAAGTTAGTAAGAGCATGCTATTCTACATATGGTAAAAGGAAATCACTGCAAGAAAAATGCTACATTTGGAAGAATTTATTAAAATTCCTGAATTACAAAAAAACTTTTTTTTAATATATAAAGGATTTACAGTGGCATTAATTTTTTTTTTCTGTAAGTTTCAAGGAAAATATTGAATAATATGATGATAGTAATATGAACTGATTTTCCAGATATATACATCAGCGTAAAGATGCATAACCATTGCGATAGTCGCTCTGGCTAGGAAGGGGGCTGGCAGGCTGGACCAAGTGGAAGATGAAAAGGGAAATAAAATTTCCAGCAAAAATGGCTAGAAAAAGTGACATTGAAAGAGAGGCTACAGCCCATATGTGGTCAAGACGGAGGATTTTTGCAGTGTTTTTAGAAAGAATAAATAACTTGAAATTAAGCTTGGTACAACAGACGTTAACACCATGAAATCACACATGCAGTCCAACAGCCACAAATCATCTGTAAGAGGCAGACAAATAACAAAATGAGGCACATGCCTTAAAGGGGAACAAGTGGTCACCCTCCAGTGTGATATAAGCTCTCTCTCAGCTCCATATGTTCTGGTATATTTAAGATGAGTACTAGTAGGGGCAGTTTTCCTATAAAAGTCATCTTTTACAAAAAAGTAAGCATCTGTAATTTATTTCTTTTTATGTTCTGCTTTCATGGCATTAAAAATGTACAGTACAGCATTAAAATAGAATAAAAAAAGATTAAGTTATCTGGCTGATTTCTCCAGAAATCCTGACTAGGTTAACAAGTGATTGGCAGATTATCAATTGGCCTTAATAAGGTGTACCTATGATGTGGCTGACAGGTGATGCAAAATAAAAAAATACAAATACACATTAACATGATGAAATATTTGCAGATATTTACAGCGGATATATCGACCTAACATATCAGCCATATATCAGCTGGAATATCAGCAAATCACACAAATGTACAATACTGATGCACCTTCTCATGACTGCATGGATACAATAAACTTTAGAGGGTTTCATTATGGCAAGAGTTAAATGCCGTTTTTCTTGTTTTACATCTCTCCTTGCAAAATATACTGTAACATTGAAGAAACAAGTCCATTTTTATTAATATCACTAATAATGAATGAAAAAAATATTGGCACATTGTGCATCCCTAATATAGAATGTTGATACAATGATAGTGTTCACACCAGTTGTTAATCCAAAAGGACTGAGAATTCATAGACCAGATTATTCACTTTTGTGGTTAGGAATGGGAATCGAAAAAAATTCCATTTGAGAACCAATAATGAATCACCAGAAGAACCAATATCTTCAGTCTTGAAGATATCATCAACAGTGCCCTCATTTATTCCCTCCACTACTATATGGGTACCTCTCAAACCAGCGTCTCATCAGAGGCGGTCAAGCCCAAAGGTTGTCATGGAAGCAGTCAGTGACAGTGAGCACAATATGACGCCAACTACACAGCTAACAATGTGCTTTTAAACATAAACAACATGCTGAAACACTTCACAGGATGGTCAATGAAATTGTGGAGAGCCACGACTTTGGTGTTGTTGACCCTCAAACCTGTGTGATGCATTTTTTTATCCATAGAAAATGAATAAAGAACTGGATCAATAAGCAAAACCAATGACATTATCAGCTCTCATCCCTATGTGTTTGTTTTTGACCTCCCAGCATGGCAGTGCTCTGATGTCAAGTTCATCTTTTCTTTTTTTTATGCAGAAAATGGTGGTAAAAGGTCTCCTGGAAAACAATTTCATCGTTAACTGCGTTCAGACAAAAGACTTTGAGCTCCAGAGACTGCTCCTACACATCTGATCCTGGACTCATGGCTCTAAAAAGGCTGGTTCAATGATCTGTTTTGACTCCTTGTTAATCAGTTTTGTATGTTCTTTTACATATTCACTGTTTGCGCTGTGGTGTTTTAACAAACTACAGCGCCTTGTTAACTTTTTCACATTAACAAATCAAAAATAAATATGAATGATGTAAAATATGAGACGAGTTCTGTTGTTGCAGTTCTTGTGTTTATTAATTCATCTTTTCACATTCATGAGATGTTTAAAGTAAAAAACAAAAATACACAACAGTCAGATCCAACACAACAGAATAGCAATGGTTAATTTTAGAAAAAGTAGAAAAGTGAACAAAAAGACTGTTTTAAACTTTTTGGTCTCTAGCCTTGTGCAGTTTTCTGACAGGGTGAACTAAGACTCAAGTACACTTAGACCTGGAATGTGGCACTACTCTATGACAAAAAAATAAACATTTACAGCAAAAACATGCAGCATCAGAGTTTAATGGCCCAGAATATGAATGTGTAAACAGATTTCTACGCCCTGGGAGGTTGTTATAAAACAAGGATATAAAAGATGTACGCAGGATGTTTGACCCTTTGTAAACAAGCTGTTTTTGTTTCACTGAGAAGTCTACCAGGGTTCAGTACAGTTCTATTATTAACAATGTTAATGCTCAAAGGAAAGGGATCAGAATAACCTGTTTTGCCCCAAGTTTTTCATCCTCCTGTTGCATACCTATCTGACCTGAAAGGGTGGAGTGAAGCACTGAAATCTGTTATACAAGAGGACAGTTAACTGGAAATGCAGGCATGATCAGGCTATCCTGCAGTGAACCAAACCACCAGACTGCTCCGTTTAAAGTTGTACATTTTACTGAAATGTCTGACATCCCCTACTCCAGCTTTCCAAGCATCAGCCGCTGCAGGAACTCCAGCTGGTTACCACTCGAGCTCAACAGGGTATTTCCCTGTCAGACATGCAGTGCAGTGTCCCACCCTCCGACCTGACGTGTTCCTGGAGCTGATCATTTTATCTTTCTCCTGCAGAGAGCTGATTCCCTGCTGCACTGCTGACACCAAGCCCTCTACAGTCAGATACTGGACACTGTCGGCACCTAAAAGAGAGTTAAATGTGTTTACTACTTGTGATTAACAAAATAACAGATTGCTAAGGCTTTAAATGACAAAGCAGACATCTATTCATTCATGATCTCTAAAACTGCATTCACACCAAAAGCGACTCTGATCAAAATTGCATCACCCACTGAATTCACATCACGTGTCCATAAATACTTCATTTTGGTCACCATTGCTGTTGCTCGGTGACGTCACATCCACTCGGGTTGCACCGCGGTCATATCATATACCATATAATAGGATATATTAGCTGACATTATTCCAACTGTATCCTTTTCACTCACTTATCAAACACAAAACACTGCAGCTGATGGTCCTGCAGCAGCATCATCCGTGAGTTCTCTACAGTCTGTCAAGGTGGAACTAATGTCCTCAGTAGCTAATGCTTCCCACACGCACATAGAGTGTTACTCTGTAGTCTGGATGATAAACTGTCTGTCACAGGTAATGTCACTAGGGCTGCAACTAAGGATTATTTTCATCATCGATTAATCAGGCGATTATTTCGATGATTAATCGATGAATCGGATAATGCCCTCACACCCATCACAGCATCGTGTGGATTTGCTGATCATCATGAGACTGGGATCCACATTCAAGATTTCCTGCTGCTTAACAGGTTTTTTCTTGCCGCCATGAGGGAGGGATTCATGTTGGGTGTTGGATGAATATATTTGTATATATATGTATATGTGTATTTTGTATATATGTATCTATGCATATGTGTATACAGAAAATGAAGAGCTTTATGCTCTGTTGTAAAGTGTCTTGAGATAACACTTGTTATGAATTGGCGCTATACAAATAAAGATTGATTGATACATTTTTGCAATTTCCTTTACAATTTAGCTTAAAGTTGTTTTAGATATTTGCTAAACAACAATAAAGGCAATGAAAAGCATTTTTCCTTCAGTAATAATATTTTGTCACAGCTTTTTTCTTTCTTGACTCATTGCTCAAAACTATAAGTACATTAATAGTGTATCAGTTGTACTGTTTGTTACGTGTTCGATGTGGATGTTTATGTTTCCTGAAAACTGATGGTCAGTTAAGGGGCCAGGAAGGCAGAGAAAGCAGGTCAGAGTTCAGAAGGAGAGAGATAGTGTGGGTTTGAGCGAGGAGGGAGAGAGCCCCTAGCAGGAGGACGAGAAATTACTACTCACTGTTTTCTAGGGCTGGACAATTAATCGGATTTTGATCGTGATTTCAATTTTAGCATCTGACAATCATAAAAACATTATAATTGAAGAAAAACGATAAATATGCCACACAGTGTGGAGTGCTGTGTATGCAAGTTCCTGTGCTTCATAGCTCTTCTGTGTTCCACGTGCAGCCACAGAGTGTGTGTGACTTATGTGGATCAATAATACTGTATGTGGCACTCGCTGGTTCTTTAAAGTTGTGTTTAAATCAATACTGAAGTTTTTAAATGAATGAATAATTGTGTATATTAATTGTGATTTCAATATCACTTAAAATAATTAGGATTCTTATTTTTAGCATAATCATCCAGCCCTGCTGTTTTGTTCATGAATTGAAATTGTAGTTGGCGTAGTCACGGCCCACAGTGACTTAAATAAAAGCAGGTATATTCGCAAGCCGGAGTGACCTTTATTTTTACGTCCGATGGACGTAACAGACTTGTTTGCCTGTTGTTCAAATAAATGCTCACAAACTTACTTTTTTTTCTTGAAACAAAGCAGGCAAAGTAGTAGCAGTCTTGTCTATAAAGTATTCAATAAAATAAGGTTCTGCTAAATGTAAGAAATAAAAACAGTCTTTATACCGAGGCGAGGCGAGTCTTCGTCTGTCTCCAACGCGCCGACATGCTTTCTCAGTAAGTGCTCTTTCATAGAGGTCGTGCTCCCATGCCAGATGAAGTCGGCCTTGCAATGTTTGCAAGTGATCGTTTGCTTTGCTTTGTTGAGCGTGACATGCTCCCAGCTTTTGGAGGTTTTTGGTTGTTCGCAAAATGATGCTGCCATGGACACCCCCATTGTGAATTCTTCTGCATGTTGTTATGTGCAGCAACACACACACCTCTCACAGTAGCTTACGGCAAGAGAGCGGGCTCATCTCCTAACTAACCGACTGTAACTGTACATTCACACCAGAAGCAGCCTGAGCGTTGGTGGCGTCCAGCTGCCATTCATTTTCTATGATCGCCAGCGTCGAGGGCCGAACGAGGCGTTGGCGATCACGAGCGGCGTGGAGCGGTGCGATGGAAGCGTGGCAAGCGATGAGCTGAAGTTGGGAGAAGCTCAACTTTATGCAAATGAGCAGCAGCGCAAACGAGGCGTCAGCCAATTACAGGCCGATCTGGATTCCAATGCGGAAGACTTTGAGAGGGAGGACGAGAAAACAAGGGAGGAAAAACTTCTCATTGCTGTCTCCAGCCCCCCAAGTGTGATCCACGGTGAAAAAGGGAACAGAAGTCCCATGTGCATCATATATACACGTTCCAACCCCCCATATAACCTTCCGCTTTGTGCAAATGTTTCATAAAAAGGGGGTAAAGTCATAACAATCAAAAAAGCTGTTATTTAAAGGCCACAAGACTGTGCGTATGTCTGTTTACTTGTCTAATTTAAGTTCGATCTTTATATATATTTACATATAAGTGTGAAAAGAGAGTGACAGGAGATGGTGATGCAGAACACATCAGCACTGCAGCTTTGTAGGCCCCGCCCCTCTGGCCGCTCACATCAAGTCTCCTGCCTGCAGGCTTCTGTGTGTTTTCAACTGCCAAGCAGCGCGGTCGGAGCGTCGACAAGCGATTTTGACGCTTTTGGTGTGAACGTACAGTAAGCTACAATTTCATGCACCAAAAAGCCCGCGATTAGTTGCCGATGAAAATCGATCATATTAGTTGCTAACTAATTTAATTATTGATTTTAATCGATTTAATCGATTAGTTGTTGCAGCCCTAAATGTCACACACACACACACAACATCGCCTGAAAAGGTCAACTTTTCAAAAAAACTTTGACAAAGCGTGACAAGCGAAGTGATCGTCTTGTACGCAGCAGTCGCATCGCGGGAGAGTTAGCCCCGCCCCATCTCGGCTGCACGTTGACTTTGCATGGAGAGTGATCGCTGTGAATGCTCAAGTTGCTTTTGGTGTGTAGGTACCATAACACTAACATGGCATGGCAACATTCTGACTGCTGATTGGTCAAAGCATTACCATGTGGAGTCAAGTCCACTTGGGCAGACACCAACGGAAAAGCCTTCAGACTACACCATTTATGAACTAGAAAGTACTTGGAGAGCGCAAACCTCTGCCAGGATTGCTCACATATCACTGGTACATCTATAAGCAAAATTTCTGTGATAAAGTTGCCATCATCTGATTCCTTGACCCTGAAAACCAACACCTAGCACCTTGAATCATGTCATCGTTAATAGACAGTTACTGAGCAAAAACCATCACCACCAAAATCTAATCATTTTTAAGTTGGGCCACAACATCTGAGAAGTTCAGCAAAATCTGTCTTTTGGGGGAATCTTTCTCGCAAACAAACATTTGCTGGAAAAAACATAACCTCCTTGTCAGAGGAAATTACGGCAGCCCAATCCTATGATTGAAGGGTTTTGGGATGAGGCAGCCTAGGAAACCTGTTGTTTTTACCTTGTGTAGTGTGTCTGTGACCAACAACAAAAAAACAGTTAGAGACACCTCACAACAAAGTCAAGCAGGTTTGTTGTCCTGCTCCCTATGATTTGTTCCTTCATGTCAGAGAGGTTGACCGGTGAGAGCAATGGTGGATTTAAACAGGACTGAAGTTGTTGCTTGAAGAGCTACAAGGCAGAAAAAAGTTGGCAAAGCTCTAAAAAACCTCATAATTGCCTTTAGAGTAAGAGGGGCTACCATCAGACCGGGGCAAGAGAATGTTGTAAAGAAACAGCATTTATCGTAGAGCCAACATTTGGATAGACAAACAAAAATGTACTATTCTTAATACGGTATATTTGTGTGCCTTCTTCCAATGTTAGGTTGGTGCAGTAGTTTGTCACACTTGTCAGCACAGTAACAGCACAGTTTTATGACTGTGGTCGACTAATCACAGTGATCATAAAAACTAACGTCAAAGACAGTTTTAAGTATCGTCAAACAAAAAAGTTGCAGCCTGACATTCTTTGGGTCATGTGACTGAGGTTGCTTATCCCTGAATGTGACTTGAGCGTGTGGTCATCATGACTGAGATGGTTATATGCTTAATTGTTCAGCCCTGTGTGACAGTAACCTTTGAAGACAGATATTTTAGACCCAGATAATTTGAGTGACAAGAGAACAAAAAACCTTCAAGCATCAGTAGATATGTGTCTTCTGTGTTCAGTAATGTGAAATCAACTTGTAAATGGAGTCTAATGGCTGATGAGTGAGCATTCATACAGAAATACATCTTGTAAAAAGTCAGGTCTTGCTCTGCAACACAAAATGTTAATACATTTCTCTTCAAAGTCACCAGACTGCACCGATAAAAAAGAACACTTTGGCACTGAGAAGCACGAGAGTCGCTGGTCTGCTTCTGCGTTGACCAGGCTGTATTAGACTGTGTGACACTGATGATTTGAATCATTTGTTCACTGCAAAACAAAAACATCACAGTCACAAAATGTGGTTGACTAAGGCCACGGTGATCCAGCATTTTCTGTCTTCACTGAAGTACAAGGAGGGTTGTGGCCAAGCTTCTGAAGGGATATTTTTTTTAATTGAATCTCATCTTCAAAGTCCCACAATAGCAGCTATAAATTAACCTTGGCAGTCCAGATGGACCTTCAATATACACTATATTGTCAAAAGTATTCGCTCACCCATCCAAATAATCAGAATCAGGTGTTCCAATCACTTCCATGTCCACAGGTGTATAAAATCAAGCACCTAGGCATGCAGACTGCTTTTACAAACATTGGTGAAAGAATGGGTCGCTCTCAGGAGCTCAGTGAATTCCAGTGTGGAACTGTGATAGGATGCCACCTGTGCAACAAATCCAGTCATGAAATTTCCTCACTTCTAAATATTCCACAGTCAACTGTCAGCTGTATTATAAGAACATGGAAGTGCCATGAAGTGGTAGGCCACATAAACTGACGGAGCGGGGTCAGCAGATGCTGAGGCACATAGTGCAAAGAGGTCACCAACTTTCTGCAGAGTCGATCGCTATTATTCCTCTTTTTGTGGCCCTCGATGTCAAAAGTTTGGACACCCCTGCTCTAAATGGTTTAACTAGATTATGTTACAGCCTGTGTCAACTGTAGTATGGAACAATCTAATGGACAAGTATGAAGATCTTTCAACATTAACAACATTAAAAGTCTTTATTTTTTCTTGTACTTGTTTTTCTTACAGAAATGAACCTACCAATGTGCCCAGCAATGTCTTTAAACTCAGGCTTGTTGGCGATGAGCTCCTCCTTGGTTGGAATATTGATGCCCATGTAGCACGGGAACTTGATGGGAGGAGAGGCCACCCTGATATGGACCTATGAGGAGAAGATCATACTTTATCTTTTAAGATACTAACCATGCAGAGGTAGCCTCTCTTGGGCTTAACTTTTAAAATAACAATGACAACCAGCTATGTCCAAAACTAAAGGGGAGCAGAACTGAATTCTCTGATTGAACAAACCTCAGTAGCTCCAGCCTCCTTCAGTAGTTTAATGATGGGAGCGATGGTGTTTCCCCTGACAATGGAGTCATCGATTAGCACCACCCGCTTCCCCGCAAAGTTGTCCGTCAGCGCTCCAAACTTCTTGGCAACTCCCAGCTGCCTCAGGCGGGTATTTGGTTGGATAAATGTTCTCCCAACATAACGGTTCTTGCACAGAACCTCAATGTATGGCAGACCAGACTGTTGAAGAAAGAAGACGAGGATTTGGGGTTTGTACAGGAATAATAAAGTTTAATTGACTACCTTTTTACTACCTCTAAAATATGTTTTACGGGGTGCTGGTTTGGCGGAGTGGTCAGCAACCAGGCACCCCATGTACTTGCTTCTGCTGGGCCAGGTTTGAATCCCGCCTGTGACCAGTTTGCAGAGTGTCTTCTCCTACACTCTCACCTAGGGATGGGAATTTCCGACTAATTTCCCCGCCGACTAGTCGCAAATTTTATTTGCGACTAGTCGACTAGTCTATAAGCAAGAAAACTCGCAATTTAACACACATATTAAGTTAAAAGTTTAACATGCAAATGTGTATTTAGGAACTATTTTAGCCCAAACATTCAGGACAAACTGTTAATTCAAATTCTATTGATATAACAACAACTGACTGAATAAAGTTGAACAATTTAAAGAGAAATACATTTCTGATACGTTTGCCAATGCAATGCATGGCATTTATTATGAACACTGCTTTGGTATGAAACTTGGATGCAGCAGCATGACAATTCCAAACGTACAACATCGTAGCCTAGAATAGAATTTCCCTGAAATCTCTGGCACTTAAGACTAGTGCACGATTCAAGAAACTTTCATTTCTTGAGAATATTTAACTGTAATTGGAAGGTCAGGATATTTTAAATAAAATAAATTGAACAAAAAATATTGTAAATTTAACAAACAAAAAAGAGAAAAAAAGCAATGAAAATGAAATGGCCTATCTTTTAGCAAAATTGCATGTAAATAAAAATAATTATACTAGTCAAAAACAAAAAAAAATAGACCTTGTCTCTGTAAAGAAAAAACAAAACTCACACAACAATAAAAACTCTGGCCTAAATGAAATGGAATTTATACAGTTCAGGAATTGTGACATGTACTTTCTCCCAGTCAAATCGTACTATCTGTCAAACGTTTGTAACTGCTGGCTTTTCAGCCGTGTTGAAGGGCTGCACTTCTTTTGCAATGTAGCGAACGACACTGTCTGTGAGCGCTTCATTTTGGGCTTTTATCTATATGTTCTTTGCCGACCAAACACCTCAGTAAGTGTTGACTGTCGGGACAAGGGCTCCGCTGCACCTGCACATCTTCGTCGCCACAACTTTCAAACAAATGCGACATATCAGCTCGTAGGTGTTCATGAGATCACACCTTGTTCATCCTGTTTAAAACCAACACATTCTCACACTGGGGCAGCCGGCTTAAGAACCATATCTTTTGTGCCATCATTCATATTAGCGTTTGTTTCCTCGTAACTCCTCAGGACGCTCACTTCAGCTCTCCGTAGGTCGCGAGCGCCCCTGCTTTTCACCCCCAAAGATCGCATGTTTGACAGATGCTCACTCGGCTATAAATCCGCTAAATCCGCTATAGAACCGATGCACCCCAGTGTTAAGAAAGGTAGACGTAGTGAGGCATCTTGTCATTCAGCCTCTTTGGTAGTAAAAGAGGAGGAAAACAAGCATGCAGGCTGCTGCAGGTGGCATTTCTCGCCAGACGAGTGACAGTGTTCAGTTAGTAGCAGAGGCAGAGGAATGATTTTTTTAATACGGGAGAATTACGGGAAAATATTAATATGGGAGGACGGCGGGAAAGAGGGGTAAAATACGGTAGTTTCCCGGCCAAAACGGGAGACTTGACAGCTACGCGCAGAGGCGTGAAGAACAAGATGCATGACGCCTAATGTAGCGTTTAACCGACTAGTAAAATACTAAACGATTAATAAATAAGTAGGCGGTTAAACGATTAAACGACTAGTCGCGCTCATCCCTACTCTCACCCCCTTTCACAAGTCTATCCACTGTCCCTCTCCTATCAATAAAGGCACAAAATGCCATGGGGGGCTGAATGTGCAGCCCTATATATATTTCTTTATTCATATTTTGGGGAGAATTATGGAAGTTAATTTAGAAAGATCATGAGGGTCAACAACTGACAGGGGCCCCTACATAAAATGTTATCATTGTCTGTTTGCACTGTTTATTTCATTTATTGGTCAAAAAAAGCAATTAAATACAAATAAAGTCAAATCTGTCAACGCCGACCAAGGTCCTTAAACAAACTCAAATCAAAGATTCAGCATCAATGGAAAAGTAAAAATACACTGAATGGGTGACGAGAAATATACTACCAAGTTAAATTGTGCAAAATTTAGGCTCATTTCATTCGCTACCTTTTACTACAGCGCAGAGACCCTGGGACTTGTGTTCATCAAGAGGAAAGTGTATCACGACTTGTTCTATAAAACAGACCTGCTGAGCGTATCCCAGAGCGGCGGGTGTTGCTGATTCGGGCACAGTGCTGACCACGTCTGCATCTGTCGGAGCCTCGATGGCTAACTGTCGACCACAGCGCTGGCGGACCGTGTACACCATCTGTCCTGCAGGATGGATGAACACAAGACAATGAACACTTGTAAAACTTTCACTGAAGAATACATCTCACAAAAGATAAAAGGCATTTTAACATTTTTGGACCTTGGTGTTTTCTTCACCCAATTTAAATTGCCCTCGTTAGAAAGAAAATGGTTACCCGACGCCAATTCATGGCCAGATGGACCATTGCAAATTGCTGGAAGTCAGTACAGAGGCCAACTGAAAGAGGGTGGCATGAGAACAAGGTGCAAGTGGTTGCCATAGAGAGAGCAACATTTTCACTTAAAGTATACACGGCTTAGAGAGATGTGGACTTCCTTTTTAGACTTGATAAAGGGCCCTCAATTTCCTGGGGCCCTATCCCCCCTGCTTGGCCTTGACTCGAGATTACTATAACCTGCTTTTGTACAATGTAGTGTGCTTCCTAGGTTGATTGTTATTTATTTGTAGTTTTATCATCACTGTTCTTATTTTTCTTTTCTTTTTTGGTGTGTGTGTGTGTGTCTTGTTTTGTTTATGATTTTCTGTATCTACATGGATCCAGTTGGCAGAGGTTTGGTGTCTGTATTATCCATTAAAATTCTGAGGGTCACCTCCCAATCACTTAATTATCCAAAGAGGCAGTGGGAGGAAGAGTTGGACATTACTATATCAGATATAAATTGACACAATGCAATTCGGTTGGTGCAATCATCAATAAGTATTAGACATGGGTTGCTGCAGTTTTAGCAGTTTTGCTCAGGTTTCATCTCTCTGCAAATAAACTGGCAAACTCCACCCTGGTTGAGACCCAACCTGTATTAGGTGTAATCGAGACCCAGCTAGCCTGAGCCATGTTTTGACTGTGTTCCACACTGGTCCCATTTTGGGAGGGTGTTTTTAAAACCCTCTCAAACAGGTGTGATTTATGAGCCCTGACCCGCTGACTGCACCGCTTGGTTCTGTCCTGCAGGAGACATCAACAACAACAACTTATCAGGATGAGGCTATAGCATTCTCCAACTAACTTGCTTAACATATGATATTTCTTGGTTAGAGGACAGTTAAGCCACCATCTCACGTAATGTAAAAAGGCTTCAAACAGATTTTGTACAATGTATTCCTCTCCCATTTGAGAGAGAATTCCTTATTAAAAACGTAATGTAACTGCCTCCCCCTTTTATTTTAATTACGAATTTGTGTTTTTCTTGCATTTTTTTGTTATTTATATTTTTCATTATTTTATTTGTTTTTTTTAATTACACTGTATTTCATTATTGTATTCTTTTTGCATTTTTTTTTTATTTATTATTTTTTTCATTATTTTATTTGTTTTGTTAAATTACACTGTATTTCATTATATATATTATGCATAAAAATTATTCTAATATTATTAATAATTAATTATGTTTCTATATATATATTTTATATATATGGAGTATTATTTATTATATATATATATATATATATATATATATATATATATATATATATATATATATATATATATATATATATATATATATATATATATATATATATATATATATATATATATATATATATATATATATATATATATATATATATATGTATATATAAACATACAGTCATGGAAAAAATTATTAGACCACCCTTGTTTTCTTCAATTTCTTGTTAATTTTAATGCCTGGCTCAACTAAAGGTACATTTGTTTGGACAATTATAATGATAACAACAAAAATAGCTCATGAGAGTTTAATTTAAGAACTAAGAACTATTCATTTTCCATGGTTTTCTTGATAATAACCAAAATTACTTAAATTCTTACATCAATAGCTATGGCATTGTTCCGTATAATACAATGAACACAACAAAAAATGCAGCTGGTCACATAATACTTTATGTCCTATTTGACATTCTTAAGCTTAATTGATTCCCAGGGTATATAAGAGGCCATTTCATGTCACAAGCAGCACTGCACATGCAAAGGCCTAGAGTGGTTTCCTGCTTACATTCAAGCCGTAGCACAACTCAGAAGTTGTCAGCTCTCACATAATGCCTAAAACAAAAGAATTAAGTGAAGCCACAAAGGCAGCCATCTTGGCACTGCTGGAAATTGGCATGAGTGAGAGACAGGTAGCGAAAAAACTGAAGATCTCCAAGACAGCCGTTCATTACAACAAAAAAAAAACAAGCTGAACATGGCACTACCAAATTGCTACCTGGCCGTGGCAGGAAACGCCTTTCTACTCCCACGAGATGACTGCGGCACTCATCCGCTCCTGTGTCAGGAATCGCCGCCAGACCTCCAGGGACCTTAAAAATGAGTGGGCACTGTCGAGAAATGTGACTTGTTCAGCAAGGACAGTTCAAAACCGACTTGTTGAAGCTGGTTTGAAGTCACACAGAGCACGCAAGAAGCCCTTCATCAATGAAAGGCAGAGGAAGGCGCGGTTACTCTTGCTCGAGACCACAAGGATTGGACTGTTGATGATTGGGCTAAGGTTCTTCAGTGATGAATCCAATTTTGAATTGATGCCCACTCCAGCCAACTTACTGGTTAGGAGGAAGCCTGGAGAAGCTTACAACCCAGACTGTCTTGCCCCTACAGTAAAACACATGGGGTGGATCAGTCATGATCTGGGGTTGTTTCAGTCTGAGGAACAGGGCAAATGCAATTGTGTGAAGGCCGAATGAACCAGGTCATGTACAGGACTACCCTTGAAAACAGTCTTCTTCCATCAGCTGGAAAACTCTTTCCTGCCTCAATGACTGGATTTTCCAACAAGATAATGCCCCTTGCCACACGGCAAGGTCAGTTAAAGCCTGGATGGAGAACCACAAGATTCAAGACCATGCCTTGGCCTGCTCAATCACCAGATCTTAATCCAATTGAAAACCTGTGGAAAATCATCAAACTCAAAATGGAGAACCACAAGCCCAAAAACAAAGAAAATTTGTTTGAATTTGTCCAACAGGAATGGGCTGCTGTGACAGCAGAACAATGTCAGAAGCTGGTGGAGAGCATGCCAAGACGCATGGCTGCAGTCATCAAAAACAATGGTTATGCAATCAAGTATTAACTCTTGTGTGTATCATGTGTTTAAAGCAAACAGAAAAGAAAACATGGAATGCTTAAAAGTAGTGTTTTTGGCGGTACAATGCCATAGCTATTGATGTAAGAATTTAAGTAATTTTGGTTATTATCAAGAAAACCATGGAAAATGAATAGTTCTTAGTTCTTAAATTAAACTCTCATGAGCTATTTTTGTTGTTATCATTATAATTGTCCAAACAAATGTACCTTTTAGTTGAGCCAGGCATTAAAATTTACAAGAAATTGAAGAAAACAAGGGTGGTCTAATAATTTTTTCCATGACTGTATATACATATATACATGTATATATATACATATATACATGTATATATATACACATGTATATATATATACACATGTATATATATATATATATACACATGTATATATATACACATGTATATATATATACATATATACATGTAAACATGTATATATACACA